>JAFCMP010000033.1:0-448242 GCA_017506865.1 Tribonema minus
TGTGGTGACTGGGTGGTGTCCCAGCTCACAGTGTTGACTCTTCAGGAGTGAGGAACTGCTCCATTGCTCCAGTTACAGCCTAAAGCCTGCGAATGTTGCCTTGAGAAAGCAGCGGCGCTTGCAACTACTCTCTCCAGATACCAAGTGCCATGGCGCCGGTAAACGTGGCGGTGCAAAAGCAGACAAAAGCCTTCCTTAAAGCATGTAGATCGGTTTCTGATCATTAGGCGAACACAAGCACAAATGCAGCTGAGCGCTGCTGCCATTCAACTTGAGGTGACTGTTGACAAATACGGGCACAACTCTCCAATTGAGCCCTGGCCACCTCAAGGCGTGCTACGTGCTGCCAACACACATCTATCATCCTAATGCACGCTAATATGCCGCTTCACGACATACGCCCCCATCCATGACGTCATCGACCGTCTGGATCAAATAACAGTGAAGCGTGCAAGGAGCTACTGCAAGCCCGGCCTACCGCAAATAAGCAATGCAAATCCTCAGCAGATACAGCACGCCTGGCACCACTTTACTGCGCGCCAAGTGTTGTCGATGCGATTGCAACACCTGATTGCGCATCACAAGCAGATACTACCCCTCTAGGCGGCGGCTGCGGCTACACGGTGGCGGCGACACCGGCAGCGGCAGAGCAGCACCATATGTTGACGTCATGGTACTGAAATAACAGAGGGGAGTACTGCCAGTGTGTGGCTATATGCCTCTAATGCTGCACCCGTCAAAGAGGCTGCACCACTTACATACGCCCCGGTAATTGCCTACACTAGCAAACAAACGCACAACTTGCGATGCAAACCAGCACTCCACACTACTGCGCCCCCGCTTGAGGCACTCACGCAACCCCCACACTACTGTGCTCCCGCTTGAGGCACTCGCGCAACCCCCCACTACACCCCGTGTCATGCACGCCCTGTTATAGGGATATAACCCCCCCCAACCCCTAAAAAGTCACCATAACGTAGGCGGTGCCTTAAGGTGCGCGCTGGTAGACGCGACTATGCACCTGCTGGAGAAAACGATACACCTGGCGCCTACTCTCCCCGCGTTTCCTTGAACGTTACAGGAAAGAGGCTGGAAGTTCGGCTGCGGTCAGTCTCATGGCATACGGCCCGAGTTCCCGCGCGCTACCAACCAGGCTGACGACCAATCCCCCCATGACGCCCCCCCCCCAGTCGGCGGCTACGATGGCCACGTCCCCTGTTCCAAGCCGTAGCAGTGCTCAGCAACGTGAGGAGCACCGCACACTCCGCGCGGCGCAGCAGCTCGCATGCGCGCCCGTCCTGACTCCCACAGTACGCCCCCAAGCGCTTGGCACTGCTCAGCAACTTGCTTTGCACGACGTAGCTAGGCCATACTATGCAACGCCAGTCCGCCCAGGCCCGTTAAGTTGACAGCGCTCAGCAGCTCGCATGAGTGCGTCCCAAATAGCTTAATCCCCAATCCGCCTCCGGGCCTGGGGCAGCGCTCAGCGACTGATTGAGGCTGCCCTTGCCTTGGCAGTGCTCAGCAACTCGCTGGAGCACGCACTGCGCCGTGTGGTAACTCACTCACACTTGCGCTAGGCCAATAGCTGAAGTTGAAGCGCCCTTGCTGAAGTTGAGCTGGTGGTTGAAGTTGAAAGGTGCTTCGCTTGAAAATCTCGTCACCGGTAGATGCGCATGTAGAACGCCCGCCGCTGCGCGCCAAGACTCCGTCTTCACCTCATATGACACTCCTCCTGAAACATGCGGCACGCAAGGCGCGGGGTAGGGAACGCTGCCAAACAACAAGACTTGGATATTTCTAATTGACATATACTATGGTATTGCAGAACCGAACCGCTGGTGCTGTTGCAAGGGGCTGCCAGAAACTGCCAGTGCGCTCGCCAAGGAACGGTGACGAATGATGCAGTGTATAGATGAGACGTGCCAGATGCTTGTCGCCTTTAGTCGCATGACCTTTATAGCGGTTTGCAAATGAGGGCAGCTGAGCCGTCAACTCATCCGGCTCTGCTGCATCAATCGGGCATATGAATTCCACCGTGCCATTGGAAGCAATGTGTACCACATAGCCATCACAACTATCATCAGAGCCATCTACCCATGCAGCCAATGAAACTCTTATGATGTCACCTTTAGCATATGGGCATTTTTCACGTGGTGCTGGTGCTGCAGCCGCTGATGGCCTGTCAGCCGGGTCACGGGGCACATGCTGTTGATCACGCGTAGGCAAGTGTACATCTGGTGGAGGCGGCACCGCTACTTCAAGTTGTCGCTCAGTAGCCAGCTTCAGCCTACTACAGTGGATGTACTTCAACATGACTTGCCCTGCATGCGTCGCCCGCAAAACATATGTGTCTAGCCCAGGTATTCGCCTTTCTACTACAAATGGACCCAACCAGCGTTCTGCTTTCAATTTCTTACTCAGCCCCTTACGAACGGGCGGATAGTGTACAAGAACATGATCTCCAGGTTCAAAGCGACGAGCAAACCCTTTCTCCTGCGCTGCCGCCGCCCGTAGCCTCTCCTCCTGCTCTTGTAGTGACACCTGTACCAGCCTGTGTCCTTCCTTGATGAGCTCATGAATTACGTGCAGGTGCTCAGCTGCTGACTTCCACCTGCGCGACAGCTCAGGTGCACGAAGATCTCCCAACATTGCCTCGAACGGCAGCAGGGGCTCACGCCCATATAACATGCGAAACGGTGACATGCCATACGTCGTGTTTGTGCAAGCTCTGTGGTTGAAAAGAGCCATGGGTAAGACTGAGTCCCAATTCTTCTGATTGTCTTCTACCATCATTGCCAGAAGGTTGACAAGCGTGCCGTTGGTGCGCTCAGTGAGACCATTGCATGCAGGGTGGTAAGGGGATGTGAAGCGCTGCTCAATGCCCACTAACCTAGTTAGCTCTTTCATCAGCAACCCCCTGAACTCCTTAGCATTGTCACAGAGGAACATTTGAGGGCACCCGTGCCTTGGTATGATCTCACTGACTATGACACGCGCAACAGTGACTGCTGATTTGTCAGGTATCGCAAAGGCCTCCGGCCACCTAGTCAGGTAATCCGTGAAGACCAAAATGAAAGTGTTGCCCCTGGCAGTCTTGGGCAGCGGTCCCACAATATCGAAGCCTACCAATTGAAACGCATGCTGTAGATCTACATCTCCAAATCCATGCACACGCACACGCATATCGCGCTTGGACTTGCGCTTTTGGCATGCCAGGCAAGTCAGCACCCACTTGAAAACATCAGAATACATGCCAGGCCAGAAGTACCTGCGCCTCACTTTGTCATATGTGCGAGCAAAGCCACTGTGACCTCCACCAATCGCACCATCATGACATTCCTCAAACACGCGCTCTCTTAGTGACTTCGGTACCACTAGCAAGTCTGTGCCTGTCTTGTGGGACCTGCCACCAGCAGCAAAATGCATTCTCCCATTGCGCATGTAGTAGCCAGCGCGCTCAAATGCGCGAGCATCCTCAACTTCTCTAGGTGAGAGGCCATGTGGGGGACCACCTGCTCTTAGACTAGTAGTCAAGTACTTCGCTACTTTCCCCAATACCGCATCCTTGCTCAGCGAAGATACCAAGTCGCCCGCTTCAAACACGGCGCGATGTCGTTGCCTATTACCATCTACTTTGCCACCTGTATCCTTGTTGTTGATGTCTTCATGGCCATCCTCCAATTCAGCCTCAAGGTCCATGTTCTCGTCGCCATCTTCTGGGAACAGCTGAGCCACCCTGCTTGCTGTGATGTTGATTGACACTATCTTCACTCCAGCTGCATCGTCACATTCACAAGCGGCAGGCAAAACAACAGACGAAAAATTTCCCGGAACAGGTGCTGGCCGCTGTATCCCCCCATGCTGCGAGGTCGTCGCTGCATCATTAGAAAAGGCCACACCTGCAGACACTGTGACGAAAGTGCCATCCCTGATACGCGAGAGGGCGTCAGCATTACCATTCTCTCTACCAGGCCTGTGCACAATGTCCATGTTGTATTCTTGCAGTTCTGATATGTAACGTTCCTGCCGCTTGGTGCGCGGTTCTGAGCCACCCATCAAGTGCGCCAATGCAGAGTGGTCAGTTTGTAGGATGAACGTGTTACCATTGTGCAAAAACTGTCTGAAGTAGTGAACTCCTTCCATTGCTGCTAGCGCTTCCCTATCATAAGTACCATAATTGCGTTCAGCACTTTTCAAAGTACGACTATAGTATCCTATCGGGTGCTCTCCGTTGGTGGGGCATATCTGCGTTAACACCGCTCCCAGTCCATAGTCAGAAGCATCAGTCTGCAAAACCAACTTGACTGAGCCATTGAGGATGCCTTTCAAATCGGGATGTGCTAAAACAGGGGATGTCTTCAAGGCCTCCTTGAGCACCTGCCACGCAGCAATGCAATCATCCGAGAGCTCAAACGGTACACCTTTGCGAGTAAGGTTGACCAGGGGCTCCGTGATTGTTGAAAAATGGGAGATATACTGCCTGTAGTACGCTGCCATACACAAAAAGGAACGCACATCATGAAGGTCAGAGGGCAAAGGTATCTTCTCAATTGCCTCTACTTTTGATGGATCAACGCGCTTGCCCTGGGCATCTACGACATGACCCAGAAATTTGACCTCCCGCATGGCGAAGTGACACTTGGACGGCTTCAGCTTTATGCCTACTGAGAGCAGTCGGCTCAACACTATCTCCAAGTGCTTCATGTGCTCTTTGAAGGTTTTGCTGAAAACCAGAATATCGTCAATGTACACCAGGGCGTACACCCACAGCGCATCATGCCCCATAGCAAGCTGCATTAGACGCTGAAAAGTAGATGGCATGTTCATAAGCCCCATAGGTCCCACCTTCCATTGATAGCACCCCCATTTGGTTTGAAAAGCCGTTATTGGTCTGGATTCTCTGTCCAATTCAACATGCCAAAATCCAGCAACCGCGTCCATAGAGCTAAACCACTCAGAGCCATTCAACACTGAGTGCACCTCATCTATGCGCGGCAGCGGAAACCCATCCTGACCGCCACCACGCTCTTTCACTGCTTGATTAACCGCCCTCAAATCCTGCACAACTCTCATACCACCGTCTGGCTTTGGTATTATCATGAGAGGAGAGTTCCAGGGTGAATTTGACGGCTCAATCACGCCCTTCTTCAACAAGAAGTCAATTTCCTTCCATAAAACTTCAAGTTCTTTCAGACTATACTTTCGCAATCTGGAACGCACAGGCCTAGCATCTCCAACATCAATATGGTGGCGGACCAACGACACTTTTCCTGGCCTACCATCATGTGAGAAGATCCCCTTACGTGCCATTTTGCGAAGCAAATCTGTCAACTGCATTCGTTGAACTTCCGTCAAGTGTTCCAATTCCCCAACACGGAACGCGGCAAGCCATTCCAGCTCCCGTGCCCGTTGCACTGCTTCATCGTCCGTACACTCTTGAGCTGCAGATGAGTCAGCACCAACACCAGGTTGCGATTCTACATCAACCTTCGCTTCCTTTTTTGGTTTATTGTGAGTTTCAGGGACGGCAGTGCAAGGAGCATTTGGCGGCGGCGGTTCTGCGGGGGGCCGCGCCTTGTGCACTATCTTGTCTGCGTGGGGCTCCTCTACACTCAATGTTTGCACTCGTGAATCAGAGACTGGGTTTAACTTAGCCGAATTGACTTTGTCTGCCATGCTGCTAGTTGAAGTAGTTGACGTTGAAGTAGGGTTCACCTGTGCTCCACACCCCCAACCTACGTCGCAGCTCTCAGCAAACAGAGCCTCCGCTGCCGTTCCCGAAATGACATTTGGCGCCTCCGCTTGCGCCTCAGCTGGTGTCACATAACCAGCAGCAACCATGAAGCAAACCGTGGCTAGACGATCATTGCGCTCTATCTGTGCTATCCTCGCTTTGATCGCCGTCAAGCGCTTTTCTAGCAACTGCTGTTTCTCGTCTTTCTCCTGTACTGAAGTCAGTGCTATTAAGCTCCATGTGGTTTCCACTTCACATCTGTGTGATTGTCGCTTCCACAAATCCTCATCTAGCAAGTGCAAGTGCCCAAGCTTGACGCCCGGTTTCAGCTTACCGGTACGCTTGACAATAGTGAGATTTATAGTGCTGGTGTGCATACCCTCCTCTACCAACACTCGCCGCCGCCGCACAGCCCAATGCCCCCGTGGGTCAATTGCCCCTTCGAGCACATAGTTCCCCGGTGGTGCGTCACCGGTCCAAGTCACCACAACTGCAATTCCATCCGCTGTAGCTTCTGTGACGGGGTACTTCTTGGCTATATAGACAGTAGCTTGTTTTTGCAAAGCAGCCCCTTGCTCTGCAACCAATACAATGTTGTCCCATCCTGGTAGTTCTGTTTCGGCGGCAGCGGCCAACTCAGGGTTGTCTGACACTTGATTCTTGCCAAAGCGCTCATCTGCATGGTCCATCGCTATGGTGTATGCTTCCATCATTGTCAGCTTACCTGGCGTGCGCGCCCCGCCGCTACGATGGCCATCCTCGTCATCACCTCCGGCTTCGCCGCTGTCGGTGCTTGTCTCGTCACCTTCGCTCGTGGTGTTGCTGGCTGATGCTTGCGCGCTGGTCTCGCAGGCGGTCTTCTTGGCGTGGTCTGCTGTGGAGGGCTGCGGCCCTGGCTCCCGGTTGTGGTTCGCCGCCCCCATCGCGAAGCCCTGCTTGTACTTCAACTTGCGCAGGAAAGGCATGCCTTGCAGGTGTTGTGATACGAGGACAGGCCCCACTGAGGTGCCTCCCTGTGGGTGGTCGTCAGGGAGGTCATAGGGACCCAAGGTCTGCACAAACAAACCATCCTCGATCATGCGAGGCGGTATGGGTGCCTGCTGGCGCTGCAAGTCGAACAGCACCGGCTCTGTACGCAGAGTGCGAATGATGAATGACATCACTGGGGCAAGCAGTATCTGACCACTGCCCTTCGCCAGTGTTGACTGTGTGATGCCTGGTGGCACCTTGAGCCACCACAGACCATTGGCCCGCAGTAAGTCTGCCTGCGATGGAGCATAGCGTTGAGTGGCATTGTACTGCGTGTCCCCCTTTCGCATGTCACTGTCTGATGGTTCACGGAATGCATGAAAGTGACGCGCAACAAGGGTTGGTACACTGCGCGTCATCTCATGCGTCCAGCGCGCTGTGGCATTGCGAGGTGGCAGCACAAACACTGGGTTAGTGACACCCCACATCTCCATGGGGGTGATCTGCAGTTCGTGCTTGTCCTTATGCTTTGCGCGCTCCACCTTGTGAGCCACGCGCTGGAGCGCGTCCACCACACTCTGATCACCCTTCATCATGAGGAGGAACACTCGGTTGCGCAGGTTAGGGAACCCCAGGTTTTCACCCGAGAGCTCAAATGACAATATGTGATAACCTGCGTTGAGCGCTGCCTCCAACGCGAGAACTCCACTGACAGTCAGCCCCAGCTCTGGCGCATTTTCAATTAAGAGTCGCTTCACTCCCTTCTGTACAGCCTTGTGCACCAGCTGTGGTGTGGTGCTTGCGGTCACCAGATCTGGGTCCAGCTCGACTATCTTGTCCCACACTTCATCAGAGGTGTAGTCCCCTATAAGCGTAGGAACCGTGGGGTGAGATGCACGAAAAACTTTGGCGAAGTCTTCACTGGTCTCTACTGCCATTGCCACTTGTGCTCCCCCCATTATTGCACCCATTACGGAGCTGCCAATCCCCCCCCCCAGGTCTACCACCTTTAGGTTAGGTACCAGCATTTGCTCTACGTTTGGGTACTCACCATGTTCAACTGCCGAGATCTGAGACCAGCGATCGACATGGCAATTCTCCAGCACCCAGTCTGACCCCCCCTTTTTGTTGTAGCAGCCCAAGCGCCTGTTCTCAGTGAGCTCTGAGGCAGCTACACAAATCTCTGTCTCACTGTCTGAGGGGTAGTCTGCTTCTGAATCAGAAGTCAAGTCTGTGTCATCATCATCACTTTCCGACCAGTCAGTTGCTTGCACATAGTCATCCACCAACTCTGCGCTGCTTGCATCGGAATCAGAGTACACTGACTCTACTTCAACAGTCTTGTCAGTGCGCCAACACGGACATGACACGTCAGTCTCCCAGCCTGTTTTCGGCAGTGCGCTCACAACACGCTCATCCTGCTCATTGTCGAGGTCAATGGGTGGTTGTACTTGTACTTTCTCCGCACCTACTCCTGTTCCAAGCACAAACTTTGGCCCCGGCTCTCCATCCTGTGTGAGTGGCGCGTTGAGCAAATCTGCAGGCAGTGCTCCAAACTCAAACTTCAACGTGTCAGGCGCCGACGCTGACCCGTCAGACCCCCATTGCAAAGCAGTGTGCAGTGCTGTCTGAGGGCCACTACCACCTCCTTTGATGCCCCCAGCGCCTTGGCGCCACGAATCACGCATCGTAGCTACTTCATCCGGGCTTAGGGACTTGACCCCCTTTGTAGGCATGTCGGGGTGCTGCACTATGGCAGGAGTGCGGCTAGTGAGGATGTCCAAGCGCATCTTGCTGATTGTAGTGAAGCTGATTAGGAATTGGGGGTCAATTTGGTTGCTGACGTGAAAATCAACTTGTTCCGTGACCCCTGCAACTTCAACTTCAACCGTGACCATGAACATCACTGCGACCAAGTGCCTGCCCACGCCGCGTATTGCCTTGAAGATTGGTGGTCGCTGCGATTGCTCAAGACGTAGTGCCTGCTGAGCAGTGTCCGCATTGTCGCGCAACTTACGCAACAGCAGACAGTATGCGCGGAACTGCATCACGTTGCACCCAGCACATGAGTCCAGGTACACGATGGCGGGCATGATTCTGTGGACCGTTGCCTGCACCATGAGCACTGTTGAGCGTGGCCTAGGGCCGTTCACATCGCCAGCACCTGTAATGCAGATCATGCAGCTTACTTCGGCAATGTCATCACCTGGGCCTAGGCAACAGCACTGAGAGAATTGCTGAGGGTCGCACGTCAGACACACACCTCCAATGGACGGGTCCTGCGCGAAGAATGCTCCCGCTGAGAAGGGGTAACAGGCGTCGTCATCGTTGCTAGTGTAGTGCACTGTTGGTGGCAAGGCGGAAGCACCGTACATCATGGCTAGCGCGGCCTGCATCATCGCGGGAGACACAGAAGCGGGGTCAAACGCAAAGTTGTTTGCAATACGTCCACCGCTGCCGCCATTGCCCATGTAACCGCCACTTGGCCTCTGCCCCTGGCCACTGCCGCTGTTGTTGCCACCAAAGCCTCCGCGACCGTACCCCCCCCCAAAGCCTGACCTGTTGGACTGCGCTTGCCCGTATGGCCCGTAAAATGGCCGATTGGGCGCCAGAGCAGGTTGTGAGGTGCGTTCATATAGGCGCACCAGTGTATCCAAACGTTGATTGATGTCACTGGCCTGCTGCTGTTGGTGCATTTCAAGGCGCTGCAAGGCACTTTCCAACGATATACCTGAGCTGTTCGATGGCGTAGGAGTTGTCAACGTGGCGCCGCTGCTGCCCTGAATGGCCAGAGCATCAGCCCCCATGGCGCCGTCACTACCGTTTCCCGCCTCCGACTCTGATCCTTCCTCAAGCGCAAAAGCGAGAGAGCTCTTCTTGTCTGACTTCTTACCTGCCTCATTCGCCAGATATGCTCTCACTGACATGCCCTTGCTTGCTGCCATTACACTCTCTACCGTGTGTAACCGTCTTTTGATAGCCTCTGTTGACACCTCACAGGCCTCACCTGCCTCAAGTGTCACACGGAATGCCACCAACTTTTCCATGAACTTCTCTGCTCTGGGTCTGGCCTCACGAGATCTGCCTATGACTTCAATGAGCTTGCGCACATATTTGTCCTTGAGAAGCGCTCCGCCGCGTTCCTGCGGATGCAATGTGTACTCCAGGACCTTCTCAAAGTCCAACAGAAACACTTTGACACCTACCCCTGCCTCCAGGCGCAGCTGCTCCAGCCTGCTTGCGGCCCTACTTCTCTGCATAGAGTCACTGTACAGGTCTGTCAATCGTGTATGCAGGGCCTTGACCTGCTGTCCAGACAGATTGCTGTTGGCCTGCTTCTCACTGATCCATTTCGTGATTTCCCTTCGCAGCTCAGCAGAGAGGCAATATTGCAGCATTAGTGGCACGTATGAGGGGCAAGTGCGGTTACTAGAGTTGCCGTCGGGTATTCGTTGGACCCCTTCGAATGACACACGTGCCGCCAGCGAGTTGAGCCATTCGCTCATCATGCATGTAATCAGCTCATGGTTGACTGCCTTGTTCTCCGCATTCTTGTACTCCAAACCAGTCTCTGGGGGGTCATCCAAGAAGTATAGCGTTGCATGTGACACGCCTTTGAGAGCCCGCGGTGCCATCAGGCGAGGAATCACTGCAGATGACTCATCTTCCTCGTCTACACTGCGCACAACTGCCCTGCTAGAGTGAGACCCAACTTCAACTCTTGTTTCTTGCGCTGACTGTTCCATTGGGACTGCCAGCTGCGGCTGCTGCGGCACCTCGGATGGGCGCTGCTGGTGCCCCTGCTCAACCTGATGCTGTAGCTGCTGTTGCTGCAACATCACCTGCTGTTCAAGACGGTGCAACTGCTGCTGCTGCAACTGCAACTGCTGCTGCAACTGCAACTCCTGCTGTTGCTCAACTTGACGTTGCTGCAACTGCAGCCGCTGCTGTTCTTCCTCTTCTCGTTGTGACAGCTGCTGCTGCTGCTGCAACAACTGCTGCTGCTGCTGTTCCTCCTGCTGCTGCTGCTGCAACAACTGCTGCTGCTGCTGCAACTGCTGCTGCAACAGCAACTGCTGCTGCTGCTGCTGCTGCTGCTGCAGCAACTGCTGTGCCTCTTCTTGCTGCTGCTGTAACTGGGCCAGATCCGCCCCCCGCGGATTGCCCTCCACGTAGCGAGGCACTGCGGCACGACCTATCGCATTCTCATGCAAAGTGTGCGGCACAAACCTCCCGGTCACAACATCCACCGGGACCTGAAAGTCCAGAGGTGGTGGAGGAGCATCGAGCCCCACCATCTGCCCTTTGCTGAGCGGCAGATAGTCAGAGAGCAGTGGGCCTGCATCCTTGCCCCAAATGAGAGGGTTGACTGGTGGGTGCGAAGGCGTCACGGGCATGATCCAGTAAGGTGTCGTGCAGTTTGCGACGCGCGAGGCAGGCACATCATACACTACATCCCCAGCCTCCGTCCTGACGCGAAAGAGCGGGTCGAACACATTGGCCTCATCTACCTCTGTGTTAGTGCTCAAGAAGTCTTGTGCCATCCTACAATCCTCCCACTGAGTGGTGATCTTGCAGCGTACCGGGGCGTTGACAGGCATGATGCAAGGGGTTAGTCGATGAGCCGCCACTTGACAGACCTCTGCACTCACAACTTTCCTGACCACAACATAATCCATCAGCGCGTGAGCCCTGCTGAAGCGGCCCATCGGCTGGCACCAGGCTGGCGCCACCTGCACCAGATGCACCTTATCCAACTTGCCTGCCTTGCCTTTAACAGTTGGTGCATGCATGTCATGCCATAATGCCAATTCGTAACCCGAGGGTCGCCAAACTGAGTAGTTCTTCTCCGCTCCCTCCAGCAGCTTTACTTCCCACTCCTCACCCAGCGTCTCGTCATCCGCATGCAGACGTGTTGCATACACTTCGCCATCACGCTTCGCAACCACACCCATACGGCCTACGAGTTTGTCATTTCTTCCAAACCACACTACAACCAGCTCACCAGAGTGTGGTACTTCTCCTTCGAACAATGCACGTCGCTCGTTGATTGTCCACAGGCTTTCACGACGGGCATGTGAGTACTGCAAGTGAGCTGCCAAATAGCCTGCAGGGTATTCGTACCAAGCCGTTGTTATGGCTCTACGAGCAACCTGATGTATGCCTGCTGTCAGGGGCTCCCCTTCACGGTACACTGAACGCCCTTTCAACGGTGCAGCATCCACCAAAGCCTCTGCCCGTGCCAGGCGAGCAGAATTGATTGAAGTGGTTATAGAGCCAGCAATTGAACCTGTTCGTCGCTGACCTCGAACAATCGACTGCAACCCTCCTTCGCTCTCCAAACCACTCTGTGCACTGTGTACTGACATGATTAAGTTCCGAGTCAAGCTTCTTCTCCCTCGATACAGACCCGAAATATGGTTAGCCAGACACAGAGCTTGCCAACTTGAATGTCAGTTCTCCAACTTCACAAACAAGAATAGGTTATCTCTCTTTGACACCCCCTTCCTTTGTCTCCTATGCTTGCCAAGCCTTGCCTGATTAGCGCTGTGTATTCCCCCCCCAGCACCGACGTACAGTGAAGGTGATGAAAGCAAACAGCGCACACCGACGAAGTGAACCGCAAGCGTCAAAGTTCCCCTTTTGCAGTTTCTCCTCAAAATTCCTCCCGCGATAGGCAACGATAGTGCAGGGGCTACGAATAGTGTGAACAGCAGCAAAGCCGTCGCCACACCTCCAGCCCGAGACAGTATCGCTACCGACTACGCCAGAATATCTTTACCCGTCCCCAACTTGAAGCACGCAATCACCTTTTTTGACTACAACCCAACACTACCGCCTCCAAAAAGCCACGAATGTAGCAGTATTCAGCAACTCACTACTACTGCAGCCTTCGTTCGCAAGGCGAAGCAACAATGTCACCTGGTACAGGCCCAAAAACTCCGCTGAAAATGCCGAGCGTGAAAGCCGCCGAAGCAGCTCGCCGCAAGCCACGCCAGTGGAGTCCGTGTCCAGTCGCCAGCAGCGCCACGCCGCAGATGACCGGCAGGCTGCACGCTATCTCGATCTTGCTCTCGAACCGTCAATTGCCCGCAGCTACCTCAACCTTCAGAAAAGGTGGGCAGCTGCAAGCTCTCGTGGCCCTCCGCTACCGCCGAACCTCGTTGAGGACGCGGGCGTCTGGCAGCTAACTATAGTCGGCTAAAACCTGCCGAGATCAGCCATTGTGGTGACTGGGTGGTGTCCCAGCTCACAGTGTTGACTCTTCAGGAGTGAGGAACTGCTCCATTGCTCCAGTTACAGCCTAAAGCCTGCGAATGTTGCCTTGAGAAAGCAGCGGCGCTTGCAACTACTCTCTCCAGATACCAAGTGCCATGGCGCCGGTAAACGTGGCGGTGCAAAAGCAGACAAAAGCCTTCCTTAAAGCATGTAGATCGGTTTCTGATCATTAGGCGAACACAAGCACAAATGCAGCTGAGCGCTGCTGCCATTTCAACTTGAGGTGACTGTTGTACAAATACGGGCACAACTCTCCAACTGAGCCCTGGCCACCTCAAGGCGTGCTACGTGCTGCCAACACACATCTATCATCCTAATGCACGTTAATATGCCGCTTCACGACACATCGATGACCGTGTAATAGACACCTTTAGGGTACCCACCGTTGAGGTAACCTTCATATTGCTGGTGTTGATGGAGCCCCAATAGGTCTTGTATCCACTGACCGGATTGCCCATCTGGTTTGTGTAGCCATCAAACAGATAACTGGAATCCAGGAGTACTTCATGGGTGGATTGTGCTGTGGGGCGGCCTTTGCAATAGACACGCGCATAAATGGGCTGTGCAACTGTAGGTGATGTCAAATTGACAGGCGCGTCCAGCTTTTCAACAAGATCCAGCTCACCGATCTGCACAGGACACCCAACGGCCACTGTGCTAGCTGTTGCTGTAATCACCACCCTCAAATATGTCCACCTCACAGGGGACGATACTGTGAACATAAGGCTGCTGAGTGTGCTGGGGTACACAATGCCTGTCTGTGTATCTATTGTTGACCAGTACGATGTGTTGTTGGAACCTGCAAGGACAAACGATACGGGATCAGTCGCTGGTGTAACGCCGTTCGACAGCGTGTACTGACAGATTGCTACCGCTGATGATAGCTTAAGCTGCAGCCATTGACCGTACACCTGCTGCTCATCAATGATCGTATACACACAGCCATGGTAGATGCCACCATAGTACAGCTCATTGCCATCCTGTCCGGGGCTCGCCCAGTAAGTGTTATAACTATTTGGACCACGTGCCACTTGTAGATAGCCATCAACGGCAGCAGCAGGTGTGTAAGCGCCGGCTGTTTCAGTGCCAGATGCAGTCGCACTCACACCAGTCATTGCCACTCTTGCGTCGTTAAATGATGCCGCAGGTGGCGTTGCTGAATTGGCTGGCGCACTGGTCAGCTCTGTGAAGGTTAGCTCGTTCACCTCAGTATAGTAGCCCCCGCTGTTCCGTGTCACGATCAGCCGTAGATACCGCCACCTAGCGGGTGCAGATACGGTGAAAGAGAGGGTTGTGCTCACTGCTGACCAGGTGACCCCCGTCCGTGTGTCTATCGGTAACCAATACTGGCCGTCTGGCGAACCCACTAGCATGAAGTCGACTGGGCTGTACTTGAGAGTGGTGTGATTCTGTACAGTGTAGGAGTCCACAGCTCGTGCTGTGCTGAGATCAACCTGCACCCAGTGGCCATATATACGAGCAGCATTCACAATGGTATAGTAAACACCTCGTGCGTACGAGCCGTCGGTAGAATAGGTCTCCTTGCCAGTTGTGGTAGTCTGCCATGTTGTACCAGTCGCACCATCACAGGTGTTGCCAGCCGATCCACTTGATGCAGTCTTAGTCGAACCTGTGAGGGTTATTGGTGTAGGCATGTCTCTGTTGTCACTATCAGAAGCACATTATATCCACCACAATCCGACGGTATGCCACTTTGCAACAGAAAACCATAGACTGCTTGTGCTTACACGCAGCCATCAAGCAAAAACACCCAAGTTTGACAGCATAGGTGAGGTCAGGCGGAGACAGGCTCAAGCTTCCCCTACATGAGCGCTCGCCAAAGTCAGGCGTACAGCACAAAGTTGAACTTTAGTGTGAACTTTAGTGTATACTTGAACTTTTGTAATGGACCGGGATCAAAAGTGTTGATGAGGTCAGGCGGAGACAGATTCAAGCTTCTTCTACACAGGTACTGGCCGAACTGAGCCTTACATCACAGAGTTGAAGTTGTGTTAAAACTTGAAGTTTCTAAGTCTGGGCCTATCGAAAAAAAGTATTTTTCAGCGGCTGACCCTAAATGGGGTCGGTACGACGCTCGCTAGATTTTCGTAAAGTGCAAATAAATCAGGCTCCTGATCGAAAGTGTAGGTGAGATCAGGCTAATGCATGTTCAAACCTCCCCTACATGAGAAGTCGCCATACCGAGCCCTGAGGCCCACACTTGAACTTTAGTGCATACTTGAAGTTACTTTAAATGCCCAACAATCATGGCTTAAGATCAACAGTGTAGGTGAGATCAGGCTAAGGCACGTTCAAGCCTCCTCTACATGAGAAGTCGCCATACCGAGCCTTGAGGCCCGCACTTGAACTTATGCTGAAAGTTGAAGTTCCTGAGGCAGGCCCTGTCGAAAAAAAAGTTTTTTTTCAGCGGCTGACCCTAAATGGGGTCGGTACAACGCTCGCTAGATTTTCGTAAAGTGCAAATAAATCAGGCTCCTGATCGAAAGTGTAGGTGAGATCAGGCTAATGCATGTTCAAACCTCCCCTACATGAGAAGTCGCCATACCGAGCCCTGAGGCCTACACTTGAACTTTACTGCATACTTGAAGTTACTTTAAATGCTCAACAATCATGGCTGAAGATCAACAGTGTAGGTAAGATCAGGCTGAGGGAGGTTCAAGTTGTCTTTACATGAGAACTCACCATACCAAGCCTTGAGGCCCTTGAACTTTAGTGCACACTTGAAGTTACTGTAAATGCCCAACAATCATGCCCGAAGAGCAAAAGTGTAGGTGAGATCAAGCTGAGGCACGTTCAAGCTGCCTCTACATGAGAACTTGTCATACAAAGCCATGATGCCCACACTTGAACTTATGCTGAAACTTGAAGTTCCTGAGGGCGGCCCTGTCGAAAAAAAGTATTTCTCAGAGGCTGACCCTAAATGGGGTCGGTACGACGCTCGCTAGATTTTCGTAAAGTGCAAATAAATCAGGGTCCTGATCGAAAGTGTAGGTGAGATCAGGCTAAGGCATGTTCAAAGCTCCCCTACATGAGAACTCGCCATACCGAGCCCTGAGGCCCACACTTGAACTTAAGTGCATACTTGAAATTACTTTAAATGTTACAATCATGGCTGAAGATCAACAGCATACATGAGATCAGGCTGAGGGAGGTTCAAGCATCCCTTACATGATAACTCGCCATACCGAGCCCTGAGGCCCACACTTGAACTTTAGTACATACTTGAAGTTACTGTAAATGCCCAACAATCATGGCTGAAGATCAACAGTGTAGGTGAGATCAAGCTGAGGGAGGTTCAAGCTGTCGTTACAAGAGAACTCGTCATACAAAGCCATGAGGCCCACACTTGAACTTATGCTGAAAGTTGAAGTTCCTGAGGCCGGCCCTGTCGAAAAAAGTATTTCTCAGAGGCTGACCCTAAAAGGGGTCGGTACGACGCTCGCTAGATTTTCGTAAAGTGCAAATAAATCAGGCTCCTGATCGAAAGTGTAGGTGAGATCAGGCTAAGGCATGTTCAAACCTTCCCTACATGAGAACTCGCCATACCGAGCCCTGAGACCCACACTTGAACTTTAGTGCATACTTGAAGTTACTTAGATGTTACCATCAAGGCTTAAGATCAACAGTGTAGGTGAGATCAGGCTGAGGGAGGTTCAAGCTGTCTTCACATGAGAACTCACCAATATTGAAGTTCCTGAGACTGGGCCTGTCAAAAAAAGTATTTTTCAGAGGCTGACCCTAAATGGGGTCGGTACGACGCTCGCTAGATTTTCGTAAACTGCAAATAAATCAGGCTTCTGATCGAAAGTGTAGGCGAGAACAGGCTGAGAGAGGTTCGGGCTTCCCCTACATGAGTGCTCGCCAAAGTCAGGCGTACAGAACAAGGTTAAACTCTAGTGTATACTTGAAGTTAATTCAACTGCAAATCATCATGGTCCAAGATCGAAAGTGCAGGTGAGGCCAGCCTGAATCTGGGCCTGTCGAAAAACCATGCGCACCGCTCACATACTAAATAAATTCACCGTCGAATCTCTTTTGCATTTTTTTCTATTCTGTCCAGTGCACATGTCACTTCAATTCGCAAAGCCTAATACCACAGCTATGGACCGTCAGAGCCTCGCCTGCACGACAGAACCATGCATCATCATGCTGGACTACAAATACGGCTGTGATGGAGACGCTGCACCTCAATGGTTGATGATGAGCCTTATGCGGAATCGCTGCATGATTGCAGGGTGCAAAAGGCTGAGAGCCAAAGGGGTTTATCCTTCAAAATTCTGTGCATATCACGCACCCGAGGAGACCAAGGCACCCCCTAAACTGCAGCGCTCAAAGCTGCACATGGTGACTGACTTTACAGCCAGAGATTAAAGTATATCATTCTAAATCAAGGCCTCTCAATGAGCGATGACTTCTGCTTTATGCCCACTTTCAATTCCCTCAGACGTGATTCACTCCAAGGGATGCTGGGCTGCGCTGCTGGCACATCACTGACATTTGCACCACCCTCGCTGGTTAGCACTGTAGGCGTCTGCTTGTTAGCATACAGCTTTCTTGCATATGTACTCAAAATTGCAGCATGTCTTGCATGTCAATTGCGGAGCTTACCAAATGGTGTGTACAATGCTGTGCTCATGTACAGGCCATGGTCATTCCTACTTGCTGCTTGCACCACTAGAGTGTATGCTAGTGTGGCCGCCCGTGGTAATGTCAAAGTAGCAACACTGGCTATGGCAGCAGCAGTTGTAGTTGTAGTCCACAGTGCAAGCACCTTACACCTGACCAACATCTGTGTGTGGGGCATGTACGCAAGTAGAGTGAATGACAGTGTCATGATCCAGACATGCTTTCGCGCCTTGTACAACTATGCAAGGGACAATGGTGTGAGCTGCATAGACAAGTGCCCTGATCTTGTTACCTCTGTCCACGCTGTTCACAAAGTTCTACAGTCATCCATGTGGACAGACAGTGATGTGACCTCCGGAGACTTTTGGCATCTGTTGATAAGCAAGATTCAGTGCAGCAGCAAAGAGCTGAGTCCCTTGCACCGCTCAGTGAATGTACCTGCTCCTGCACAGTCACCCATGAGGCGAATCATCAGGATGCTCCCACATTCACCCGCATCGCTCAAGTCCAGCAGCAGGGCACTATCCCCACCAAGACCTTACTCTCTGGTAAGACAAACCCTGAAAGTCTCGCAGCTATGCGAGTGTCTCGATCCGTTGCTTGCAAAACATTTGAAAAGGGCGCTCGGCGCAGAGTCAGACGCATTCGAAATTGACCACAAGCGCTTCGAGAAGGCATTGTATAAGGCTACTGACAGCCGCACTGCTTTGAAACGAACACTGCACGACTACATGAGGATCATGGGCAAGCTCGAGGTGGGTCTTGGAGTGCTTTCATGCATTGTCATGGGACTTGTATGTGGCATCATTCTCGATGTGAACTTTGTGCAGGCAGGCACGACATGGCTCACACTGGCACTCGCCTTTTCCTTCTGCTTTGGTGACACAGTGAAGCGCTTGTTCGAAGGCCTCGTGCTTGTCTTTGTCTGGAATCCTTATGGAATTTCAGACAGGGTCTTCATCAATGATGACAACAAGGTGGAAATGAACCTTGTTGTTACCAAGATCAACTTACTGAACACAGAGTTTATTCGAAGTGACGGGCAATTGTGCATAATCTCCAACAGCATCATTCAACAGCGAGATGTGCGAAATGCAAGCAGGGCAGAGTTCAATTGCACTGTGTTTTATGCAAAGCTACATGCAAGTGTCTGCACTGATGTCCTCATAGCCTTGTCAGACCACTTGGAGGACTTTAGGTTAACTAACTGGCGAGGCGAGGTGAAGGAGGTGAGGGTTCAATTGCGTACTGTAAGGGACAATGCATTAACATCTACAGCAGCTGTGGTCCTGATGCACGTAGGCAACTTTGAAAATGATGATCAGAGATATGCTATACATGATGCATTTGCAAGGCGGACACATGAATTCCTCAGAGAGAACAGTCACAGTGCAGCAGGAGACAACAACTACCTGGCAATCACTTGACTTTCTGCTGAAATAATAGCATGCTTGTATTGTTTACAGATGCCTCCAAGACGTCGCCCTGAGGTTGCAAGCCCGAGGAAGCTGCGTTCAAGGACGAGCAAGGCCAGCATCGCTAAATCACGTACACCCAAGGAAGCCCAAAGTCCAAAGCGAGCCAGGCGGTCCAAGGCAAAGACCCCCATCCAAAGCAGCCCCAAGCGCAGCCCCAGGCGCAAGGTCACAAGGAGGGTACAAGCGCAGACTGCAGGTGATGATGGTGCTGAGATCGCAAAGCAGTCTCCAAAGCGTTTGTCCAGAAATCCCAAGGCAGGCCGCACCACACGCATTGCACACCCACTGCCAGTGGCAACACTTGTGGATGCACCTGCAGGCGCACCATATACACAAAATCAGCTTGAAGAGGTCTACACATTCAACAGTGAATTCGCACGTGGTGTGTCTGACCTTGACGTGCAGTGTGGCAGTGGGTACATGTTCAGAGGAGATCACCGCAAGGCAAGATGTGTGCAAGAGAGTGATGAAGGTGCCATGCACGAGCGCAAGCGCGTGCTTCGCCTCCTCCAGGAGGGTACTATCCTTACAAAGCAGCTCCGAGACGAGGTGCAAAAGGTGAAGAACATGTACGAGGTCACTGTAAGCGTTATGCTCGATCGCATTGAGCACGAGACGGATGCTTCACTAAAGCGCAATCTGAAACGCCAGCATGCAACATACAGAGATTATACCATGGCTGTCATGACACTTGCAGCCAAGCTCATGTATCACCTTGAGTACTGCACTGGCAAAGACAACCTCGGCAAGCTCGAGCAGGGCTGCTTTGACGGTGATCACCTTGAAAAACTGATCAATGTCAGCCGGGAAGTGTCCACTCTACTGAAAGCGTTCAGTGTCACACAGCAAAGGGCAGATGATATATTCTCTACCACAATAGGTGAACGATTCCGTTGGGTAAGGCGAGCTGTCGGGAAGGCATTCTCGTGGGCTAAAGACAATGCATGGAACATGATCATGATTGTGCTAAACTATGCGCTGAAGAACGTGTGGAAAATGGCCGTGATGTACGTCGTTATGACGGTGCTACCTGGCCTGGTGGGTTCTTTCCTGGTAGCACAGGGGCAGCTGGACAGACGTTGACATCGGGGTGTCGCATCATCAACGCCATCGTGACGTGTCTGTCACATGCATCGTTTTGCGCAGCAATTCTCTCCATGCTGCCAGCGCTTGCCAAGGTCTGTCCGATAGTGGATGAACTACTCACAAAGAGCAAATCATTGCTGGTGGGGGCAATGACCAGGCTCATGTCAAAACGCCCTCATGGCGACAAGACAATTGAGGCAATTGCAACATCACAAATTCAGGCAAGCGTGACACGGTCAACACCATCACAGTATGCAGGTGACAAGGGTGCGGAAACATTGCTGACCATACAGCAAGCTACAAAAAGTATGTTGCTTACAGAACAGGCCAAGAAAGACATTGTCAATATTGTCAAGCAACAATTGCAGGATGAGGTAGGACAGTTCACCCCTACTGGCCAGCTTGCATTGAGCATAGTAGATAACGGGCTGTTTCTAGGTGCATTCACCATGGTCCACACAATTGGGTTTATCGGTAGAGGATTTGGTTTTATTGCAGGATGGCTACAGACGTTCTGTGACGCGAGTCAGAAAGGCGTGGACTTGGTGAATAGTGCATGGGATTATACTGGGGGTGCTCTACTCTCAATGGTCGGGTGGGGCAAGACACAATCAGAAAAGGAGTGGTTTGTGGCACCAAATGTGCTGAAGCTGCTGGGACTGCAATTTGCTGATCTCGGAAGAGATGATGCATTCCACAGTGACAATTTCATGAGCAAGATGATTGAGCAGCTTATTGCTAACACTGATGGCTACAACAAGCCTGACACAAGGTGGTCAAATGTGTTCTTTGCTACAGAGGTGGCAGAGGATAACATTCATTTTCTCTTTGATGCCAACATAACTAAAGAGCAGAAACGCACTCAGTTGTCAGCTTTGATCAAAGCACAGAAGTCAGGGGACATGCACAAGCTCAAGTCTCAACTGGTGAAAATTGCAATGATCATGGTGGCAGCATTTGTCGTACTTTGTCTTATCAGCTACGTCGTAGGCACAAGGGTCTCATCTATTGATGAGCTTGTTTCCAGTATTGATATAGAAACAGAAACAGGCTATGACTACATAGGCTTTGCAGAAGAAAGTGTCGCAAAGCTACGCAAGAACATTGCAAGAATCGAGAGATGCATCACCAATCACATAACAGATTGTGACACTGAAGAAACTTGAATGGAAGCTCTGCTGTTCAAGCAGCAGCAAGCGCTTTCGTCTTAGAAACAACGGCTGCACCAGCGTGTACAGCGCAAGCAGTCATAGCTATTACGTCTGCGTGCATGTCATATAGTCGTCATGGCTTTCCAGTTATGGCCTGCTTAACTTGTTGAATGAGCGCAGTTTTAGATGCAGGTGTCGCTGCTCTTACAGGTATCAGGGGCAATATTGTGTCACCGAGGGCTTTAATAGCAATATACCTATTCTGCAATGGCTCAATGAGGTCCGCACTTGATATGGCAAACTTGTGCGTCTCAGCTGCATACTCCAATGCCTTGTGAAGCTTATCGTCCTTCAGCAGTGGAGACTGCGCGCCCAGATCAGCCTCTGTGGCTTGTTTGATCACCTCATCTGTCATGTCCTTTAGTTTCATGGTTGCACCGTGAGCCTTCTTGACAGCCACTTCTACAGAGTTCCTCACGGTAGATGGAAGGCTCTGACCACTCTGCACTTTGATAAGAATTGCTGCGAGCGTTGCTTCTGCTTTTGTGAAGTCATTGTTGGCATCAGCATTGATCTTTTTGATAGCTGCTTCCATCAGCTTCAATACTTGATGACCCTTTTTGTGGGCGGTCTGCACTGCTGCCAGTGACTGCTTCTGCTGCATTAAGTCCTCAGCTACCACTCTATCCCGTTCAGATGCTGGAGTAGAAGTATGGTTTTGTACGTAGCCAATCACCTTTGTAGGCTGTGGATACATGCTCAAGAACGTTTCGTCCATGTAGTCGAACACTCTGAGGGCGAACGTGCAGTATAAGCCTTCATCACGAATGGCCAGAATCTTATTTGGAGCCTTTTCTTTGATGGCTGCCCTTTCTGCCAATGCCCTCAATGTTGCTATGGTTGTGTCCAAGTCTTCAATTTTCTCCTGCTGAAGTGTTGCCCTGTCAATGTCTGCGTCCTCGTCAGCAGAACTGGCAATGTTTGCAGCAATAGTTTCAATCTCAGCAAACGCGACCTGTGCTTCCCCCAGCATTTCTGATGCACGCGTCAGCGCACCTTCAGCGTCGCGTGCTTTATCTGCAGTGCTTCTTGCAAGCTTTTCGCTTGCCATGTCTCCTGGTGTAAGCTTTGAAGATGCGTCCAGTGCTAGATCATGTGCTTGCAATGTGAAGCGCCGAATATCTTCCACAAAGGTGCGCAGGTTTTGAGGTGCAGACGAGCTCACTCTGACTGATGTTTTCACCTTTGACTTTGCAACGTTGCCCTTCTTCTTCATAGGTTCACCCCCCGCTGTGCCAGCCTTCCCAGCTGCAGCAGGCACTGGAGGGCCTTTGACCCCTGATGCGCTCAATGGAGGTGGTGGAGGGATTGAACCAGAATTGCCGTTGGCAGGCGGCAATGGAGGAGGTGGGGGGATCGACCCTTGCATGCCGATGGCAGGTGGCAATGGAGGGGGTGGGGGGATCGACCCTTGCTTGCCGATGGCAGGCGGCAATGGAGGTGGCGGAGGGATCGGCCCTTGCTTTCCACTGCCCGGCGGCAATGGAGGTGGCGGAGGGATCGGCCCTTGCTTGCCGCTGGCAGGCGGCAGTGGAGGAGGTGAGGGAATTGACCCCGGCGGCAGCGGAGGAGGTGAGGGAATTGAACCTGTCTTGCCACTGGACGGCGATGCACTCGGACTGATTGGTGCCCGCTGAGGTTGAGACTGCGGTGCTGCGCCAGCTGGTACGGCCGGAACAATTACATGAGGGTGTTTCGAATGCGCCTCTGTATTGGCTTTTCTCACTTCGTCAGGGTAGTCTTCGATCAGGAGCGCTTCCACATCAACTTGTTTGAATGGCTGCATGGCCAAGAGTGCATCACCGACATAGGCAGCGCATTCATCTGTGAATGTGGGACGCGCACCAGGCAATATGTAATTGTGGCTTGAGCCAAGCACACCATTCAAGTGTACAGTAGATTGCTGGCTGATGCCGCCCTTCTATGCAATGCGACAGCTACCAGTGGCATTCCAGCGTGTGTCCCTTGTTCTCG
This sequence comes from Tribonema minus, assembly GCA_017506865.1. Classification (NCBI taxonomy): domain Eukaryota; class Xanthophyceae; order Tribonematales; family Tribonemataceae; genus Tribonema; species Tribonema minus. The sequence continues at coordinate 23,382 of JAFCMP010000033.1, forward strand.
GGCTGGATGTGCACCAATCAGGAGCTTGAAGGCAGTCTGGGTCAGCATTGTCTTTCACAAACCACCTTCCTGTTTGTTTAGTTTGGGTCAGCATTGTAGATCACAGACGAGCTTACTAGTTTTCACTGACGAGTCATATGAGCTTACAAGTGCAGCATCATGAGCATCCTGTGTCGACGAGCGTCTGGCTGGGATGCACAGTACCTGCTCAACAGGCTCAGCTTTGAACTCAACAGCAGTGCGGCAACAGCAGTTGAGCAGCAGCCAACGCACCAGCGGTAACGCAATCACATGTGCCACCGGTAGTCAACTTCGCCTCCATTTGATGTCCGCACTGCTGAAGTGCTGGCACTTCAGAATCTGGGTGGGGGTTCAAACCAGCTTGCCGTCAATAAGATGTAGGTTGTTGGTAGGAGATTATGAGCATATCAATAAATAATTAGGTGACAGAAGTCCTGTACGTGTTCGTTGATATGAGATGCACTGATAAGTAAGCAGAAGCTGCCTGACCCTGCTAAGTCATGTTACACATGCTTGTAAGACCCAACCCATGATGTGGCAGGAGTAACCCCTTCCTGCAACACAACCAGCCTCACAACTACCTTCATGTAACCCAGTGGTACCACCAACAAGCACAGACTCTTGGTCAGCATGGCCACATGTACCAAAGGATAGGGCAGGTGCTGCCCACATATTATCCTAGTCCTGCCTGATTGTTCGCCATTGCCACATGCACAGTGTCTGACACAACCTGAGGATTACCAGTCAACCTAACAGCGCCATCTGCTGACCTTTATACAGTAGTCAAATCGTAAGCCTGACCTGTGCCTGGTGCCTGTGCCAGAGCAAGAGCAGTGTGATTTTGGTACAGACACCACAAGTGCAGGCAGCATTACAGAGCAAGTGTTATGTGCACTGCACTGGTGTCCTCGAAGTAGCACCTGCCCAGCCCACAGCTGAAGGCTGGCACCGCCCTATCACTTTTACACCACTGGCCTTTGTCTCTGCGTGCTGCACACCGTGACATTTGGCAGCATCAGGTGTCAACCCAACAACAGAGGTGCTCAGGCAATTCGACAGGTACAATTGTCGGTGGCGCACTGGGTTACTTGTGGCGGATCCACAGGTGGCCCGAATGTACGGGGGCATGTCATGTATACAACTCCACAGTCACTAGTAAACACAGCACCACTTTTCACTTTTACCGCTGCGGGATGTGCTGGTGTCCTGCATGCAGATGAACTGCAAGAGGTGCGCGGAGCAGGATAGGGAGCAGGACATGCTGCGCAGGGCGCATGCAGAGATGCAGGCACAACTTCCTGAGCAGGTGGCACACATCGCAGAGCTGGAGTATGAGGCACGCCTGTCGAAGGCAGCTGCACTGTCGTCGCCCAGTGACGACCTGCAGTCACTGTACGCCAGCATCGATGCACGTGCAACCCGTTTTCGCAGATACGTTGCCCAGGCGGCACAGCTGTATCGGGAGCAGCTGTTGCAGGTGCGGCGCATGGGTGACCCAGAAGCGCAGGTCCCCGCTCTGCCTGCAGGTGGCACTGCCTGGAGCCGGGGAGAGCCCCGGGGTGCTGTGAGTTCTGCTTCGGTTGCACGCACAGACTCTGAGGTCCGCCCCTCGGCTACATGTCCAAAGAGGGCGCCTGGGTGGACGCCAGAGGGTGGTGCGAGCACGGTGCACAAGAGGTTCAAGCCGCCACGGTTGGAGACAGCACCTCGCAACTCTTAGCAGCTCATCACATTTCCGCAAAAACAAAAACCTTAAACCCCTTTTTTTTTTTTCAGTCTTAGAATCCATTGTCTTAGAATCCACTGATGAAATGCCCAGTACTGTTATGTAAATGTAGAACGGCATGAGCATCATCATAACAGGAGCGTGAGCACCCTCCTTGACCTCCTCTGTGAGATTGCTTACAATGTCATCACTGAGCAATGTAGCTCTATTTGCCAGCGGTAACCAAGTACACATTGGAGACAATGTTCCGTTGCTAGTAGCAATGCACCGATTGCGAAGTGCATCATCACACTCTTTACCTCCTGGAACCCTTCTCGGCGCACTGCAGCAGATCACTGTACAGATTTGCAATGTTGCTCCTGTAAAGAGTCTCATAGGCAGTGCCAATCGTCTGAGGTGATTTGTATGCCACATCATGGTGAGCACATGCACCGTAACGTGATTTCATTGCGCTCTGAAACAAGGGATAATCTTCAAAGTTCAGCTGCTTGAAGCGAGACTGAAGCGTATCCAGCGAGCGGGCCTTTTCAAAGTTGAACTCGTCATCCTCATACTTTTTCAAAATGTCAATGCGCCTCTTCAAGTCGTCGTCGCTTTCATTCTTCTGCTTCTTCTTGACCTCTCTCATGACCTGTGCAACTTCAGATGGGGTTACTGCAGCATGTCCTAGCAATTCTTCTGCCTTCCTTTCCGCCAACAGCCTTGCAGCTTGATACTCTTTGACATCATTCTGGTCTGACCAAGTACTTAAGATTGGCCTTGTCATATTGACCAGCCCGTCCACTACATTCTTCGGCTGCTGGTAAAGAAGGTCAATGTATTTGAGGGATGACATCAGTCTGCCCGCAGATGAAATCCTCAGCCATATGTAGAAATTGATCAGGAGCTGGGTTTGCTGCTTGTTGATGCCACTTTCGAAATGAGAGAGGTACCAAGCCACCTCGAGTGCCAGTTGATCACGATTAGGCACTCTGTCTGCAATGCCCACATCGAATGGGACAAGCGCCAAAAAGCGCCTGGCTATGTTCAACACAGCATGCATTACGCATTGCTGCATCATAATGTCACGAACCCCATTCAAGAATTTGCCAACAGCGCTCGCGTCCCTGGCCTTGGTCAATGTGTCATACTGAGCGGATAGCGCATCAGCCTGCTTGTTACGCTCCGCCTTGTGCGGGGTCTCAGTGGGCTGTCCTTTCGCTTTCATATCCTTATCATACTGATCGAGTTCACGGATAATGTCCATGTTTGCCTTGTTGACGCTCTCTGCGCGTTCACTCAGGTACTGATAGATTTGAATGGCAGTCAACTTATTACCCTTCACACCCATACCACGCATTACAAAGTCGTCAGCCAGGTCAAACCTGTTGATCAAGTCCTTGCACTTGGTCTCGCCTTTTAATTGATCAGTGAGAGCATTCAAAAATCTGAGACTGCCTATCAGTTGCTCAACTTTTTCTCTCATGTCATCAGCAGTGCCCCCTGATTGAACTTGTGTGTGTAGGTCAGCCATGATTAGCTTTATGCGAGCCCAGTGATTGTCCATATGCATGCGCATTTCAGTATCATCGGCAACTGACATTGGCAAAGTCTTTGGAGCATGAGGCTGTGCACCTGCAGCTTGCTGTACAACTGCATTGACAGCCTGTTGCGCATCATGCGCACCCTGCACCGCGTTAGCAGCTGTGCTCTGTGCTGATGTGGCTGCGTTTGTCATGGTGGCACTTGCCTGAGCAGCCTGCTGAGCGACAGCAGCAGCTTGAGACGCCGCCCTCGTCTGAGCCTGAGCTCTGAGGGCTGCTGCTTCCGCTTCTGCGACCTGTGTCTTTGCAAGAGCGTCTGCGAGCTCCCTTCTTACCTGTGCTTCTTGTAGTGACTGAGCAACAAGCTGAGCCTGTGCGTTGTCTCTCTCCCCTGCATATTGTGCTGCCAACGCTTGTGCTGACTTCTCACGGCTCTCCGCATCAGCAAGAGCGAGCAATGCAGCATCTGCGGCTGTCCTTCTAGTAGCTGCATCGGCCTGAGCAGTCTGCAAGTCAGCCTGCGCTTGTAAGGCTTTACTATTGGCCAGTGTTTCAGCTGCCTGGGCTTCATGTGCTCGCTGAAGTGCTTCTTGTGCTTTATCGAGTGCCTGCTGCGCCGCTTCACACTTGGACTGAGCAAGACTTTGAGCAGCCAGCACCTGCGAAGCCAGCAAAGCCTGCACTTGAGTGGCAGCGACCGAGAGAGCTGCAGCAGCTGAACGCGCACTGGCAGCGCAGGCCAGAGCTGATGCAGCAGTGGCAGCTGAACGTGTAGCGGCGGAGCAGGTCAGGGTCAATGCTGTAGTGGCAGCTGAACGTGCAGCGGCAGAGAGAGCAGCGGCAGCTGAACATGCAGCAGCAGAGCAGGTCAGGGTCAATGCTGCAGCGGCAGCTGAACGTGTAGCGGCGGAGCAGGTCAGGGTCAATGCTGCAGCAACAGCTGAACGCGCAGTGGCTGAGAGAGCTGCAGCAACTGTGCACACAGCTGCTGCAAAGGCCAGAGCTGATGCAGCAGCGGCAGCTGAACGCGCAGCAGCCGAGCAGGCCAGATTCGATGCAGAAGCGGCAGCTAAACAAACAGCAGCCGAGCAGGTCAGAGTTGATGCAGAGGCGGCAGCTGAACGTGTAGCGGCCGAAGCTGAAGCCAAGCAGGCAAGAGTCAGCATGGATGCGGCTGAGCTTGCAACAGATAACCTGCCACCTCCAGTGGCATCTCCACACTTCACCACAAAGCCACCCCCACCACCTGAGGACATTCAGCCCATCGAAGACGCCGAAGATAGCTTTTACGATGCTGATCTCCCACCTCCCCCACAGCAGACGGGTAGTAGTACTTCCCCTCCAATTCCTCCGTTAGAGCTCCACTCAACGACAAACAGCCCTGCAGAAACATGCAGAAGCTTCCTTGACGCCAGCTATCATATTCCTGAAGCTCCCGACACCGTTCAATACCGCAGTAATGATAGCAAGAGTTTGAGAAAGTCAAAGCAGCGCGCGCTTGAACTGTGGGCGATTGCGCATACAAGCAAGCGCGACTGCATGAGGCACACGTGTCAAAATGGCTCTGTCACAGCAGACGCACCATTCTTTGCAACCATGATTACGTATCTGGACAAGTTGAAGAAGGCAGGTAAAATTGAACAGAACCAGAAGTTCATTCAATGGTCCGCAACATTTGCTGATGCAAGCACAGGACTTGTAGCCGTTCAAGAGGCTTTTGAGCAGTACAGACAACAGATGGTGGCTGTAGGCGCTGCCGCCCCCGACTTGCGATCGAACTTTGAGCACACACTCGAAGCAACTGTAGAAATGGAGCTGCTGAAGAAGGTCAAGGAAAAGAGTGGTGTGTCGTCGAGGTCTCTTGGCAAAGTGGTACTGCGCATATTGGCCGCCAGCACTGTATGTGCTGCACTTGTACACTGGGCCCATCCTGCTTTATATGAAAGCGGCAGGGATAGTGTTGGCCATGAAGCGCAGTTCATGCACTCAAAGTTAGCCGCCGCTGGGCCAGCTGCTAGGTCGCTTGTCAATAACACGCTCTGGAGCTGGAGACCTTGTGAAGATGGCAGCAGCTCAGGCAGCTAGTGGTGCTGCAGCTCTCAGCAGCTTTAATGGGTGGGGTAACATGCCAACACAGCCATCAGCTAATTTCATCGATCAGGTACAAGCACTCAATCCCCAATTTGTCACGCAGGTGGCGATCCCTAAGGCGCCAGCAGCCAGCATGCAAACGCCTGTTGATATAAGTGATCAGATAGAAACACTAAAGCTGCAAAGAGTGCAGGCAGCCATGTCACAGTCACTAGACATTATGCAGTTGCGCCAGATTTCGAAAGACATCAGAGAACTCGGACCAAACATTCCGGTCGACACTATCAGATTTGCCACAATGGCAACTGAAGCTGAAACACGCTACCACGACAGTATGGACACTCTGGCTCACATTGATGGAGGCTCTGATCTTCCAACCTCAATAGCGAATGTGCACAAGGTCAATGTGATTGTACACACGTACATGCATGGAGCCCCGATATGTGGCGGTGGCAGCTGCATAGCTGGACCTACAGAATTAGACGGAGTTGCTTGCTGCAGCACGCTGCTCTACCTGGACAAAGATATGGCGACTATGGCCTCAACAGCCCTTAAGAAGACGAACGACAAGATGGTCCAGATGCTGCAAGATGACGCAGTCACCTATGAACTGCTACATCAAGTCATTGCACAAACAGATGGGGCAGATGAGCTGAAGGGTGCACACTTGGCTGCTCAAACAAGATTGGCAGACGAGCAACTCATGGAAGCTCCATTGAAACAATTGGGTCAGCTTATTAGTGAACGAGCAGCCGGCTTGGCTCGGAGCACCCCAAGATTGGACGTGGCACGATACCTCACACAGGTCAGCCAAGGTGGACCAGATGATGTTACCGATTTGCAGAGCGCCGCTCAAGTACTGAAAGATGCAGGAATTACTAAACTACCACCATCATTTGAGGAGGCTGGAGTGGTGGCCACTGAGCTCATGGCTACGAAGGCTGTTTCAAACTTGGACTTACAAGGCCTTCAGCACGCCTATGAAGAGTTGCCGCTGCAGGCTATAAGTGATGAGTCGGAAGCAATCAAGGATGGCGCCATTTCACTGATCAATGCCCTACACGAGGCGGACCAGGGTGTAGATGCATTGTTGAAGGCCAGTGAAGCGGTCGCAGCAACTGGTACAGCTTACTTGGGCGTTGATTTGATACTCCACTGCAAAAGGCCGGGGTCAGTGTTGTGAAGTCGCTGGTCGCTGGACGTGGAGTACGTATGGACTTGTATTTATAAAGGCCCAAGGGAGGCCGGGTTGCCTATGCAATCGAAAAGCTTGCGTCAACGCAGCAGCCTAGTCTGCGCTGTGCCCTAGGAGTTTGGATACCGGCGCCGCAACACAGCCCAGCATTCGCGCTCCACGTGTGTATGCCATGACGCGCTCCGCCAACTCCCGCGCCAGCGATATGCTCAGCTCAATGTGGATCTGACGCTTAGCTAACCCGGCCTTGCGTAACACATCTGCCTTCCCCCCGCCTGAGCACAGTGCTGAGTGCATTGCCAACTCCTTAACAAAAAGGCTTGTCTGCTTGCCCAGCCGTCCGTACGACTCCTGCACGAATGGCACAAAAGCCCAAGATGACGTCAAGGTGCCGGTGTGGTGCTTGACCTTCGCGTCCTCCCCCACCCCAGCAGCATAGCCGTCCGTGTTCGAGGCATTTGTTTTGCCTGTCAGGTACGAGCTCGCTGTGGGCGCGCGCACACTTGTGTCTAGCACTATTCCCTTGTTACGGTCTGCACTGCTAAAGTGCAGACACCCTGGGTCAATGACTGTGTCCGCCCGATACCCCGGTACCTTGAAGACGCTAGCGTCCTCATTGCGGACAATAGAGACATGGTGCTGTCTCAAGATGCGCTGTAGGCACCGCTTTTGGGCAGTGTGTGTCGCGTTGTGCCCCCGTATGTGCTGGCTGGGGCAGCTGATCGCATGCGTGGAGGTGGGGCTCACGTCACTGCACCGCCATGGGCACACTTCGCCCTGTATGCCCCACCCGTCTATAAAGATCGCAACCATAATCATCGTGGCTGCTGCCATACTGGACATGGGCGCCGCACCCGGGCGGTCATTGGCAGCGGGTGGCACGCTCATCCACGCCATTGCCCCGGACGCACGCTGGCTGCGCAGCTGCGCCAGGACCCGCGCACTAGCCTGTTGGCGGCGGCGGCTGGTGTCACGCGAGTCACCAATAAGTGTAGCCTGCGTCGGCTTGCCCACGGCACCAGCCGAGGCAGCCTCTAGGTCCTCCACCAGGCAGTCCTCGTATTGACGTCGAAGAACATTTGAAAGGCCGGCTTGTAGTCCGTGCGTGAAGTGACCGCGCCGGCGGCGGGGCACTACCTTCCTGCAGATCTCGTCAGCGTGGAGTACAGGTCCAGAGGATGTTATTGACATGTACACCAAACTGCCAGCACGAGTGAAGAGTGAGGAGACCAATGAACTGATTAGTGGATTGCGCAGTGACGTTACGGCAATGAGCGCCATTGAAGCTATCAACTCAACGGCGCCTGCAGTGCAAGCTGCCGCTAAAGTGAATCATGGATTGGACGCAAGTGGAAACACCATCGAAACTTACTCAAGCGCGTTGCAGCAGCTGCAGTCCCTGTATTCGAATGCCAACTCGGATTCTGTACGCGATGCGGCGAAAAGTGAGTTTTCCGCATTGATCACATACGCTATCGAAAACGCTGCGAGCCAGGGTGAGCAGATTGGCAGGTCTGCGCTTGGACTCATCAATGCCTCCACACCATCACGCGTCGACATGTATACACTTTCAAGCAGATCGAAGATCGCACTCAAAAATGCTGAAGAGGCTGGTGTATTGTCAACTCAGCTGGACCCAGCGGTCGGGACTGCTTTGAAGTCTGCATTGACGGTGAACAGGGATCATCCTGCATGGTTTTTTGACCGTTTTGAGCACCTGCAGAAGCTAGTGACCGAAGCAACAAGCAGTGTCAATGTTGATGCAAACTTCAGTGGAGCGTTAGCAGCCGCAAAATTGTTTGGACACACACTGGCCCATCTGGATGCTATATTGGCCGTTGGTGCATCAGCACAGTTGAGTGCTGCGGTTGCTGGCATTACCACTGCCCCCGACGTGCAGAGTCAAGTAGCAGCCATATCATCTAGTGTAGGCGAGTGGATGAAGCTGACCGCACTTGCCAGCAAAGCAGCGCTGCCTGATGCAGCTTCTGCGCTCAAGCTGCAAGGTACAGCGCTCATTAGCGCCATACGCAATACGGTGAACAGCAAAGACATGCAAGAGTGGCTTCGGGGACAATCGTCACGTTTAGAGAAGATCGTCAAGGGCTTCGCTGAAGCACCTCAGCGCCAGCTGCAACCTCCAGAGCTCACGCTGGTCGCTGCTTGTGCCTTGTCGGAAAATAGTGTGCAAGCACAATTCATGGCAGGCATCTTTGATGTTTATGCAGAGAATACAGTAGGCAACGTGAGCGATATTGAAGACATTAAGGACCTGCGTGCCTTTTTCAAACAGGTAGAGGACTCAACGGGAGATGCGGTGGTAAATGAGTACTCATCGGGGCTTGCAGGCCCTGGGACGGCTTTTGACGCCACAAGTATTAGTTTATCCAATCTTGCTGCCCTACATGCCATCACCACACCAGATGCAGTCGCCCAGCAACTGGGCCAAGTTGTCGGGGACGACGCTGTCAGTGAGAGTCTTCTGGGCGTTTACAAGATGAAACAGGGGGCCATGCAGAGTAACACTCACATTGCTGCATTGCACAGTGCACGCGGTGTCATCAGCACCGTCATGCAGCAGATGAAACCTGCACAGGCTGACGACACTGCTGTTGCAGAGGCAGCAGCCCCATCGTCGGCTGTCGCCAAAGTGGCGGAGCAGCCTGACACAGTGGACGTTGTGGAAACACCTGAAGTCAAGGCAATGACAACAACTGCTGCTGAGACTGCAGATGCAGCTGTTGCAAGTGACGTTACTGCTGCTCCAGCGCAGGAAGAGTCACCATCTATGGTGGAAGTGAGCAATGTGGCAGAAGAGCCTGAAGCAGCGGACGTCGGGACAACACCTGACACCAAGGCCGTGACCGCAACTGCTGCTGAGACTGCAGTTGATGTCCACCCATCGCTTGTGTTGCAGGATGCATTGGAAGCAGCAAAGACCATGAGCGTGGAGGAAGTGAAGGGTATGTTGTCATTAGTGACGCACATGGTCCCAGTGTATGGTGAGAAGGCAATCAGAGACGCAAATATGAGTGCGGAGCAGATGGCGGACAATCAAGCGCTCATTGACATTGGCGCCGTGCTGAATTCACTCGAATGGCCCAAGCTGGCAAAAACTGTGCAAGGCGGATGGAGCTCAAATGGAAAACGGTTGTTGGACATGTTAACAGCTAAAAACACGCACATAAAGCGAGCAAGGGTTGATGCTGTCGATGACACCAAAGAGCCTGGTAAGCATGCCAAGGCTAATGACGATATAGATGCAGTTGAACATGTGCAGGCAATTGCTGTGAAAATGGTCCCTGAAGCAGAGGTACTTGCCAAAGTTGAGCCTACTTTAACAGCAGGTGAAATTGATGAAGCGGAAGCTGAAGTGAACGAGGCGTTGACGGTACATCAAGACAATCTCAACCGCCCGTTATCGCAACGACTAAGCAAGAAGATTCTCAAGGTGCTAAGGTTCTCAAAAAAGCGGGCTGTTCGATTTGCTGCGCTAGCTATAGCAGTGGCTGCCTGTGCCGGCAAAATCGCGTCCAGAGATGCTGAAATGTGTGGAGCTATGGCGGCCGCACCAAACGCACTCCAGTTGGCTTCGTTACGACGTCATGCAGGCCCAGCAGCGGCAACGCTATGTCCGAGGGGAGGCAATGCACTCTTCATCGGCGCGTCTGTGGCTGCACCTGCCACTCTCGCTGTGGCTGCAGCGGCAGCCCAGGCCCGTTACACATGGCTGACGCAACAAGACGAGATGTTTCAAGTGTACCTGAGGTGGAAGAGGGTGCAGCTGCTTGAGTCTATAGACTTTACAGAAGCCGACGCATTAGATAGCGCATTGGCTGCTAACAGGCCAGACGGGCTGAAGGAGTTTAGTAGGAGTCACGCGGACAGCTGGGCACAAGTGCTTGAAAACAAGGAGGCTTGGAATATTTTGCTCGCGCGCATAGACGCGGCGGAGCAGGAGTTTGAGCAGCAGCACCCTGCAGCGTGGGAGCAGATCCAGTGGGTGTTTCCGTAATGCATGTGGGCCTGTTGGTGTTGATCATGTCGGTTGACGCACAACAAGTCGTCATCATACTATTAGTATGAAACGCAGGCAATCGGGGCAGCCGCTGTGGCAGTTGCGAGCAGTGCGAAAAGATTACGCTAATTTTCCCTTGAGGCCAGCTCATGCTACTTGGTGCATGTCAGACAGCACTACTTCACGTCAGGCTGTACCACGAATTAATATTCACGTCAGGCTGTACAACAATTATATATTGCGTCAGGTTCTGCAACTGTTACAATTAAATATCGCATCTCATTGTGCAGCACTCACTCACAACCATTCTGACCGTCAGCAACTTGCGCCATGACTATAGAGGCTTGCAAGACCGCAGATGTCACACCAGTGGCGAACATGCCCGCCGCCACGACATGTGTGTGGTCCACGAAGCCCAGCCTCATGCGCGTTGAGGACGTCGAGATCGAGGACATACCTGCACTGGTGCATATGGCTGATCTGAAGGCAGCGAGGGCAAAGCGCCGTGATGAGGACGAGCGCACTGCCACCAAGCGCAAGGCAGCTGCGGCAAAGGGACGGTGCGCGAAGAAGGTGCGAAAAGAGTCTGTGGCATCAGCGGCTACCACTGCTGCTGAAGCCAGTGGCGAGGGGGGGGGCCTGCCTCACCTTGAAAGATTTGAAGCACTCGAGGTGGTCAAAGGAGACAGACCCATGTCGCGGTGCTTCTTGCTTTCCCCCGCCACTGAGGAGCTGGCTTGCGCCATATTTGAGTCGGATGATACAATACACTATGTAGGCAAATATGGCACCTGTGTCCTCGTACGGTACAGCAAATCCCAAGGTATTGCTGCCCGCGAGAACGTCTTCAGCTCTCGTGGCGTAGTCAGTATTGCTCCCAAGGAGAGCAACGTAAAGAAGCTGATCAAGGACATCACATGGCAACTTCTACTTAAGCGTGACTGTCACTTCCCTGTTGAGCCCACCCCCCTCGCCAACTACATCAACTTCTTTCATGCAGGCCGCTGGCGCAGCCAGCATGTCGTGTTATATGTCATAGACGCCATCATCAGCAGCATGAAAAGCAACTCCGCACGACGCCGTCACGCCTTCATACTCATGGACGTTCTTCGCAAATTTCTAGCGGCTTTCCATGCCACAAAGTGCATGTGTTCGTGCAGACAGGGCTGCAACTCCATACTCATGCTTAACGGTGTGTCCGGCATATCACCTGACCGCAAACACGACAACCTTGGATACGGCAACGCACTGCAGGTGCTCAAGCTCCTTGACAAGCGTCATAACACCCCCATCAAGAGTGACACCAAGCCCACGGTGCGCTCTAAGCCCACGAGCTGGCTGCGGCTGACAACAGACAACACTTTTCACAGTTACAGGGATCGCTTAGAGAGGCTCAGGAACAAGAAGAGCAAAAACGAGGTTGAATTGGCAGAGCTGGAGCGGTATGAGCATGAGAAATGGATGGAGCACCTGCGCTCTCAGTGCGAGGCACGTGGGTTGGACGCGCCAGCGGAGGACCTGGCACAAATTGTTGCTTTTGATGCCGACGACAGGTACCATTCTAGGGAGAGCATTGGCAGAATGCTTATCACGCTGCGAGACACCACAACATGCTGTTCAAATGAGGACTGTGGCAGGCAAATTTGCTACGGCGATGACGGCGACAACGACCGTATGACACTTGCACATGTACCGACCCGTGCGTCTCCGGATCGCGTTGCCAACAACCTCGGGTACCTTGGTAACACGAGGCTCGTCTGCACGTCCTGCAACATGTCGGAGCGTGAATACTCACGCGTACACGACGACCGGACTCGGTCCACAAAGTCGCACACATACCAGCTTTCAGCGTACAAGGGGAGGTGCATCGCTTATCTCACGGGTCTGATCGATGTTGAGGTCGATGGTGGCACAGACCAGGAAAAAGCGGCGCGAAAGAAGGAGCTGCGCCAAAGGATCATTGCAATGTCCGAGTAGGGCCACCACTACCAAAATAAAACGGCGCATACACCTTTTGGAGGGAAACTTATGTGTGCCTACCTTGTATACATCTTCAAGATGCTGTCAGAAGCGTTTAGAAAGATCGAAAGGCACTGGATTGGATATCCGCGGCTCATGCATGCCTTATGTGCTTGGTGTCTGCAATGCAGACTTTCTTTTTGCCACCGTTGTGGAGGCGAGGCGAACAGATTATAAGGGTGATGACATACTCATGCTGCTCGGCATTGCTCTGGCAATCTGCCTGGGTTTTGTAGTAGATGTGACACCACTGCGGTCAGTGTAAGCTCACCTGCGTACAGACATTGCCAATTATAATAGGGTTTCACCAACAAATGCGTAGTCTACTGCTAGCACTTTGCATATGTTGTGCACATTTTGCTGCTGGTTTTGTAAACATTCCCCCTGTTGTTGCAGCTGCCTATCGCGACTTGCGCAATGCCAACGTGCAGGAGCCGCCTGATGCTTGGGAGGCAGCGCAGCGCTCGGTGAACATCACGCCTGAACATATCGACCACTCTGACTTTGGCGCATATTGGCAAAATATGAACAAGGGTCGTGCTGTCGAAAAGGTGCTTGAAATAGGCTGCGGCACAGGGCAGGTAATGCTGACTCTGCACAAGTTGCACGAGGATGCAGACATTGTAGGCCTCGATGAAAATGCATACAAGCTGGCCCTTGCACCAAACCTGCCCAACGTCGAGTACATACACGCCAATGCGCAGAGCATGCCTCTCGGCGATGCCACATTCGACAGGATTGTTGCAGCCTACCAACTCTCACGCTACTCACTGCAAGACACCATGTCGGTAGTGCTAGAGTGTGCGCGCGTGCTCAAGCATGGTGGAGTACTCAGCGTGTATGACCGCATTCCTTACACTGAGCATGCGCATGAGCACTACGCCTTTACAGTGACACAGCTGCAGAGTATTCTGACGCACGCTGGTTTTGCTGCATGTGTTGTGGAGTACAATGATGTGCAGGATCAAATATTCGTGTCAGCCTGGCGCAGCATTACCGAGCCTGTGAATTTCAAAGTAAGCAATATGACTGTGCCTGAAAAGTTCAGGAGGGAAAGTAAGCAGAAGATGACCGAGAGCGCCATGCTACTTGCCACTTTTGCGCTGCAGATTGTGGTTGCATATGTGTGGACAGTTGTGATCGTAGAAATAGTAGGTCGACTGTAAGTGTAGGCAGAACACACGGCAAGCATGCAGCTATATACTTATGAACGGTGCAGCCCCCTCTGTGCCGTGTGGTCCCGTGTTGCCCGGCATTCAATAATTACGATTACACGCCTATGCTCAGTGACATTGTGCTAAACTCGCAGCAAAGTAATGCCATACACAGCAACTTAAGCTCTTGGCAACTAAAGTGATCATGTAACCAATACGTGTCAAGGACTGTACAACAAGTGAGGGATACTGATAAGTTGTGGCAGGAGCGGAGACGCAAACACTGCACCTGCTTTAGGCGCTCAAACCCTTGAAGCGCTGGGGTAGCACCTACTCACTGCAATGGCGCCTGAGTCGTCGAGTTAATACTGGTGATCTATGCTCCTCTCCCCTTCTCCCCTCGTCTGCTGTCCCATCCCTTTCTCTCCTCTTCTCTTCTCTCTCCTCCTACCCTCTGCACTCCGCTTCTCTCCGTTCCGCTTCTTCATCAATACACTATTTTGCAAAATAGCACTCCTTTGCGGTCATCATAGTTCTTGAACTGACAGTAAACGGTGCCTCAAGTTGCAGTAGCAATAACGCAAATGCAGCAGCAGAGGCTTTCCATGCCAAAAGCAGTGACCCCACCGTAGCGCCAGCAGCAGGCAAGGCTAGGTAGCGCAGCAGGAGTCACTGCGGTGGACAAATTCAGAGTGCAGGCAGAAAGGAGCAGCAGGCAAGGCTAGGAAGCGCAGCAGGAGTCACTGCGGTGGACAAATCTAGATTGCAGGCAGAAAGGAGCAGCAGGTGGCAGCATCAGCAGGAGTAAGCACAGGAGGAGGAGCAGGTAGCAGCAGGATCAACCGCAGCAGGAGCAGGTGGCATAAGCTCTGCGAGGCAGCAGTACAAATATGGCCTCTCCGCATTCATCAGCCTCAGGTAGTGTAACATGAGGGCTACTGCGTTTGAAGGCTTGTGTTGTCCGCACTTCATCTCTGAACGAGGTCAATTGGTTGCGACAGCTGCTGCATCGGACGCTGCTGCTGCTGCTGCAATGTGCAGCCGCCGCTTCACGTCTGACAGTGTCAACATGGTTGAAAGATGTGCATCGCGCAGCTGACACAGCTCAAATGTCCACATTGTGCAGGGGGAGGCGAAGCGGAATTTCCAGATGCGAAGAGGAAGTGCGCGTCAGCTCTGAACGTGTTTGAGGACACGAATTTGTTGCACAGAGGTTGTTCGACATCATCGGGAGGGGTCACTACGCACTCATCGCAGGCACATCGACGCTCTGGAAGGTGCAATACAGTGCCGTACACCCCTTTCGCATGACATTCGTCAAGCACGTCGTACACGCCCCTCAGCAGCTCGAGTGGGCCAGAAGCTGGGGCTGCCCCTGGAATGTCAAAACATGCAGAGCGGCAGCGAGCTGCGGCCACTTGGACACACTTCGCTGGGCGCACGAGAACGGCTGCCCCTGGAATGTCAAAACATGTAGCGAGGCGGCGCGCGGCGGCCACTTGGACACACTTCGCTGGGCGCGCGAGAACGGCTGTCCGTGGGGCGCCTACACATGCAGCAACGCGGCGAGCGGCAGCCACCTAGACACGCTTCGCTGGGCGCACGAAAACGGCTGTTCGTGGGACGCCAAAACGTGCGCAGAGGTGGCGAGGGGGGGCCACTTGGACACACTTCGCTGGGCGCGCGAGAACGGCTGTCCGTGGGACGCCGACACGTGCTCAGCAGCAGCGCGCGGCGGCCACTTGGACACACTTCGCTGGGCGCGCGAGAACGGCTGTCCCTGGTACTCCGACACGTGCAGCGACGCGGCGCTTGGCGGCCACTTAGACGCTTCGCTGGGCGCACGAGAACGGCTGTCCGTGGGATACCTTCACGTGCAGCTATGCGGCGATTGACGGCCACTTAGACACACTTCGCTGGGCGCGCGAGAACGGCTGTCCGTGGGATGTCCACATGTGCATCTACGTGGCGGCGCACCGCGGCCACTTAGACATGCTTCGCTGGGTACACGAGAACGGCTGTCCGTGGGATACCTCCACGTGCGAAGCAGCGGCGGACGGCAACCACTTAGAGACGCTTCGCTGGGCGCACGAGAACGGCTGTCCGTGGGACGCCAAAACGTGCGCAGCGGCGGCAGGGGGCGGCCACTTGGATACGCTTCGTTGGGCGCGCGAGAACGGCTGTCCGTGGGACGCCAAAACGTGCGCAGCGGCGGCAGGGGGCGGCCACTTGGACACGCTTCGTTGGGTGCGCGAGAACGGCTGTCCATGGGACGTCCACACGTGCGCAGCAGCAGGTGGTGGTGGCCACTTAGCCACGCTTCGCTGGGCGCGCGAGAACGGCTGTCCGTGGGATGCCAACACATGCGCAAGAGCAGCGGGCCTTGGCCACCTAGACACACTTTGCTGGGCGCACGAGAACGGCTGTCCGTGGGACGTCCACACATGCGCAGCAGCGGCGGGCGGCGGCTTCTTAGCACGCTTCGCTGGGCACACGAGAACGGCTGTCCATGGGACTCCGACACGTGCAAAGAGGCGGCGATGTCCGGCCAGATAGACACACTTCACTGGGCCCGCGCCAACGGGTGCCCGGAGTCGTCACAGGTCGTACACATTCCAGTGTACCAAATTGTGTTTACCTAACAAGAAAGATCATCGCTAATGTATCTGGCTCTAGTGATCATCTTGTGAACGACTCCTCTACTGCCGTCTGCTGCTGCTTGCTGCTTGCTGCTGCAAACAGACATATGCCGTATGCATCTGCGCTCTGCTCCCGTCTGTTGGTCGCACGTTTGCAAGCACTGTGTACAGACCCCAGTGCCTGTCAGGCCTCTGCAAGTGCCTTGACTCTAAGCTACCTTGTTTTCTGGCCTACACCACACTGCTGCACACTGTGCACCTTGCTACCTGGCCTATACTTCGTGCTGGTCATCAACCATCTGCAGCACACTCTGCATGTACAGTGAGATGCGATGGTCAGCGAGCCGAGCCAGTAGCCCGCCTTTGGTGGGTGTGCCAATTGTAATCACTTGTGGAAACGATGCATAAGCACGAAATGGTGGCAGACCTGGGATAGGGTCATTACCATTCTTGAGTAGCAGCGGCCTGTCCCCGAGCCTCTGCAAGACGCCTTCAACAAGTTCTGCATCGCCCACGCGAGGCATGCCAAAACCGATCATCGAAACAGCGCCACCATAATTTTGAGCGAACTGATATGCAGTCAGTGCAGCCAGTGCAGCGCCCGCAGAATGTCCGATGCATGTCAAGACAGCAGGTGATGAAAGGCGTTTGTGTAACTCCGGTTCGCAGAGGCGCACTAGACGGCGCTGTTGAAGAAAAAACCCAGCATGCGCTCTACCAGGGCCATACGTCGTAGGGGCGAGAGAAGCGTGCGCATCGAGTACAAGATCTTTGAGGCCATCGGTGCCTCTGATGCAGAAAACATGTTCAGTGTCACTCACTTGCAGCAGCATCGCATGTGCACCAGTGGTCTGGTCCGTATAGAAAACAGGGGGGTGGGTAACGCCACTGAGCTCTTCAAATGCTGGCCCAGATTGTACGAGCTGTGCGGCTAAAACTTCAGCAGGTGCACGGTACACACAACTAGCAAAGTTCACAGCTTGCAGCAACTTGGCAAGCGGCAGCAACATTTACACCTTGGCTGCCAAAATTGCAGACAAACATGCACAGTGGAGCAGCCGTCACAGGTGTCGGCAATCTGTACATGTGGCTAATTTTGTTATAACACATGCAGAGAAGACAATGGGCATCATGTACTCAAAGAGCCTTCTAAATCGGCATCGAGAATGGGTGCTACTCAATACGTTTGGTGACCCTCCATGTGCACGAAGCGGTCACGCCGCAGTAGTAGTCAGGGGCAAAATCTACGTTTTTGGTGGCTGTGACGGTGTTGTGGTCTACAACGACTTGCATTGGTTCGATACAGCTACACATGAGTGGAGTGCGATCCATTCAGAGGGGGGGCCAACCCCTCGTGCTGCATTTGGCATGTGTGCGGGACCTGGTGAGGATGACTTTACGATTGCATGCGGTAGCGATACGCAATACATGAGCGCTTTTTCGGACATTTGGTCCTTCAACACGAGGCGCCGCACATGGACAAAACTGTTTGAGTCGCCCAAGGCGTTATATGGTGTTTCGATCTGCTGGTATGGTCGCATGCTGCTCATGTACGCCGGTACTACAGGGCTAGAATACTGTAACCATTTGTATGCGTTCGATTCGCTTACATCAAGTGTTGTAAAGGTCAGCACAACAGGAGTGTGCCCCTCTCGCCGATACAAGCATGAAAGTTTCATTTTGGATGATGACATGTACGTCTTTGGTGGTGGCTGCTTTGCACCGACAGAAGGCTGCATGTTTATTAGTCGGCTCAACCTGAGGTCACTGGAATGGAAGCAGGTGCAGGTGCAAAACGACACTTCTATCCCAAGAACAGCCTTTAGCTGCTGCATGGATCCGGAGACATTGAAAGTTTGGGTGTTTGGCGGCTTTGATGCTGATAACACTCGCTTACAAGCTTTTCAATGCTATGACATGCAGTTAAGGAAATGGGAGAATGTCGCCAGTGTATGCAGTCCACCCTCTCGTGCGTTTCATTCAATGATTTACAGCCAAGGGTCGTTATTTCTGATGCTCGGTGCCAACGGCAAGAGAAAGTTCAATGACGTGTGGCAGTATCGGATACGCAGCACTCCTCCCAGCTTGCAGATGCTAGCAGCACACGCATTTCTAAGGCTGCCGCATTCTGCATGCCGACCAGCTATACCTGATGAGATGCAATCACTCATAGAGTCTGTACGCCTTACACGCAAGCCCAGCATTTCATCTGCATGCACCTAAGTGCTGACAAAGTGGTGCTGCCCCCTCTTTGTCCTGTTGCTCTTTGCTGCTGGTCAATCGCTTAAAACACCTATGCTCAGTGACAGTATGCTAAGAGAGGGACAATTTATCCCTACATGAGCAGTCACCATACTCAGCCTTACACCACACACGTGAACTTTAAAACACACTTGAAGTCCCTGAGGTCTGTCGAAAAAAAGTATTTCTTAGAGGCTGACCCTAAATGGGGTTGGTACGACGCTCGCTAGATTTTCGTAACCTGCCAATAAATAGGGCTCCTGCTCAGAAGTGTAGGTGAGATCAGTGTGAGAGAGCTTCAAGCGTCCCCAGCATGAACAGAGGCCATACTAAGGCTTAAAGCACAAAGTTGAACTTGTGTAGAAATTGAGGGTCTTGAGGTTGGGCCTGTCGAGAATAAGGTTCATAGAGTGTACAAAATTGTGGCTCATGATCGAAAGTACGGGGGAGGTCGGACTAAGAGAGGTTCAATCTATCTCTACATGAGCAGTCACCATACTCAGCCTTACAGCACGCACTTGAACTTTGGCACACACTTGAAGTTCCTGAGGCTGGGCCTGTCGAAAATAAGTATTTTTTAGAGGCTGACCCTAAATGGGGTTGGTACGACGCTCGCTAGATTTTCGTAACCTGCAAATAAATAGGGCTGCTGATCAGAAGTGTAGGTGAGATCAGTGCAAGAGAGCTTCAAGCGTCCCCAGCATTAGCAGAGGTCATACTAAGGCTTAGAGCACAAAGTTGACCTTGTGTAGAAATTGAAGTTCTTGAGGTTGGGCCTGTCGAGAATAAGGTTCACAAAGTGTAAATAATTGTGGCTCATGATCGAAAGTGTGGGTGAGGTCAGGCTAAGAGAGGTTCAATCTATCCCTACATCAGCAGTCACCATACTCAGCCTTACAGCACGCACTTGAACTTGTGCTTAAACTTGAAGTGCGCCTGTCGAGAAAAGGGTTCACAAAGTGTAAATAATTGTGGCTCATGATCGAAAGTGTGGGTGAGGTCAGGCTAAGAGAGGTTCAATCTATCCCTACATCACCAGTCACCATACTCAGCCTTACAGCACACACTTGAACTTTGGCACACAGTGAAGTTCCAGAGGCGGGGCCTGTCGAAAAAAGGTATTTTTCAGAGGCTGACCCTAAATGGGGTTGGTACGACGCTCGCTAGATTTTCGTAACCTGCAAATAAATAGGGCTGCTGATCAGAAGTGTAGGTGAGATCAGTGTAAGAGAGCTTCAAGCGTCCCCAGCATTAGCAGAGGTCATACTAAGGCTTAGAGCACAAAGTTGAACTTGTGTAGAAATTGAAGTTCTTGAGGTTGGGCCTGTCGAGAATAAGGTTCACAAAGTGTAAATAATTGTGGCTCATGATCGAAAGTGTGGGTGAGGTCAGGCTAAGAGAGGTTCAATCTATCCCTACATCAGCAGTCACCATACTCAGCCTTACAGCACGCACTTGAACTTGTGCTTAAACTTGAAGTGCGCCTGTCGAGAAAAGGGTTCACAAAGTGTAAATATTTGTGGCTCATGATCGAAAGTGTGGGTGAGGTCAGGCTAAGAGAGGTTCAATCTATCCCTACATCACCAGTCACCATACTCAGCCTTACACCACACACTTGAACTTTGGCACAGACTTGAAGTTCCAGAGGCGTGGCCTGTCGAAAAAAAGTATTTCTCAGAGGCTGACCCTAAATGGGGTTGGTACGACACTCGCTAGATTTTCGTACCCTGCAAATAAATAGGGCTGCTGATCAGAAGTGTAGGTGAGATCAGTGTAAGAGAGCTTCAAGCGTCCCCAGCATTAGCAGAGGCCATACTAAGGCTTAGAGCACAAAGTTGAACTTGTGTTGAAATTGAAGTTCTTGAGGCTGGGCCTGTCGGAAAAAGGGTTCACAAAGTGTAGATAATTGTGGCTCATGATCGAAAGTGAGGGGGAGGTAAGGCTAAGAGAGGTTCAATCTATCCCAACACGAGTAGTTACCATACTCAGCCTTACGCCACACACTTGAATTTGTGCTTAAACTTGATGTGCGCCTGTCGAGGAAAGGGTTCACAAGGTGTAGATAATTGTGGCTCATGATCGAAAGTGAGGGGGAGGTTAGTTAGAGAGGTTCAATCTACCCCAACACGAGCAGTCACCATACTCAGCCTTACACCACACACTTGAATTTGTGCTTAAACTTGATGTGCGCCTGTCGAGACGAGGGTTCACAAAGTGTAGATAATTGTGGCTCATGATCGAAAGTGAGGGGGAGGTTAGGCTAAGAGAGGTTCAATCTACCCCAACACGAGCAGTCACCATACTCAGCCTTACACCACACACTTGAATTTGTGCTTAAACTTGATGTGCGCCTGTCGAGAAGAGGGTTCACAAAGTGTAGATAATTGTGGCTCATGATCGAAAGTGAGGGGGAGGTTAGGCTAAGAGAGGTTCAATCTATCCCAACACGAGCAGTCACCATACTCAGCCTTACACCACACACTTGAATTTGTGCTTGAACTTGATGTGCGCCTGTCGAGAAGAGGGTTCACAAAGTGTAAGTAATTGTGGCTCATGATCGAAAGTGAGGGAGAGGTAAGGCTAAGAGGGGTTCAATCTATCCCAACATGAGCAGTCACCATACTCAGCCTTACACCACACACTTGAACTTGTGCTTAAACTTGAAGTGCGCCTGTCGAGAAGAGGGTTCACAGAGTGTAGATAATTGTGGCTCATGATCGAAAGTGAGGGGGAGGTCAGGCTAAGAGAGGTTCAATCTATCCCAATATGAGCAGTCACCATACTCAGCCTTACACCACACACTTGACCTTTGGCACACATTTGAAGTTCCCGAGGCCGGGCCTGTCGAAAACAAGTATTTCTCAGAGGCTGACCCTAAATGGGGTTGGTACGACGCTCGCTAGATTTTTGTAAACTGCCAATAAATAGGGCTCCTGCTCAGAAGTGTAGGTGAGATCAGTGTAAGAGAGGTTCCAGCATCCCCAGCATGAACAGAGGCCATACTAAGCCTTTGAGCACAAAGTGGAACTTGTGTTGGAATTGAAGTAGGCCTGTGGAGAAAAGAGATCAGAAAGTGTAACTAATTGTGGCTCATGATCGAAAGTGTGGGTGTCAGGCTATCTTTCCCTGTTGTATGCACAAGAGC
The DNA here is from genome assembly GCA_017506865.1 of Tribonema minus. NCBI lineage: Eukaryota > Xanthophyceae > Tribonematales > Tribonemataceae > Tribonema > Tribonema minus. The sequence continues at coordinate 45,154 of JAFCMP010000033.1, forward strand.
CTCATTGCTTCTCCACCGCCTTCCTGTTTTGACACAGCTAGGAATGCCTTCCTGTTTGACTCAGCTAGGAATGATGTGAGTGCAACTGGTCCAAGCGATTCTCAGCGTGGCTCAGACAAAGAGTGGGTCACCATGTAATAAGCATAGCAGCAGAGACAGCGGAGTTGGGCTTCTCCTGCACACGCTCTGCATGCTGACTTACTTTATTTCATCCAAGATGGTGGTGCGCACAGTTCTTGCCCTTGCCTGTATTGTGGCGCCTCCGTCGTCTAATTCCAAGGCAGGCACACTGCCACCGCCGGTAGTTCCGCAACATCTCTGCTGCAAGTAAGGCAGTGAGCCATGTTTGCCAATCCTGCACGCCCGCTCCTGCACTTTCAACCGCACTCGCGCCTCGCATAATCTACTGCAATCAGCAAGATGCCGCCTACAACACGGTGCAAGTTGGCTTCATGCAAAAACTTGAAGTAAAATTGGAGGTGGGGTGGCGAGCAAGAGGATTGAAATGACAACATCACCTCGCTGGTCGCCTCAACGAGGCCACTGACAACGACATCATGTTTTGGAAAAGCCGCGAACCCGACAGCCCGACAGCCCGACACCTCATTTTCAGCTGTCGGTAAAAAAGAACTTTTTTGCAGACCCACCCTCAATGCCAGTTTTGAAATATGCGTCAGAGTCCTGGAAAAAGAAGTTTGCAGATGAGACGGAGAGCTGTGATGACGGTGTCGGTATCGGGTGGCGGGCATGTAGGTTTGGCACTGAGGGCACCACACCCCTCCTTAACAACACCTAAAACGAAGTCGGTACAGCGCTCATCAAGACCAGGCGCCAGCCGACAGCCCGACAGCCCGACACCTCATTTTCAGCTGTCGGTAAAAAAGAACTTTTTTGCAGACCCACCCTCAATGCCAGTTTTGAAATATGCGTCAGAGTCCTGGAAAAAGAAGTTTGCAGATGAGACGGAGAGCTGTGATGACGCTGTCGGTGTCGGGTGGCGGGTATGTAGGTGGGGCACTGAGGGCACAGATTGCTGCACACCCCTCGTTAACAAAACCAATGACCATGCCGGTCTAGCGCTTATCAAGCGCCACCGACAGCTCACATTCAGCCAGGTTCCAGAACAACCCGGAAGAGGCCGAGAACAAAGAAAGCGGTGGGTGCTTGCGGTGCTGGTGTCGGAGTGGCGCTTGAGGACAGACGGAGCACACCGGCTTACGGACACTGCTGATATCACCGTAAGCTACCATGTCTTCCAGCAAGGATCCGTTCAAGTGCAGCGCTTACCGGCTGGAGTACATCAGCAATCTACCAACAGCAGCGGAGCTGGTAGTACAAGCTGCGCGAGGATTGTCCTCCACGAAGGCCGTTGTGCCTGGGCCATCTGGGTCGGTCTTGATCAACATGACACCCCGCAGCTGCCGTGCGCACTACAAGGAGATAGCATCTGCTTTGAGGCAGCAACAGGTCGGCGACACCATCACCCTCGTGCAGCCGGAGGCCAGCAGCATCATTTCGGGTCAGAACGAGATTCGCCGCTTGTTCCCACCGGCTGCTGGCCAGCAGGTGTCGTTGGTACGATCACCGGCGCCTGCTGCCGGTTCACTGGTACCGTTCGCTCAGGGAACTGCTGCAACCGTCTCTCGCATTTCGGTGGATGCAGACGTGTTCCAGGCCTTCAACAACGGCTACCCGCGCCTGCAGCAGTTCGTGGCGAGCCAGCAGCAGCGGCTGCCGCAGCAGTGGGGCGGCTACATCATTCAGATCAATTACCGGCCCCTGCTGTTTCAGAAGCGTCTGCCCGACAACAGCCTCCACGACGTTGCATACGTCAAGACGACAAGCAGCGGCACAGACTTCATCTTCACCGAACACCGCCTCACAGATGTTCGCCACCAAGAAGAGGAGGGGTGGTCTGTTGCGGAAGCTGAGGATCCGAGGAACCCCTCATGGCAGCTGTTTCCACAAGCCGATACAAAAACGATTTGCGCACGCATTCGCACCACGGCGCTACTGTGCAACGTGGTGGATGCCGCGGCGGTCGTCATGGCTACGCGCAGCGGACCTCTGGCCCCGTGCTTCTTCCTCTTCGTGCACCTCCACGGCGGATGCAAACCGACTCGCGACGGCCTGAAGTCGTTTCTGAACACAATGGGGCGGATGAGCGGGTCTTTTGCCGTGCGGCACTTCCACACATCTCTGCCTCGCGCTTCCACCGGGTACCGCATGAGCCTGCCGAAGGACCACCTTGGCGACGTGTACACCGATCGGTGGACTATAGTATTAAGCAATGCGGGGGTGCGTACGCTGTGGCCGGTGGTGTCAGACATTGAGCTGCCTGGTCACGTCGTTCAACGGGGCTTTGGCCTTAACAACAGTGCCATGCTGAGCCACATCATGGAGGCAGCTGCGACGCATGTCGCACACGCGATAACACACGGTGGTGAGCAGGAGGTGCGCCAGATTGTCAGCACGCTCGCCTCTGGCGCCCCACAGCAGGCGCTGGCGACGATGCAGCACATCTACACACAGCATGGCACGGACGTGCTGCAGAAGGTGCTAGACAGGCGAGCGCGCGAGGTAGCAGAGGAGGACACACAGCGCCTGCGCGCCAGCGTAGAAGCGGCGGAGGCGACGGCGGAGGAGCTGCAGGTTACGCAGAGCCGTTGGCTTACACGGCTGGAGGACATGACAGCGGAGCATGTAGAGGAGAGTCGGTCACTGATGGAGGATGAACGGCGGCTGAGGCAGGAGGTCGCAGCGCTAAAAGTTGCACGTGATGCCTTGGCCAATCAGAGGTATGAGCTCTGGGCTGAGGTCACTACCATGTGTAGAGCGAGGGGCATATTTATCGGGAAATACAGCAGTGAGAGTGATGCACTATTCGATATGGCTCAGCACAATGACCATATTCGCGGTCGGCTACAGCAGCTACAAAAGGAGAACCACCAGCTGCGTGCCACGTATGACGATCAGCTAGACCATCGAGCAAACTTGCAGAGGCGCATGCTCCACGCCAGAAGGTAGTGCATCGGCTACAGCAGCTACAAAAGGAGAACCACCAGCTGCGTGCCACGTATGACGATCAGCTAGACCATCGAGCAAACTTGCAGAGGCGCATGCTCCACGCCAGAAGGTAGTGCATGCAGTGTGTGATGACAAGCTCGACCATCACGCAAGGTGCAGGAGCGCATGCTCTGCGTCAAAAGTAACACATGGCATCGTTTTCGATTTGTGTGCTGTGTTTGTTTTGCATGTCGCTAATTCCACAGCCTGACTTTGCATGACTTGTTGTCATGCTACCTATGTTCGCAAATGCCGAAACCATGATCTCGATTTGCATGCTGCATTTTTGCATCATGTACAACCTTCACTGGTGTTCAATTCTTATGACTTGTGCGCACTTCATCATGCTACACATGTTTGCAAACGCCGAAGGCCCGCTCTCGATTTGCATGGCAGCCATCATTTAACAAGAATGCTGCGCATGTCGTCATGCTAAACAAGTTCGCAAACGCCGACGTTTGGAATGAATGATCTGTTTGCATGTGTCATGGACCAGGTGACCCGGTCACCTGTTCTAGCATGTGAAACTTGCGCACAAGCTCTCTTGTACTGAGACAATGCAAACAGTCTGCTCACCTGAGGACATTATGGGCTTAATGTGAGTCTGCAGACTAACCCAAAAGCCGAGCATCCAAAGTACCAAGACCGCACAAACAGTTGGCACATCTGAGGACATGATGGAGTTGATGCAAATCTGCACATAATAGGATCCGCTCCGCTCATACGCGACCCTGAAACCCAAAAAGCAACCGAGCACTTATGCTATAGTGAAGTCAGTCAAGACACTCAAACTGTTGAAGTTTGACAATGGTAGATTCTTGGCCTCACTTAGACGCACCAGAAGAGCTGTTGGTTGTTGAAGTTGAGACGGGTGGAGCCGAGCTATTGCACGCTGAGCAGTGATATGACAGTTGAAGTTGGCATGAAGTTGAAGTATGAATATCACCGTTGAAGTACAATATCACATCAGGAACAACATCAACTTCAACAAGTGAGTAGTCAGCAGATGCCCCTGACATAGGGCTACAGCATGCCATTACCCAACTTCAACACCTGTTCTGCCCTGGAGACTTTACTATAGCATAAGTGCTCGGTTTCTTTTTGAGTTTCAGGGTCGCGGATGAGCGGAGCGGATCCTGACATTATGCGACATTTGAGATGCATGCATAAAGCAACATTCACCAGGCTGGCTGAGCACATTGCAACGGTCGAGCTCCACATTAGTGATAACTTTTTGCGCAGGTATCGATACATTCGGCTGCACATCTGTGTCCAACATTCAAGGTGCACATCCATACTGCAACATTTGGGCTGCGCCTTTGTACAGATACGTGTGCATGACATGAAGCAGCCAAACATCTCACAGATGAGAAGACTCCAGTATGTGATGATGATCGAGCTTGAAATATTACGGGCGCATATGCGCTTGGTGGCTTGCAGCTGCAACAATAGCCACAATTACAGGTAACAATCAAATGTTGCCTGGCAGTTCAAATCACTCATTGTCATCATGTTGTCGTGAAGCGGCCGCCATTAGCGTGCATTAGGATGATAGATGTGTGTTGGCAGCACGTAGCACGCCTTGAGGTGGCCAGGGCTCAATTGGAGAGTTGTGCCCGTATTTGTCAACAGTCACCTCAAGTTGAATGGCAGCAGCGCTCAGCTGCATTTGTGCTTGTGTTCGCCTAATGATCAGAAACCGATCTACATGCTTTAAGGAAGGCTTTTGTCTGCTTTTGCACCGCCACGTTTACCGGCGCCATGGCACTTGGTATCTGGAGAGAGTAGTTGCAAGCGCCGCTGCTTTCTCAAGGCAACATTCGCAGGCTTTAGGCTGTAACTGGAGCAATGGAGCAGTTCCTCACTCCTGAAGAGTCAACACTGTGAGCTGGGACACCACCCAGTCACCACAATGGCGATCTCGGCAGGACTTGTGCATAGCCAGACGCCCGCGCACTCTACTGGAGCCATGCGGTAGCGGAGGGCCTTCGTTCGGAGTTAACTCAGCCAGACGCCCGCTGTCCTTTGGGACAATCCTCACAAGGTTCGGCGGTAGCGGAGGGCGTCCGCCATTAGTATAGTCGACCAGACGCCCGCGGCCTTCACGAGGTTCAGCGGTAGCGGAGGGCCACGCCACGCCACGGCGCCTGCTAAGGTAACTGCGGGCTACTTCAAGTACGGGATTAGCGAGACCAGGACAGGACGTAAGCTGCGCGTAGCGGCTCAAGAAGGACGCGGCTGCTGACAGGGCTGGAGCGGAAGTGCTTTCAAGCACCATCGGTTACTGTGGGCAGCGTCACGGGGACGGGGGTAAGTGGTCCTGCTGCGCCTTGCAAACGAATCTGGAGCAGAGGAAGTTGCTGCTTTCGCTGCACGGTGGTAACGATCTCTTTTGATAACTATTTTAGTACGTGTGTCGCACGAGTGTGTAAATCTGCTGGTGGACAGGGTCTGTTATAGAGGGCTTGCGTTCACTTCGTCTGTGTGCGCTGTGCTTGGCAATTTAGTTGTACTTTCATCACCGTCGCTGTGCTTCGGTGCTGGGGGGAAATAGGATTGCGCAAGCACAGCTCTGATCAGGCAAGGTTCTGCACGCATCACGAAGTTGGGTCGAGTGGTGACAATTATCGCTGTTTGGAATCAGGAAAAACTGCGCTGACTACACGTACAACTGCGTGCTTTCTGAAAATATTTCGAATCTGGAGCCGTTGTAGTAGGTCGATTCGGGATTGATCATGTCAGTACGCAGTGGACAGCGTGAGGTGGGCTCGAGTAACGCAGTTGCTGCAGCGCGACGTGCCAAGACGGAGGCGTTGGTGTCGACAGTGGTGTTGAAAGAGCGGTTGGTGTATCATGAAGGTGACCCGCTTTATGCAGCAATGCACCACACAGTCCGGAAGGAACTAACATCCCTCTGGCAGAAGTATCCTGAGGGCTATCTCAAAGCGCGCATGGCAGGTTCGGGGTCACGGCGTGAGGACCTATGGACATTGAATGAGAGGGGCGTCGTGTTTGAAGGGGATATGCCGAGTACTGGCGAGCTGGTTGTGGTATGGGTAGTGAGGAATGAAACGCTCGTAGGCCGCATGGGGGTAGTGGCTGCGCGCGAGGGTGGCGTGTATGCCACGCGTTTGCATGCTGACTTCTCAGAAGGTGACGCAAATCAGGATTGGGAAGTGAAGTTGTTGAATGGAGAGCAGAGAAACTTTGCTTGTTGGCGTCCGTCTGGATACGAAGTTGCATTTTGGCATGAGATGCATGACGTGAGCAGGACTAACGCAGGCAAACTAGCCCAAGTGCATCTGGTGCAAGTGGCGCCAGTCTGGTGTCAACCGAGAGGGAGATTTGCAAAAGCTCATACGCTCAGGGACTATGTAGTGGTGCGAAAAGTCATCAGTGGAGAGGTATTGCAGGTGGCAGCTCACCGCCTTACGCCATGCATACTGCCTGTCGGGGCTCCGATTCGGTGCAACATAGACCACAAATGGGAATGGTGCAGGATGGTAGAAGACTTCAGCGGCACCAATACCAAAGTAGAGGAGGCTAATGTATGGGATCCTCTGCTGCGGGTTGAGATGGAGGGGAGTGGTGTTGTGTATGATGTCCCAGCCTCGTGTGTGTCCAACTGCACCATACCGTACTGGATAATGCCAATCACCCCTTCGCATACTCCGGTTGATGCCACAATCTGGGGCAATGATGCAGGCCCGCTGGTCACTGACTATATGTTGCTAGGCAGAGGACAGATGGTGGGGCTCAACGCTCCTCCACCTCAGCTCGACTTTCAAGTGCCAGTGAACATGGTGACCGGTCGATATGTATCACACACCCTCTGTGAGATGGTAAGTGACTACGGCACTGTTAGGCCTCGCCGTGCAGTGCATATGCAACATAATGGTGGTACATCTCAGCAGAGGCACACGACTGGTGAGGACGTTGGCCAGGTCAAGCCGAGCCACTCAAATGCTAAGCGTGTTGATGCATCATTTGAGGGCCAGAAGTCAGCCTTGCTCTTGGGAGATGGCAGTAGTACACTTGCGCGGGGCAAAGTCCAGTCTGTTGACAGTGCTCAGAACCAGCGCGCTGACATGAGTGCATTGAAGGAAACAGTGGCTGCAGCACATGTCACTGCGGCCGCAGAAGACAAAGCTGGCGACATCACTGTGCAGGCAGGCCAAGAACTTGAAGTAGGTGCTGCCATCGCGCTGACAAGTGTGGAACAGGCCCCGGAGCTTACAATGCCTTCTTGCATGCACGACAGGAAGTCAGCGACAGATAACATCAAGATGCAGAGCTTGCTTGGGTTTGACGCAGAAGAACTGCGCACTGGTCTATACAAAGCAGCTCTCCCATTCATCTTTGAGAGCATGCCTTCGCTTCGGCCGCCCGCAGAGCCACCTCCGTCATCGTGATGTTAGCCGCTGTTCTCTTGGCTTGACTTTCTTTGCTGACATCAGGATCGCAACTGAAGGTTCATTAGGGTTCACCGTCTCTTATCCCTAATTACAATTCTACAGAGCCAAGTGACATCAAAGCGGTGTGGTGTGAGCGACAGCCAGACTCAGTGCGGTTTGTTGCTCTACACTTGGGGGAAATGACACGCGCACCATCATGTACTGACACTTTGGTAGCTGAGGTTGCGCGCAATGTGTATCCTCATTGGCTGTGTGGAGGAGCGAGCTGCTGACGATGAATGGCGGCAACACTCGTGCTGCCGCATGCGCAGCAGCTGCTGCTGCTGATGCAGCAATGTCATTTGTGGTGTTTGTGCTGAACTTGTGTCAGTGCTCATACTACCTCAAACTATTGTTTTCGGCAATCATTGCCGCCAGTGCCTTGGCATCTTCTAACGGACCGGGTGCATTGTGAGCTGCATACAGGTTGCTGGCGGCGTATCTGCACCTGCTCGTATGAGACACCACCGTGACGTTGTCAAGGTGATGTCTGGGGGCGATGTCGTACAGGCGCCGATACGCCTAGACGCACAGATCCCACCCACCCACCCTTTTGTTTGGCTCGTTGCTCTGTGTCTGCACTCACATCACTCACCAGCTGCTTGAATGCTCGCACTGCAGTGGTAACAGTGCTTGGGGGAGGGAGTTTGCAGCAGGTGGGGTGCGATGTGAGCTGGGTCATTGCGCTATAGGCAGCGTGCAACAGTGTCTTTGTTATTCCTTACGCAAGTGTGTTGTAATTCGTATAAGTCTTCGCTGCACTGTCATCTGCATCGTCATGCACGCGCTTAGGCCATCTTGCAGGCTGGAGCAGCGACGGCGCCGCGTACATTGCCTTCTTCTCTTTGTGCCTCCTTGTGACTTGGCAGCCTGCAGGCAGCCTGCAGGGCGACAGCGGAAAAAGTGCATGTACGTTGAAGTGTTTGTTGCACAGGTGCCAGTGGAGCCTCGCGTTCTTTGCTGCAGCAGCTGCTGCGCTCAACATCATGCAGAGCTTCAGCGTATGGCGATCACTGCTCAGGGAGCCTGAGATTGTGGGTCTGCCAAGTTGAACAACGAGCGAAGACACCTGTACTGCAGCAGTTGTGCTTGCCCAGGCCATGTTAGTGTGCAGACAGGTGGCACAGCCAGTGTATAGTATGCTTTCCGTTCATGCTTAGGTGTACTAATCAGGATATGCCTGTTCAACGATTGAGGTTCTAGTAGCATCATGGCGCGCCCTTGGCAGAACTTGAAGCATGATGAAGACTGTATCAGACATAATGCTGGGCAATGGCATGGCGGTTGATGACCCCAGGGTGTTCCTACATGATCATCGCAGTGCAGGCTTCACACAGTTGTTTGCATGCTGCTTCAAGTCTGTCCTAATCATGCTGTTGTTTAGCAGTATGTTGTGCTGCATGCAAGTGTTCGGCCCCTTGGGTGGAAACGTGCCTGTAGTCTACGTGTGTGTGTCACAGGTGCTGCGTTGGCGGACATCTGGACTTGCTGTGATGGAGCGGGCGTGAGGAGTCTACACGCAGTCAAGCTCAAGTCGCTCATCATCATCTGCAACTACTTATCATCTGCAACTGCTCGATTCGAGGAGGGAGCTTCGAGTTGATCTGCGAGCTGCGTGCACGGCGCGGAGGGTGCTCAAGCGACTTGCTGAGCGCTGTCAAGCCTGGGGCGTAGCCGGGGGGCGTGTTCAAGCGAGTTGCTGAGCACTGCCAACACGAGGGCGGGCTCAAACCAGTTTCTGAGCACTGCCCCAGGCCCGGAGGCGGATTGGGGACTAAGCTATTTGGGACGCACTCATGCGAGCTGCTGAGCGCTGTCAACTTGACGGGCCTGGGCGGACTGGGGTTGCATAGTATGGCCTAGCTACGGCATGCGAAGTAAGTTGCTGAGCAGTGCCAAGAGCTTGGGGGCGTACTGTGAGAGTCAGGGCGGGCACGCATGCGAGCTGCTGCGCCGCGCGGAGTGTGCAGTGCTCCTCACGTTGCTGAGCACTGCTACGGCCTGGAGCAGGGGACGTGGCCAGTGTAGCCGGCGATTTGGGGGGGGCGTCATGGGGGGAATTGGACGTCAGCCTGGTTGGTAGCGCGCGGGAACTCGGGCCATATGTCATGAGACTGACCGCAGCCGAACTTCCAGCCTCTTTCCTGTAACGTTCAAGGAAACGCGGGGAGAGTAGGCGCCAGGTGTATCGTTTTCTCCAGCAGGTGCATAGTCGCGTCTACCAGCGCGCACCTTAAGGCACCGCCAACGTTATGGTGACCTTTTAGGGGTTGGGGAGGGGTTATATCCCTATCACAGGGCGTGCATGACACGGGCTGTAATGGGGGGTTGCGCGAGTGCCTCAAGCGGGAGCGCAGTAGTGTGGGGGTTGCGTGAGTGCCTCAAGCGGGGGCGCAGTAGTGTGGAGTGCTGGTTTGCATCGCAAGTTGTGCGTTTGTTCGCTAGTGTAGGCAATTACCGGGGCGTATGTAAGTGGTGCAGCCTCTTTGACCGGTGCAGCATTAGAGGCATATAGCCACACACTGGCAGTACTCCCCTCTGTTATTTCAGTACCATGACGTCAACATATGGTGCTGCTCTGCCGCTGCCGGTGTCGCCGCCACCGTGTAGCCGCAGCCGCCGCCTAGAGGGGTAGTATCTGCTTGTGATGCGCAATCAGGTGTTGCAATCGCATCGACAACACTTGGCGCGCAGTAAAGTGGTGCCAGGCGTGCTGTATCTGCTGAGGATTTGCATTGCTTATTTGCGGTAGGCCGGGCTTGCAGTAGCTCCTTGCACGCTTCACTGTTATTTGATCCAGACGGTCGATGACGTCATGGATGGGGGCGTATGTCGTGAAGCGGCCGCCATTAGCGTGCATTAGGATGATAGATGTGTGTTGGCAGCACGTAGCACGCCTTGAGGTGGCCAGGGCTCAATTGGAGAGTTGTGCCCGTATTTGTCAACAGTCACCTCAAGTTGAATGGCAGCAGCGCTCAGCTGCATTTGTGCTTGTGTTCGCCTAATGATCAGAAACCGATCTACATGCTTTAAGGAAGGCTTTTGTCTGCTTTTGCACCGCCACGTTTACCGGCGCCATGGCACTTGGTATCTGGAGAGAGTAGTTGCAAGCGCCGCTGCTTTCTCAAGGCAACATTCGCAGGCTTTAGGCTGTAACTGGAGCAATGGAGCAGTTCCTCACTCCTGAAGAGTCAACACTGTGAGCTGGGACACCACCCAGTCACCACAATGGCGATCTATGTCGTACAGGCGCCGATACGCCTAGACGCACAATGTCATGATGATACTCAACAGGTGGCATAAGAACTGATAGTAATGCATGTTTAACAAACCTCGGCATAAGGCTGTCAAATATCATCACTAAAACTAATTGTGTCCATGGCCATGCATCGCCACTAACAACAGACACATCTGTCAACAAGGTGAATTGTCAGCATGCCATGATGAGAATCCGCAGGTGACATGAATGACAATCATTGATGCACCACGAGCAGGCCGGTTGTTCAAGCTAGGTGACGAACTGACACACCGCCATCTCTTGTTAAGCGCCTCCTCACGTTAACATTGTACCAGGGGCCGCAATACTGCTTATTGTTGTCTTTGATATCTGCAAGACCAGCGTACACCATTGCTTGACCAGGCATTAGGCTGGGCACAAGTGCGCTGTATGCGCTGTTAAGGCCCAACTCCTGCTGCAGCAGATGCAGCACGCGGTGGCTGATGCACCTGTGCACCACCAACACGCTCTATAGTGCCAGCATCTCATGTGGCAGTTCTGCAGGGCTCTGTGTGCTGACAACGATGCGCATGCCCGTAAGGCGCATTGTACGAACCACCTTGAGCATCTCGTGCGCCAGGCCATCACCATCGTTGCTGATGTACTTGTGAGCTTCATCGAAAACGACAAGCTTCCTTCGAACAGGCTTGTCGCCATTCCACTCCTTGTTGCAAAACTGTTGCAGGACGACTTGGAATATGCAGTTGGCCTGCTGTTTGCTGATGAGCGGATCCGACAGATCTGCAATGACAATGCCCTGAGTGTCGTATGCATCCTGCAGGCAAAAAAAAAGAACATGATAGATAACCACCAGAGGTGGCGAGCTTCACACTGGCGCATACGTATTGTAGCTCAAGCAGACAACCGGAAACTGAGCAAGAGAAATGCCAAGTAGTGCACGTGATATCTGTAAGACGCCCACAATTAGTAGCAGTGCATCGTCAGATGCTGCATCGCTGCGCAGTACATGGTGCAGCACTCATCTATCCAATTTCACATTTGTGGATCAGTCCATTGTGATCTTCCTCACCTGCATTGCGTCCATAAAGGTTTTGCGGTTGCTGTAGTCCCGCACGTTCTTTGCTGATTGCTGCACCACCGCATCCAGCAGCTTGAGCCGCAGCTCCAGTGGCTCCATCTGTGAAGATGTGAAGCCGGTGCTCGATTTGCTGGAAAGCTGCTCCCTAAAATTATGATAGGGTGGCATGCTTTCACACCTCTGATACTCCGGAAGCTTGTTGAGAAGTGCGCCAAAATAATGAGGCACAGAGCTGGATGATACCTGGTCGAAACTCAGCTGCATGATAATCTTTAGTTGATCAGCGCTGAGCACGTCCCAGTCCAGCAGCAGCGGCTGTACTGACGTGTTTGGTACCCCCCTGTACTTCTCCTGGACCAGCATTTGCTGAAAATAGTTGGGCGACACGAGCACCGTCGTGTTGCGTACAAATACATCCACACTGCGGGGAGTATCTGCACCTGCTGCTGTGAGAGTCGAAAGCTCACACTGTGCGGTAGTGTCTTCGTCGTAGTGCATCACCGATGTCGCCGTAGGAGCGCTATGTATGATGCCTGGTAACTGCAGCATGCAGTTTTCCACTACAGCCCCCACTGTGTGGCTCTTTCCACCATTCTGGACTCCGACGGCAAGGAGACAGAAGCGCTCCTGGGTGTTGAGGTAAAGTTTCACAGTATCCGCTGCAGAGGTTGTGCTGCTGATTTCGGAGGTGATAGGAGTCAGCCCTCCAAACAGCCCCCACTGCTGGATAATGCTGCTTCTATGGACGCTGCTACCGTCGCATGCGGGCTGCGTGAACAGAGGGGCTCTGGCTAGAATGGTGTCTTGTGTGCAGGGTGCGAGAAGTGCTGCTTCTACCTCCGCCACTTGTGCCGGTGTTAGAGGGCGAACTACTGCTTCCGGTTGCGTCGTGTTCGAAGGTGCTGTTGTTGCCGAGATCGGCTCATCTTGCTCCTCTGGTTCTAAGGCATTCTCCACCCCAACATGCGGCGCCGTGCTAGAAGGTGCTGCTGGTGCTGACGAAATTGGCTCATCTTGCGCCTCCGCCTCTGAGGCATCCGCGTCCGTCTCAAGGTGGTAGAAGGTGCTGAATTCGCCTCAAACTCCTTCTCCTCCGCCACACACACACCACGCAAGGAGCACACGTCTTTCCCACTTTCGGCGACAACCTGCAGCTGGGTCAGGGTCGACCATGTCTTGAGGAATTTTTTGAGGCCATCCTTGTAACCATGCGCCGCTAACTCCCTGTTGTTGAGCCCCGGTACGTCTCGTGGAATCTGAGCAGGGAGTATGCTTGTTTTTACTACCTGTAGAAGTAGAGCGGCCTTGTCATTAAGGTAGGCTTTGTTGGTCTCTGACATGCTGCCAGTTACGCCAGGCATGGCGCCTGTACCTCACCAGCCACGGCTGCTGCTGTGCGGTTGCCCTCCTTTTGTTGTTATCATACTACTATGATACTAGTAGCAACTATACCATCCGGAAATTTCCTCAGCCACCTCGATGCATCTTCAGAGCAGACATCGTTCAGAGACATTGATTGCGCAGTGGTACAAGCAGCTGCAAGCAGGAGACTCGCAGAAGCAGCGCAATTCATCAGTGCAAGAGGCAAGCACAGCCACCAGGAGAGCCGCAAGGCAGCTGTAATTGGAGCTCCGTGAGACGCAAGGGGCAGCAGCAGACAGCGCAGCTGCAGGGGCACAGGAGGTGCGGTGGCCGCAGCAGCAGCTGTAGCGCATCAGGTCGGCTCTTTCAACATGACATCTCCGCAGCCAGCAGGCGGCAACTGTTAATGAAGGCACATGGTGCTGTTCAACGCACTTGTTCACGACGCATTGTGACCGGAGGCTGCGACAGCTTGAACAGAAGCACCACCAGTAGCAGTAGGGCCATGTGCGCTGACAAGAGGAGGGTCGGTCATAGAAACAACGGGCCTCGCTACCGTTGCCTCTCACAGCATCGTGACGTACACCAGCACAGCGAAATTTTTGCATGAGCGCAACCGGACTGTCGACGGCAGCTTCAGCACCAGCTGCGGCGCCATCTTCCCTTCCGGACTAAACTATGCTCATGGTTCACTTGTGTCGCAGGTGAATGGGTGCCTTTTGCTCTTGTTACCGGCCGGCTGAAGACGGCCTTACAGGCGTGCGCACAGACCAAGATGCGAAGTCTCCGCAGCCAGCCCCTCCGGGGAGCATCAACACGGTTGCGAGCCGGGTCGGGGAGGGCGTGACAGAGGTGGCAAACTCTGCTGGCTGCCGCGCTCTTGCAACAGCTGCGAATGCAATCGTGACATTCGCTGCGCCGGCCAGTGAGATTGGCAAAGCTTTGCCGTACGTGGGTCACGCCGTCCAACTGCTCGACGCGATGGCAGAAATGGTGAACGACCATCAGGAGGTGAAATCAGCCTGTCTCAGTTGCAAAGATAGGCTCAAGAGATTGCAGGTGCGTGCCATGACCAGGTGACAGGGCGTCCACGTTCAACTTGCATCAGGATTCCTTACCGCTCATCTACTTGGTGTTGTTCCAACAGGGCACGCTGGACAAGTTGCGCAATTTGGAGCAGCCGACATTGGCAGAGCACGTCGATGCTGTTTTTGGCGTGTTACAGCAGCTGGCAGACTCCTTGCTGGAGCGCGATGGCAGGGGGTCCATCATGCGGTTCATTTCTGATGGGACGATGAAAGACACGATCTCCGACCTGAATGTCAAAATCGATAGTGCCATTGGAGAACTTGACCTGGCTGTGAATGGCGCTACACTGCAGACGGCCTGCAAGATCCAAAGGTAAGGTCTTTGCAACTTTTGAGGCAGCCAGGCGTTAACACATCACATGTCATCAGCTGACCTGTTTCCTTGTACTGTGTCTCGGTGCAGCGCTGTGATCCGTCCAGACGCAGGGCCGTTGAAGGTGGAAGGCAACTTTGGACATGAGTCATTACTGTCCAGCAAAGAGCTCCAGTACTCCCCTGGAGAGAAAGCACAGGTTGTGATGATCCATGGGCCAGGTGAGCAGCTTTAAACTGCTCCTGTTCCTCCCTCGTTTTTTGTGCTTCTTACACTGTGGTCAATTGTCACCCTGTTGCGACAGGTGGAATGGGCAAAAGTACGCTGGCGCGTGCATTGTACAACAAGCTGCGGCTACTGCCCCAATTTGAGCCCAAGCACAGCGCTGCGGTCGTTTCAGCAGGCGCCGAGAAGGACGTCATGTATGTCCAAGAGGAGCTGCTTAAGCAACTGAACGACGGTGAAGCGCCGGCACATGCGGCGATGGCGGGCGAACTGCACAAACGGCTGAGGACCCCGAAATTACTGCTGCTGGACGACATTTGGACTGCAGCTCAACTGATCGGTCTTCGCGGCGAGGTGGTCAGTGGTTCCTTCGTGATCGTCACCACTCGCAACACCCACGTGCTTGACTGGCACACCGCGAACGTCAAGGCGTTTCTCATGCCGGGACTGGAGGGTTACGATGCAGTGTCGCTCTTTCGATTCAGCGCAGGACTGGAGGAGCCCCCTTCGCCAAGCCTTCAGGAGCTCGAACAAGAGATTGTGAACTTGTGCGGTGGCATGCCGCTGGCGCTTGCGGTTGCCGGAGGTGGTCTGAGGCACAAGACTGCCGTGAATGACTGGAAGGTGGGACAACTGCTGGAAGCACGATGCGTTTTCCATCATGTGCTGATGTTTCGCAACTGAATGTTTTCTGAATTTTGTGGCTTCTCCAGGTGATCAAGACTGCGCTGCTCTCGGGACTGCGCATCACAGGCGATGGTGATGGTCGTATGCGCGCGCTTCTTGAGCTCTCCCTCAGTGGCCTGGAGTTTTATGAGAAGGAGATGTTCTTGGACGCCTGCACCGTGATGTACGGCCGCAACCCGGATGACGCCCTCTGTGCATGGGGAGCGATGCACGGTGGCAGGGAGCTCAGCGGCAGTCTCGATGTCCTCAGAAACCGTTCGCTCCTGGAGATCCACAAATTGAAAGAGGGCCGTGAGCACTTGTGGGTGCATGACGTGCTGAAAGCGTTGGGGGGGGATAAGGCACTTGGGGGAATGCGTGTGTGGAAGCCAGATCAGGTCAGTCAGCTCGCATTGCTGGTTGTGATTGTCATGTACAGACACACGCTGAACACGTCCTTGATGTCTTTGCGGTCACAGGCGGCAAGATCAGATGTGAGGGCCGTAGTCCTCAATGGCAGAAGCAACTCGACAGCGCGGCAGGCGGCGCAAAGGATGTGCAGGTCCTCCTGATGGGTGGGCTTTGCGATATGGTGAAGGTGGACCTCGATGCCATCTTCCGCATGGCGGGCACGCAGTTGAAATGGCTGAGCCTCCCCAGCTTTACGGGGCCCCACCTGCCGGACCTTGCGCACTTCAAGGAGCTGGTCATCTTGGACTGCAGCAGCAAGTGAGTTACACTGTTGCCAACTTGCGCGTGCTCAGTAATCTTGTCCATGGGGCTGAAGTCACTTTGTGTTTCATGTTGCGACAGGTGTGATATCGTGGACCTGCCACAATCTATCGGTGATCTTACGAGGATGAAGACGCTCCGCCTACGGGACTGCTGGCGCCTCAGCAGCCTGCCGAAGTCCCTCGGCAACCTGACAGCGTTGACTTCACTCGACTTGACTCAGTGCTACTCCCTCAAGAGCCTGCCCGAGTCCTTCGGCAACCTGGCAGCATTGACTTCGCTCCGCCTGCACGGGTACAATGGGCTCAGGAGCCTGCCTGAGTCCTTCAGCAACCTGACAGCGTTGACTTCCCTCGACCTGACCTACTGCGCAGTGCTCAGCAGCCTGCCCCCCTCATTCGGCAGCCTGACAGCGTTGACTTCGCTCGACCTGAGCACTTGCCATGCGCTCAGCAGCCTGCCGGCTTCATTCGGCAACCTGACATCGTTGACTTCACTCAACTTGCTGTACTGCGAGTCACTCGTGAGTCTGCCCAAGTCCTTCGGCAACCTGACAGCGTTGACTTTGCTCAACCTGAGCGCTTGCTTTGAGCTCAGCAGCCTGTCGGCTTCATTCAGCGACCTGACAGCGTTGACTTTGCTCGACCTGCGCTACTGCCGAGCGCTCAGCAGCCTGCCGGCTTCATTCGGCAACCTGACAGCGTTGACTTCACTCGACTTGTTCGCGTGCGAGTCACTCGGCAGCCTCCCCGAGTCCTTCGGCAACTTTGACAGCGTTGACCTCACTCGACTTGGAGGGGTGCGAGTCACTCGAGAGGCTGCCCGAGTCCTTCGGCAACCTGACAGCGTTGACTTCGCTCGACCTGAGCACTTGCCGTGCGCTCAGCAGCCTGCCGGCTTCATTCGGCAACCTGACAGCGTTGGAGGTGCTATGGATGCACAGTTCCTCAGCGGAGGTACCACGGAATCTACTCGACTGCGGCCTCGCAGTGCTCAAGTAGGTGTCGCCATGCCAAATGGATTGTCATTGTTGCAACACTTTGTTGAACCCGAATTAGGGTGACGTGCCCTCTCTCTTCACTTTGTTTGGGTTTTCATATGGTTACTCCTTCCTGTGCACTGATGTACGCGCATTGAGCTTTGTGTTGCAGTACAGCGACTTTGACAGAGCATGTAACGTGACATATGCATTCTAATTTGATCACTGCAATTCTCCATTGCCCGACTTCATTCATCTTTTTGACGCATTTCTGTTTTTGAACATGAAGCTTTGTGTTGCAATTTGTGCTCGTGTCTGCAGTGGTTGTGAGTTATTTCTGTGTGCGCATTCTGCGCTCTTCGCGATGAATTGTTCTTGAGTCCATCCACGAGAAAGGTGAAACTCATGCATTTCTTCAAATTTGGCACGGCTCCAGCCCCTTGCACCTGTGCCATCTGATCTGCTGGTGATGACGGAATTGAATTCCTTACACACCAAGCACACGTTTGTTACAACGTAGCCCACTGTGACGTCCATGCGCTCCAACGACATTTTCCAGTCTCCATTCAGAATCAAGGGAATGGAGCTATATACGCACACCATGTCATTGAAACATTCTCACTGCTGTGCGCAAACGTCGCCTCCATGTCGCGGCGCCTTGAAATTTGCGCTCTCGCTTCGCCATTCCAACCTCTGTCGCACTGCGGCTATTGCTTTTTCTGAGCATGTGCTTCTTGAGACGTCGCCATCATTGCGTACTCTGCTCGCTGTGTTCTGCTTTGTTGCGCTCACTCACCTTGCAAAGCAGCAACAGTGCAGTGCACACATCGCCAAAGCAATAGGCAGCATCATCGGAAGCATCAGGAGCAGGGAATCAGCAGCAGGCATTAGCAGATATACTGAAGTATCTGATTCAGCAGCAGGCAGCACTCATCAGTGTGTATGAATGGCATCAGCAGCAGGCAGCATCAGCAGCAGGCATCAGCAGCAGACGGCATGCAGCAACAGGCAGGCAGCATGCACCAATTGGCAGGCATTAGCAGCATTCACAGCAGCAGCACGCATCAGCAGGCATCAACAGCAGCAGCCAGCAACAAAAGCAGCAGCGTAGACAATTGAAGTTGTGAAAACCAATGCATTCAGTGAGTCAATGGCCATGCTAAGGGGGGCCGGGGTGTCTCACATCATTGCTATTGCACAACATGCGCAGTCGCAAGCATTTGGTGCACCCATGTCAGCTGGGGGTCTTGGCGGGGGGGGCTAGGGGAGGCACGCAAGCATTGCGAAATGCGCACCGTGGGCGTGCTCGTCTGTGAAAGTAAGCCATTGTGTCTAGATTGGCGGATTGCCGGGAGGGGGTATGTGTGCAGGCGCAGATATCTGGCTCTGTGCGGCAGTTTGAGAGTAGTGATAGTATCCTGGAGGGCTGTGCTGCATGTGCAGAGGAACCTGGGCAGCTGGCAGCATTTGAGGCTGGGCATTGTGGTGGAGGTCGTGCGCAT
Organism: Tribonema minus; assembly: GCA_017506865.1. Lineage (NCBI taxonomy): Eukaryota > Xanthophyceae > Tribonematales > Tribonemataceae > Tribonema > Tribonema minus. The sequence goes on from JAFCMP010000033.1 coordinate 63,857, forward strand.
GTGCAGCTGGCAGAGGGCGGTTGCCATGGCCAAGAGCGTTGTGCGCAAGCAGACCAGGCTGCTGCATGTACATGTGGTACCAACGCAGGAACACGGCTTGCTGAGCCTGCTGCTGTCGCTGGGCCTGCTGCTGCTGCTGAGCCAAGTATTCACGGTGTGCAGCAACGCTCTGCTGCAGTGTGTTGCTGCGCACCTCCGACAGTTGCTGCATTGTGCTGGTGTGCACTGCTTGAAACTGCTGCAAAGACAGTGCGTGTGTCGCCTGCATCTGCTGCATGGTGGTCGTGTGTGTGTTCTGCATTTTGGCGATTGCGCCCTGCAAGCTAGCTGCGTGCACATGCTGCATGTTGGCGATTGCGGCAGCAGCCATTTCGGCGATGGCTTGTGCACCCCCTCCGCAACTGGCCCCGCCCCCCCCAGAACCACCGTCACTCCCGGCTGAGGACATGGGGCGCAGTGCAGGGGGTGGACGTGGTGCATCAACGACACCATGGTGCTCACCATCCTCTGTGAACTGGGAGCGCTTCCCGCGGTTCTGCACGCGGCTGGTCAGCGAAGCCTTGAACTGTCTGTAGGCGCTTTTCCCGGCTGAGACACTGCTGTGCAACTCCTTCATGCCTGTAAGCACGACAGACACAAATTGCAAATGGATAAAAATCAGATCTAGCTCAGGAATTTGCTGCATACTGAGTGCTTTCAGATAGGATAACATCAGATAGGATGAACGACAGACACATGCAAACATAACACCATTAGAACTAGGTATGGTCACAGACCAGCATGCGTACGACTGCAGGGTAATTGCTGCATTATAAGTGCATGCAGGTATGAAGAACGAACAAACGACACATGCAAACATAACAACATCAGATCTAGCCACTATCACAGTCCAGCACGATTCCAACCGTCAGCTTCAGGCAAGCACCGAGTTTGGATGTTGCCATGACAGACTTGCGCGCACAACATCACCTAGCATGAGTGAAGCTGTTGACTTGACATGCAAGTTGTCTGACTCACTTGATGCGATGAAGTCCTGCTGCTCCCCATAGGGCATCTTCATCGCCTTCGCAAAGATTTCCGTCACGGCAGTGGATCTGTTGCTGTAGGACGCGTAGTAGGGGATGCCCAGGTTGCTGCGGCCGATCTCGTTGAGGACCTTCTCCCGAAAAGTGTGTTGGCTCACTTGATAGTTGGCACCGCCGCTGAGGCCGACTAAGCGGTCGGGTACTGGGGTTCCGAAGTGAATGGCGCGCATTGTCCGGCACAGAAAGAGGACCGTCAGCATAGGCCTGTTGAGCTCCGATGGGACTGGCACACATGTCTTCATCGGCTCCGTGTCGTCACCGCCACCGCTCATAGCGATCTTGCCCAGTTCAGCGTTCGCAATGTCCTGACATGAGAACGCAGCAAGCATAGTAAGCGTTGGTTGATGTCGTCAACTCACAGCAGGGTATTACAAGCTATGTTGCATCACTATTGTTGACACACATTACACATCATCAAGTCAAGCTAGAGTGTGCGCACATGACTGGTCATACACATACCTGAAATAAGATGAAACGACACACATTACACATCATATCTAGGCGTGCTTAGAAATGACCACATTACACATCATATCCAGGCGTGCTTAGAAATGACACACGTTACACATATCAATACATGCTTAGAGTGTGCGTGCATGCCTGGTGATATGCATACCTGAAACAAGATGAAGGAAACACGGCCATCTGGGCCCGTTGTCATCTTGGCCCAGACTTGAGAGGCAAGATTGCTCATTAAAGCCTCGGGCCTGACAGGGAGCAGGTAGTAGGCGTACAGGTGGACGAGAACCTCGAGGTTGGCGACGTCGTACGTGGTGAACTGCTCCGCCCCCAGCATGTGGTGTGCAAGTGTTGTGACCCAATCGACCTCCAGATGCGCGCAGTCACCCTCCGTTTGGGCCATGTTGAAGCCGTCGGCGGGACGACGGTGCGCCAGAAGCTCGATGAGACCGTCAAAGTTTGCCATCTGACGGCCCTGCGCCTCCAGCCCGCGTTGAATGGCTCTCTCGAACGGCTTCCAGGTGCTCTTGATGAACCCTTCCAGCATGTCATGAATGAGGTACATGAGGTGCTCCGGAAGCATGCGGCCTTGCTTCACCTTGTGCTCGTGTGTCTGGCTGTGTGCCTGCCACTTCTTCAGCTGTAAGCGGATATAGCACTGGAAGGGGGCCTGTCAAAGCAGCAGGAAAAGGTGACACATGTATCCTCCACAAATTACAAATGAGAGCAATGCATGTTTTTTAGAGTTACAGTGGACATTGCTGGACACACAACAAACACACTGAAACTGTGGCGCCTACTGGGGTGAACATGCGCAGTGTAGTTAGTGTAGATGTGCAGTGTAGGTTAGTGTAGATGTGCAGTGTAGGTTAGTGTAGATGTGCAGTGTAGGTTAGTGTAGACGTGCAGTGTACATACACGTGCACTGATGGTGCAGTACAATGGTGAAGATGTGCAGCGTAGGGAAGTGTAGACGTGCAGTGCAGAGTAGTTTATACGTGCAGTGCAGGGTGTTACCATGAATGGCGAGTACTCATGTAGGGACAGCTTGAACCTGCAGCAGACTGATCTGACCTACACTTTTGATCTAGAGCCATGTTACTGGGCAGTTTATGGAACTTCAAGTGCACACAAAAGTTCAAGTCTGAGCCCTGAGGCCGGGAATGGCAACTGCTCATGTAGGGACAGCTTGAGCCTCTCTTAGCCTGACCTCACCTACACTTTCGATGAGGGACCATATTTATTTGCAGTTTACGAAAATCTAGCGAGCGTCGTACCGACCCAATTTAGGGTCAGCCTCTGAGAAATACTTTTTTCGACAGGCCCAGGATCAGGAACTTCAAGTTTCAGCATAAGTTCAAGTTTGTGTCATAAGGCTTGGAATGGCAAGTACTCATGTAGGGACAGCTTGAACCTGCAGCAGACTGATCTGACCTACACTTTTGATCTTGAGCCATGAACACTGGGCAACTTGTGAAACTTCAAGTACACTCAAAAGTTCAAGTTTGTGTCATAAGGCCGGGAATGGCGAGTACTCATGTAGGGACAGCTTGAACCTCTCTTAGCCTGACATCACCTACACTTTCGATCTAGTGCAGGTGAGCATTGAACTTGTATTGACAATGACGAACGTAAGATGCAAAGGATATAGGTCCAGCATACGACTTTGCTATGTCTGTACACGTCAAGGCAATGATGGTGCCGGCTGTTTGCCATCCAAGTCAACTGAACAGCTACACATCCCATCCAGCAAAAGCAACATCGCCAGTGACATGCCTTCAGTAACTGAGCATGTCAATGAAGTGCAACTCACCTGATTCCGACGTAGGCTCTCGGTGCATCGACTCAAGTCGATCGAGTTTTGCAAGGTGCTCCTGATGGTGCGCAGGCAGAACTGGGCGTCGCTCATCAAGTTGCAGTACGCCGATTGCGAACGAGCAGCCTCCCCAGAGTTGGTGTCCGCCGAGAGGAACCACATCTCCATCCTCGCCATCGGGGTGCTGTTGACGACGCACACAGGTGGGCGATCGGCTCCGCGCTTGCTGCAGACGAGTGCTTCGAGGGCACGTGGTAGCGACGGGTGGGAAGGGGGGACGAGTGTCTCCAGGACGCCGAAAGGCTTGCGATCGTCAGCGACCGTTGTTGCGTGGATGCGAGTTTCCGCCAACTCCAGCTCCTCCTGAGTCAGCATGACAGCACCTGAAGCGCAGGTGGGGAGACGGCCGAGGACTGCTGCGGTGGACAGGATCTTGATGACGGAGTTGACTGGGGTGACGTTGGCGGCGGTCTTACGGGGGAGCGTCTCCAGCTCCAGTGTGTCCACAGTCTGCTGGGTGAGGCCAGGCCAGCAGATTGCCATGTACGAGCTGCTGGTGTCTAGGTGGGTGTACCTATGCTGTTTGGGTGGCAAGAGACGGTCGCAAGTGACTGCGTCCGCAATGGCGCGTACGATGCCATGCGTCCGCTTGCCGTTGGAGTGAAGGTGTGGCTGATTGGGGCGCAGGTACTTGCCGTTTCTAACCCACTCGTTGGCATCAATGCGCGACCCAGACACTCTCTTGACCTTGGCATCCGTGAGGTAGACATGCATGACCAGCATACCCTCAAACACCAGGCATGCGCGCTGCAGCAAATATGTCCCCCATGCCTCGCAGAGTGGCATGATGCCCTGCGCCGGCTCCGCGCGCTTCAGTACGTCAGACAGGCTGAGTAGTTCAGTCCTGGTTGGCGCCCTGCGCGGATAGCAGCGCAACATGTTGAAAAGTGAAGTTAGAATGTGCCAGCTGAGACAGCCATACTTCCTGCAGATTACAGGTGCACAATGGCGAAAGATGTCACTTACTGACGGACAATACAAGACTCAGGTGAAGAGAACATGAACATACAATGCGGACCTCACCTGACATACTGTCTCCCCTTGCTGCCCTTCTTGCTGGCGCGCTTCCTGCGAGGGGGGGCATCAGCGCTTGTGCCCTGCTGCTGCCTGCCTGATGTCTCCGCAGGCTGAGAGTCTGGGGCAGCAGTGCTACTGGTCATACAAAAATGCACACAGAGAAGAACAAAAAGCATAGTGAGCGTACGATTGCGTGCAGTAGTCATTTGTATTTGACTGTCTGTGATCCTGTGCACGGCAACATACAGGCAATGCGCAGCGACCGAAGGTGTACTATCTCACCTGACATTGGCCGCCATGCCATCACCATTTCGCTCGCTGTCGGCAGTGGGTACCGTGGCAGGAATGGGCTCACTGTTGACAGCAGAGATTGACACACAGGATATGACAAGAGTGTGATAAGGTAATGACAACGTGTGTGGGCAACACGTGACATCAGTCAATGATCAACTGTGTGTGGCCTCTTCTCATGCTGGGGATGCTTGAACCTCTCCTACACTGATCTCGTCCCGACAGGTCCAGCCTCAGCAACTTCAAGTGTATACAATAGTTCAAGTGTGTGGTGTGGGGCTGAGTGTGGTGACTGCTAATGTAGGGAACACGTGGACCTCTCTTAGCCTGACGCCACCAGCACTTTCGATCCTGAGCCACAACTGTTTACGCTTTATGAACCCCTTCAGCATAAGTTCACCTTTGTGTTATGAGGCTTATGGTGAGCACTCATGGAAGGGCAGGGTGAACACGGCGACTGCTCATGTAGGGATGGATTGAACCTCTCTCAGCCTGACCTAACCCACACTTTCGATCATGAGCCACAATTGTTTACACTCTATGAACCCTTTTCTCGACAGGCCTACTTCAATTGCAACACAGGTTCAACTTTGTGCTCTATGCCCTAGTATGGCCTCTGCTAATGCTGGGGATGCTGGAACCTCTCTTACACTGATCTCACCTACACTTCTGATCAGCAGCCCTATTTATTTGCAGGTTACGAAAATCTAGCGAGCGTCGTACCACGCCCATTTAGGGTCAGCCTCTGAGAAATACTTTTTTTCGACAGCCCCAGCCTCAGAAACTTCAAGTGTGTGCCAAAGTTCAACTTTGTGCTCTAAGGCTTAGTATGGCCTCTGCTCATGTAGGGATAGATTGAACCTCTCTTAGCCTGACCTCCCCCTCACTTTCGATCATGAGCCACAATTATTTACACTCTATGAACCCTTTTCTCGACAGGCCTACTTCAATTTCAACACAAGTTCAACTTTGTGCTCTATGCCCTAGTATGGCCGCTGCTAATGCTGGGGATGCTGGAACCTCTCTTACACTGATCTCACCTACACTTCTGACCAGCAGCCCTATTTATTTGCAGGTTACGAAAATCTAGCGAGCGTCGTATCAACCCCATTTAGGGTCAGCCTCTGAGAAATACTTTTTTTCGACAGGCCCAGCCTCAGAAACTTCAGGTGTGTGCCAAAGTTCAACTTTGTGCTCTAAGGCTTAGTATGGCCTCTGCTCATGTAGAAATAGATTGAACCTCTCTTAGCCTGACCTCCCCCTCACTTTCGATCATGAGCCACAATTACTTACACTCTATGAACCCTTTTCTCGACAGGCCTACTTCAATTGCAACACAGGTTCAACTTTGTGCTCTATGCCCTAGTATGGCCTCTGCTAATGCTGGGGATGCTGGAACCTCTCTTACACTGATCTCACCTACACTTCTGATCAGCAGCCCTATTTATTTGCAGGTTACGAAAATCTAGCGAGCGTCGTACCACGCCCATTTAGGGTCAGCCTCTGAGAAATACCTTTTTTCGACAGCCCCCAGCCTCAGGAACTTTAAGTGTGTGCCAAAGTTCAAGTGTGTGCCGTAAGGCTGGCTGCTCATGTAGGGATAGATTGAACCTCTCTCAGCCTGATCCAACCCACGCTTTCGACCATGAGCCACAATTGTTTACACTTTATGAAACCTTTTCTCGACAGGCCTACTTCAATTTCAACACAAGTTCAACTTTGTGCTCTAAGCCCTAGTATGGCCTCTGCTAATGCTGGGGATGCTGGAACCTGTCTTACACTGATCTCACCTACACTTCTGATCAGCAGCCCTATTCATTGGCAGGTTACGATAATCTAGCGAGCGTCGTACCAACCCCATTTAGGGTCAGCCTCTGAGGAATACTTTATTTTGACAGGCCCAGCCTCAGGAACTTTAAGTGTGTGCCAAAGTTCAAGTGTGTGCTTTAAGGCTGAGTATGGTGACTGCTGATGTAGGGATTAATTGAACCTCTCTTAGCCTGACCTCACCAACACTTTCGATCCTGAGCCACAATTATTTACACTTTATGAACGCTCTTCAAGTGCCAGCAGCATAAGGTCCAATGAAACAGTTCTTACCTCTGTATCAAGAACCAGCTGTCTACGCCGGGTGCCCTGGTGCCGAAAACTGTGACGCCTCGCGTTTCTTCCCTGTATGAGTTGATGCTGAGCTTAAGAGGGCCGTCAACTCCGACGTCGTCCTGGATGGTGTTGTTGGTGCGCACACGGTCGCGTTGCAGCGTGAGCATGATGAGCCGATGACTGTCCACAGCCTCGAATGACGTGATCGAACCTCGCACCCAGCACCTCCGCCCGTCCACGTCCATGACCACCCAGACTCGCAGCCGCGATGTGTCTCCGGTCAGGTCTACCTTCTTTGCCTCGTCCTTACTCAAGGGCCGAAACGCTATGGCGGCTGGTGCTGGTGCTGGGGCGCGTGCTGCTGCTGGTGCCGGTGCTGCTGGTGCTGGTGCTGCGGGGGCGCGTGCTGCTGCTGGTGCTGGTGCTGCTGGTGCTGGTGGTGCTGGTGCTGCTGGGGCGCGTGCTGCTGCTGCTGCTGGGGCGCGTGCTGCTGCTGCTGCTGGGGCGCGTGCTGCTGCTGCTGCTGGGGCGCGTGCTGCTGCTGGAGAAGGAGCCGATGCAGTCACCTCTTGCGCAGATGCTGAAGTGGTACGTTGAGAGGTGGGCTCCGGTGACAAGCCATAGCCGACCTCGAAGTGCATGCCACGTACGCCGGTAACGATGCCTCCACCGCGCACCCTCGTCCTACCCAGGCGAATGCCGTAAGCAGATGGGTCAGCGAAGCGCGCTGAGTTGAAGAGGGACTCGTCCACGCGTTCGGAGGGCTCCGCTGTGCAGTAAAGGACACGGTCTCCGCTGGTGCGCAGTAGCACGGTGTTGTGCTTTTGGCTCCTAGTCCAGGACACCTGCAGGTACACAAAGCATGCAAGAGTATGGTGAGGTCGAGAGTCTCAGAGATGCTAACAATGCTGAATAGTCACTCGACGCTTTGACCTGCATGTACTCTGCACCTCTTTCACCAGATGCAAACAATGCTGAATAGTCACACTGCAAGTATCCGTCACCAACCTCGTTCACCAGCAGCTTCTCAAGGGATAGGAATGTCTGCTGGTTGTCGCGTGACTTGTTCCTCTGCTCCTGCACCTCCACCTTGTGTTTGTCGGACTTCTGGATGAGGACGGCCGGGTCGCCATTGACCAGACTGGTCTGACGGGCGAGCACAGCACCGCCAACCAGCTTGTGAGCTGCTCGATTGCAGCCCGAGATGCAGAAGGCCGTGATGCGCGCAAACGCCTGCAACCATGGAGAAGCGGAGTAGGTTAGTCAGCAGACAGGCATATGCAGAGTCAAAAGATGCTGACAAAGGGATAGACCGTACTCACATTTCGGGCCGCACTCGCCGCTCTTGCTGCTATTGCTGGTGCGCCTCCTGCCGCAGTGGTTGACGTGGGTATCGCATGGCTGTTTGAGTCCTCCACATCACTGTCGTCGGCGTCGCTGTCCTCGGCGTCGCTGTTGTCAGCATCACTGGCATCCACATCGCTGTCCGCGTCGTCCATCTGCGCAGAAAAGTGGACCAGAGAGCAATATGGTGAGCATTGCACAAACGTTACTGGACAGCAGCAATGCCTCTGAAGAATTGCCATTTTGCCACTTACCATCTGCAGGTCCTCGGCAAGGGCTTGCTGTATCTGTGTCTCCATGTGCTGATAGTCAGCCGCAGTGACAGGCAGCGGGTGCTGTTTGCGACGTTCCTCCGCATTCATTTGCTCCGCGTGCAGGGCGGTGGCAGTGGCGTCCTCCTGCACGCAGCAGAACATGACTCAGTACATGTGCTGCTGCAGTAGAATTGATGTGATAGTAGCAAACCTAGCAAACCTGCCAGTGCCAGCACAACGGTAACGGTCGAAACACCAACAACAATATGATACTCACATCATCTGAGCCCGATGAGTCTGTTGCTGCCGCTATGACCGCTGCAGCCACTCCTGCAGCTGCGCTGACCAATGGTCCCATGTAGCTGTTGTCAAGGCCAGCGCCGTCGTCCATGGCCGCCACAGGTGCGCATGCTTGCAGTAGCAGTGTCAGCAGTAGATGGGCATGGCACATCGTTGTGCCGCCGCCACCGAAGTGCGCATGCTGCTTGTAGGAGCTGATGGCCTGCCCGCCAGCAACACCGGCCAGTGTATAGAGCGGCTTGATGTCCACAGCTGGCACGATGACGCGCATAGCTGCCAGAGCCATTGCCGCCGTGATGGCACCGCGAACAAACTGTACCATGCAGCGTAGGAACATCACCTTCGCGTGCTCACGCAGCGCCTGTAAAACACACACGTATCAAGTAGGTCAGGTGCTGTGCCGCAATCGTGATGCTACTAGGTGCGGCACGGGAGGGCTAGGCTGCGTACCTTGAGGACCAGTGACCGCAGTAGGGGTGGGGTGATGGGGTCTTCAGTGGTGCTCGTGCTGCTGAGGCGCCTTGCATAGACCCACTGCATGAGAGCACAACACAACGTAAAGCAATGAGCTTGCAGTTTGCACAAGGTTTTGTGGCTATCAACATGCTGCATGTATGCACTTGCAAGGCAATGCACACGTAAAACTGTGTTGGCGCACATGCATTCTCACCTGAGCAGGCAGGCGACGGCGACACTTTTTGGCACGGCCGATAGTGGCGGCAAAGATGGCATTGGCTCGCTTGCGGGTGCCCCCGATCTGCCTGAATGTTGGGCCTCCGGGTGAGTCCTGTTGCAAAGTTACATCACGTTTCGCAGTTGTTAGCGACACATGCCACAATGTAGGCTACATAGAGAGTTGTAAGCACTGCATGCAGGCATACAAGGCGGCATTACAATAGCATTTACCTGCTCCATCATGACTTGCCACAGCCCGGCCACCACTAGCAGCACCACATGCGGCGTCAGGCTGCACGGGGTCGCCATGATGACCCAAGGGAGGAGGAACACCAGAATGGCCACGTAGGCCATGAGTTTCTTGAACGTAATCATGGCGCCACTGCGCCTGCAAGTCAGTGAGCAGCATCAGGACGGTTGAGTTGCAGAAGACAGGATGTTGCACCACATGATGCAGCGCAGTGTATGGGTATGTATGTTTGCTATACAGCATGTGTCTCTGTAACCCTGAAGTGTGAGGTGTGCATAGATGCAGAGCTTTGTCTCGGGAGCCAGCAGATGGACATTTGCCACAAGAGTGCACACATGTAGGCGTTGCCTCAAGCGTCACCACTCGTAGAATGTATCTCCTGTTTCAGCACAAGCAGCTCTTACCTCAAGTTCCAGTACGAGCAGCCACTTAACTAGAGAGTGCACACTTGTAGTGCGCACTTGTAGCACCTGCCTCCAGTTTCAGCACAAGCAGCACTCACCTCAAGGTCCGACACAAGCAGCAGTTGCCTCCAGTTCCAGCACAAGCAGCACTCACCTCAAGTTCCACCCACACAAGCACCACTTACCTCAAGTTCCAGCACAAGCACCACCTACCTGAAGAGTGCACACATCCACCCATGGCCTCAAGTGTCAGCACAAGCAGCACTTGCCTCAAGTTCCATCACAAGCAGCCACTTGACTCAAGAGTGCACACTTGTAGCAATTGCCTCCAGTGTTAGCACAAGCAGCCCTTACCGAAGACCCAGCACATGCGGCATTTGACTCAAGTCTCAGCATAAGCACGGGCTGACCTAGTCAAGTTGCTCCAGCTCTTGCAATCGCGCGTTAATGCGCCAGCACTTCCTATAGCTGTGGTGCCGGGTAAGTTCTCACCCATCTATTGCTTGCGGGAAAGACTGCAGATCAGACCCAAGCCACACAGGTAAGTGCTGACATCAAACACGCCGACGCACCTGTAGAGCTGGGTCTTTGACGCAGGCGTTCTGGCGATGTCCCAGGTCTTGCCAGCGCGCGAAGATGTGCCAGCACTAGCCGCCGGTGGCGTGATGGGTAGAGCACAGACTGGTTGCCGCAGCGAGCAAGTCTGTGGAGTAGTGAACGCAGCGAGGTGCAGTAGTGCATGTGCTTTCCGTTGGATTGACCAGTAGTGCGGAGAATATACCCATCAGCGTGCTGAAAACCCAACACCATCCTATGCCACTCTGGTAACTCAGGTCTAACTCGCCAGAACTGTTGCAGTGCACGAACATCAAGCGCCACCCCCAAAACCCCCAACTCTGACCCACGTGTCCCAGTGTCAAAGACTCAAAATAACAAGAAGCCAGTTTTAGTGCATGCCTGGCTGGTGCCAGTAGCCCCAGGTCCTGGAGCGGCATGCCTAGACCGCCTCGTCGCTCCGGGATGCCCGCAGCGGCACTGCGATGTCCGTGAGTTCCGGCGGGCCGGCACAAGCGTGGCAGTGCCAACACGCTGCCGCTGCTATTGCTACTGCTGGCTGCCTCATTGTCACCGGCACTGCAGGCGGCCAGCAGGTGTGACTGCATGGCTGCCGCGGTAGCGCAACCGTGTACTAGTAGGTGCACTGGCAGCATGCGTTCGCGTCCATGAAGTTCAACCCGTCAAAATTTAATGCATGCTGCATGCCATGTCTCACCCAACTTGAAAGCCGTGTCAATGACCCGAGCTGCGAAACCCATGCGCCTCGTCAGTGACCTGCGCAGAATGAACTGTGCTGCCTGTAGGCGATGCCGCGCCATTCCAGCCAGCTGCCACGACAATCGCCATGTCCCTGCGTCAACAACTTTAAGTTGAAGGTCACCGTGCTAGCTTGCTCATCATATGCCAGGCTGAGCGTGCACGTAGACCGAGTGCCCTACCGGTACCCCGACAGATGTGAAGCCCTGACTGGGCTCTGGCATAGTGGCGCCCACAAACGGTATGTCAAGGGCGCGCAGGCTCTGGCTGCTTCTGAATCATCAAACACCGTGCCGCGCATGGCGATGGCCAGCGACTTGTCCGACAGAGTCTGGTCGGAGGCGTAGGCTCCCTGCCGCCAGCCGGCGGATCACCTTTGCCATGTGCACCCCATGGCTGCAGCGGCCGCTGCATCGTCGAAATACTATTAGGCAGCTTGCAGCACGACGTTGTTGAGATCATCCAGGAAAGCGCAGTGCGGGGCTGGCGGTTCAGCTGTGCTGTGGCCGCGGGCCAGCATACTAATAGTATGTAGTACTGCCGGGCGTTGCATTCGCTCCGGCAGGGCGGAAGAGCAGAAAGGCAGCTGCCACTGCAAAGTATAGCGGCCCTAGAGGGTCCCCTTCAAGTTGCTGGCACCCTCGGCGAGAGCATATAATGCAGGTTTCGTCGTTCACTTCCACTCGCATCTCTGGGGCAGTGTCACCACAGTGACACATGACAGCATACGGACTCAAAGTGCGAGAGCAGCTCTGCACAGACTCTTTGGAAGACTCTCGGAGCATGAGCCCCCGCACAATGGCGGGCGCGATCCACACTATTAAATGCGTTCTCGTCCAGCTGGATTGTGATGCCACTGTGACAGAGCTCGTGCCACACGGCGTCGCGTGCGCGCGCTGCCACATGCTCGACGCCAGACCCGGTCCGGTATTCTACGCCAAACTGCGACATGATGAAGGCCAGCAGCTCCGATATCTTGCCCTTGGCGCTCCGTGCGGCTGTGGACCCGAGGAGCCTGCGCAAGACACTGGAGGAGCCTGAGGCGGTCGGACGCCGCTTCTGTCCTAAGCCTGAGAGGGCCGCGGCTCGGAGAAGCCGTTGCGATTGCTCTGGCAGCAGTTCAGGCTCAACAAGCAGCGTTGTGAACACCTTGGTATTACTGTACTTACTAAGGTGAATGAGATGAGCAGATGCCGGTTCCATCACAATATATCTAATTCACCAGCTAGCTAGCCCTGGCGGGGCACCGTCCACGGAGCGGGTGGCTGCTAATTTAAAACAATAATTAATTGTATTAGGCGTCCTCATTGAGCAATGCGATGTCATTTTTGTGTGCCACACATACCCGCACACTGCAAGCAGCACGTAGTGTACATGTCATTTTTGTGTGCCGCAAAATTCAATACCCGAACACTGCAAGCAGCACGTACAATTATAATAGTAATATAACGGACACAGACTTGAAGAAAACAATCGCAATACGGCTGCTGCTTGCACGACAGTTGCTCACTTTGGCGGCACAAGCTGCGGTGCGCAGGCATGGCAGAGTGCATGCTGCAGGACCTTTTGGCTAAACTTCCAACAATTCTCACTCGGGGCACTGACTGCCAGAGTCGGAAAAGCCAAGATCGTCGATCAAACGTTAACATGGCATTGCGAGACATTGCAATTACCTATTTTTTAACAAGACATACCGACATGTAGATTCTGTACAGCAAGCTTCAAGTTAGATGCCATTCATCTGGGCTGTTTCGCGCCCTGAGCGAGATTTTTTCAAATACAAAGTACATGGCACTGTACAAAGGACTCAGTCACACCAAATTTGTTAACATGATCAGCAAATAGCACACTGCCTCCAGCTGTACTGCAGTTGCGCACCCAGAGCCCGCTGCAGCAGCAGGCAGCTGCCCTAGGGCTGTGTAGGCCCTGGGACTCCACTGTCTGTGAGCATTGCGGGCTGCAGCAGTGACACATGTAAGAGCATGCTGGCAAGCTACCGGCAGACAGGCAGATAACACAGTGCTGTATTCATTCAGGCTAGTAGGATGCCAGCAGTATGTGACACAAATAATGGTCCACAGATTCTCAGACAGGCTGAAGCTGAAGGTTGGCATTTACTAAAACAACGCAGGTTCACATGAGAATGTGTAAATTAACCCTGCCTTTCCCTGACAGAATGGTCAGCTGGCTCAATGATTTGGCGATCGCGCTACCCTGAGGCTGGCGGGCTCTACATGTATGCATGGAATGGAAAGAGTTGATTTGAAGCTGCTGTGGATAGTATGAAGAAAGCACGTGTGTACACGGCTCAGCGCTCCCAACGGGGTTTCAAGGGCTTCTGGAACGGTCTCCGGACAGTAACTGTTGCACATGCCCACCAGTGGGCCAAATTTCGAGAACGAAATGCACCTAGAGATTTCACTATACAGGTAGGCTGTGATGACTGGACAGTATGTGGCACACTTTCTCGCCAGTTCGTTGGAAGTGGGGCCATGGGCCGCATGCTAGCCCCTGAGCCACTACGTACAACCCCAAACAACCTGGGCTCTTAGTTGCACACCCGTCCAGGTACCGTAACGTTGATGCATCGTAATGTCTGCAACAGGAGCTAAAAAACTCGTAATCGTGAACGTGCGTGTGGCTGGGTAGGTATCGCAAAAGTACAAAGGCTGATCCTACGCCAAGCTTGGGGAGCACACTAGTTTGGGCACCTCGGGGGGCGCGAGAGAGGGTACCAGACGATCCTGAGCAGAAGAAGCTCGGTCAGGCACTTGCACACGCATGAGCCGCGAGGGCGCAAAGCTCGTGTTGAGCATTGCCACCGTGATGCCCAGAATTCACCACAGCACTGCTGAGCAGTCACGGCGATTCGGTGCATTCCGGCGGCAGCGGATAGCCAAAGCAGACAAAGTCCTGCATGAGATGCGCGCACACCTCTTGCAGCTCTGCAGGCGTCATGCTCGTGTCAAGCGTTGTCTTGATAGGGTCTCGGGCAGCCTCACGGGCATGCGTATAGTCCTGCAACGGCGGCTGGCCAAGTATTGACCACAGAGTCTGCAGATCTGCCTCAAGGTTCTCCAGCGACGCGATGAAGTGCATGGGAATCTGCGCAACAGTAATTGCAATGGTAAGGCACCGAGACGTGGCGCTTGGCTGAGCATAGCGCGCGTCGACGCGTAATGCCATTATGTGAGCAGAGCCAAGCACATCACAACTTTGCGGGGTGTGTGTGTGTGTGTTGGGTGGGTCACACAATAGCGGCTGTACTGATAACTTCAACGACTGCGTCGGAGTGGCTCATATACTTACAACGTATTTATGCAGACAACACACACTAAACTCTGAATTGGAAGCCCGATATGCACTGCGTTGTTGCTGAACCAGTTGGCAGACGCACAGTTCATGCCGCTCAGAGAGCATCATGATTCCTACGCCTTCAAGTTTGAGCATGCATGCGGCAATGTCTTCATTGCCATCACAGTCACAACCATGAACATCTTGCACACAATGCTGAAGCATGAAACAGCATGCTTGCATGGCGCCCTGCACTAATGCGCCAGTGCATGGTTCTGAATATGTGCCGTTGTGCACAAAAAAACAACAACTATGATGCGGACTACATGGCTGACAGCACAGCACGATTGGGTACAGGGCTATTGCCTGATGAGGGATGTACCCCCATGTGCTCCACTGTACATCAGCAACTGATGTCGCCTTTCTAATGCAGTACCGTAATGCCTGTGAAGCACACATTGCTGGAGTATCTACTGCAAATGTCAACAGCGGTATGGGGCTTGCAGGGTTTCATGGTCATCTGTAGCACAGCGGGCGGTAAACATTGTCTTCTAACATATGTACACGTCAACACACCGTGCAACTGACCTGTTTGTTGTTGGCGTCCCTGCCACTCAGACTGCGCGCCTGAGTGTGCGTGTGCTCATTGATAGCGCCCACCCTGGCGCGCACACAGGATACAACAGTGCAGGCGTAAGCATTTGGGACAGTTGCTTCTGCACACTGGTCGCCACCAGAAGGCTCATTTGGGAAATGATTCAAGCCGCTGCGGTTGCGATAAAGCTGAAATGATCAAGGCATTCCAAGTACGGAAGGGTACAAGTTATTGGTAGTGACCCTTGAAGAGGGGTGAGCAGGCACAACATCCCTCAGGCTCCCCGCCCCGCTGGCGGCAAATTAAGTAGAATGCGAGGTACTGACGTGACCGCAAGCACACGCCAGCTTGTGGCTGCCAGACGCAAAGAAAATGTTGAGTGAGTATGGTGTTACGCTGGCAGATGATGGGCAGAGGTGAGCGGACAGACCAGGGCGGATGAGAGTAAGCAAGCGCCGCCGTAGCGCGCTCGCGCCTCCGCCGGCATAAATCAGCCTTCCGCACTTGATGATGCGGCTCTAAACACTCCTGCCAGCCCATGTAGGCACACGCGTACACAGCTTGATTGTAGTGATGTGTGTGCAGTGCTCTGCGGTTTGGTGCCGTCTTCGATTCAACACAGGCGCAGAGTACACGCCACACTTCGCTCCAGTAAAAACTCATGCGCCGCAGCGCTGCAGGTGTTGTGAGGCGACCCTAGGGTTAGAGGGGGTTGTTAGCCATACTGGCTTTATGCCATATTCTGCCGCAGCAGATGCTTGATGCTAATCATTCTGAGACACCTGTAAAACCATGCTATAAGCCTTAGCGCCTTGATCTGCTTGTACTTGCCAACCATGGTGGCCTACTTGGGTTAGTATGGGAGTTAGGGGGCACACCCTTTCTCAAGGCATCACGGGTCATTGCTGGGTCGAGGCAGGAGTGGGTCAGGTAGTCAACAGCGGCTGGTAGCAGCTTACACACACGACACACACACATCAGGAGACTGGCGCACCCCAGTTCCCACATTGCATCGACAACACCTGGGCGCACACAGGCCTGGCATGCGGTGGTGGGACGCACGGCCACCGACGCAGACGCTGCGGCAGCCTTGGAGGCAGCGGCAGTGCGGGAGGTGCAGCGGCGGCATCTGGCGACGCGTGGCGCAGCAGCAGGCTGGCGGCGTATGGAGCGACGGCAGCAGCTTGCGGCGCATGGTAAAACAGCAGCAGCCGGCGGCAGATGTCGCAGCGGCGGCAGCTGGCGGCGCACGACGTGCGTGTCTTGCATGGCGCGCACGCGAAATCGGGCTTGACAGTGCAGCGCAAGTGCGCGCAGCAGCGGCCTGCTGTGCCACCCTCTGTAGCGCACGCTCAGTGCGCACATGCATGTGTGTGTACCGCGAAGGCGCTCCCGCAGCGTTCACTTCAGCTGCAGCTGCGTGCCCGGCGGCATGAGCGACTTCAGGTTCTGATGGAGAAAAATACCAGGTGCGCAACCCTTACACTGTAACCCAGCATACTTCGATGTATTTAATTTAGTTCAATGATTGAGGTGAAGATAGCAGTCACTGACCAGATGTCGATGGTTGGCTGCAGCTGAATCTGTGGATGATGGTGCAACTTTCAATCTCTCAATTAGCGATAGTTGTTGAGATGCAATTGCAGCTGACTTGTGCTTTAACTTCAAGGAAAGTGAGTTTAACATCAACTGTTAGGCTCTGCGTTGACCACCATATTCTACACCATTCATTCACTGCACGGTGATGATCAGCAATCGCTCACCGATAGTGCTCCAGGTACTCCTTCAGTGGCATTCCTGAGAGCCGGTTGTCCGGCGCAGACACGGCCTCCAAGTATCCCGACTTGAAGCGCGCAATGGGCTCGCGCACCACGCTGAAGAACAGCATGCCAGACATGAGGTCATCGTCGAGCCAGTCGGTGCGTGCCCTGATCTTGCGGCACTCTGCCTCCGTGAGACCGCTGCAGATGCAGCAGCACACGCCACACAGTAGCAGGCGGTCAGCACTAGTAGGTGACAGGAGGGCGAGAGCTGACATAGGGCGTGGGCGGACCGGGAGTCATGCAGCAGAATCGCAGTGAGACAACACCAGAGTGATCTCCGCTGGCTAAACATGCTGCCAGTGGCTAAGCCGCTTGGCAAAATGCGAGCGAACCAGCCTGCCAGTAATTTAAAAGCAAATCAAGCACGGCATAATGCACCTTCAAGTTGCCAAAGTGATGCGACCGCACAACAACTTCAAGCTCAGCTGTTCATTTGGTTTGACACGCCCTAGAGTGGCTGGCCCGACAGTGTCCTGAAAGGATCCCAGAGTCTCTTAAAGTGAGTTGACTAAATCAGCGCTGGCGTTGCAGGGTAGTGGGCCAGCCTGAGAGGACTCAGAGTCCATGTTTGTGACTCGGAGGCAGCCGGTGGTGAGCCTCGCAGCCATGCGGCACTTGATGCACGGGGTGGTTTCATGGAAATGACCATCATCATGTTTTTGAGCTGCAAGCCCCCGTCTCTGTACATACACGCATTCATCATTTCAGTGACTGTCACAGCTAACACGTCGTCGATTGGGTATGAGGTTGCTGCCAGTGGCTGTAGACTACATGATGGCAGCATCTGAGTCTGATTCGCGCTATGTATCAAGAGTTCAAGGGTGACATTCAAGTATGCTAGTACTCAGGCTGGTAGTACCGGGTCCCGCAGAAACTTGAATTGCTGTAACACTCCCAATGGTATGTCACACATGGCTAGACACGCACGTACCTGCAAAACTTGGCTCTGGTTCCGGCGCCCACTGACCGTGATTGTACCGCGTGCAATTGAAGTTGGAGTGGAGGAGGAAATTAATCGTGCTGCTGCCAGCCTTCACATTTGCCACGTACACGAGGTTGGCCTGCATGACATTGTGAAAGGCGGGGCGCCAGCCTGAGCATCCGATTCGCAGCATCAGCACCAATGGCATGCGGGATCACTGGCACATTGTGAATCAGATGCACAAGCCATCAACAGACAGCAGGTTGAGTAGTGCTCAGGCTGTCACCGTGACGGTGCGTAGCTACTAGCCTAGCAAGAAAAATCATGCAATGTGTGTGACAGTCCCTTGTGAGTGAGTGAATTCACTGGCAGCCAGACTGTCAGTGAGTCTTAAAGTTTGAGGAGTCCACTGAATCAGATGAGGCACTCGCTGCCACAGTGGACCAGGTGCGGAGTCCACTGGCAGCAGCCTCACGTAGTACTTAGTCTAGTACTACTAGTAGCACGCGCTGTCTCACTGGCAGGCTGGGAGCCAAGCGAGAACAAGCACTGCCAGCCACTGCGATGGAGAGCACTGCCAGGTGGAAGAGCCAGCCTGAGGGTAACCGTTGCTGCAGCCGAGGCGACGGACTCAGAGTGCAGGTTACCATTATGATAGAGGAAACACGGTGCCCCACCGTGACGCACCACTCTCTACGACTTTTGGGTCAACTTGAAGGGTATGGGGTCCTGGAGTGGTGACAAGAGAGCCTCTGGCAGGAAACTTTAACGAGGGCTTCACTTGGCAAGTTGAACTTGTTGGAATAATGGTGGGCCAAACCTGGTCCAGGCCCTTTACTTGAACTTCTGCTCAACGCTAAACACCACAGAATTATGCAAGGGCAAAGCCACCTAGTGTCTGGCTTAAAGTTTGAGCAGTCATGATGGTCACCGACGGATTGAATTGCGAAAAACGGGACCTGAATTGGAAAACGGACCCAGCATCAAACCACAGTGACTTTCAAATTGGCGAAGTCTGGTTGAACCCTGCTGAAATTTCAACATGTTGTTGAAGTTATTAGGTGGAGGGACCAGTGTTGAAGTTGTTTGAGATTTCACGATGAGCACTGAGCACATTTCAAACTTCAATTTAGAGTTGAACTTCCGTACTTAGCCGAACTTCACAGTTGAAGTTAAAGTTCAAGTCCAAGTTCAACATGGTATATCTCAAGATGCTGAGCACAAAAAGAAATCTTTCTTCCATTTATTTACTTCTAGGCGTGACTATTGCACCCATGTCAACACAATTGAGAGAAGTCCATTTGCAGAGTTCACCCCTGTGGGTCCCGTTTTGAGTACAGCCTGTCAGTGAGGTCCCGTTTTTCGCAATTCAAACAGTGTCACGGTGACACCGTGACACTGTACTACTTAGTCTAGTAGCAGCAAGCAAGCTGGTCAGGACCTGGTGTTTTGTATTAGTCACTGCCAGCCTGAGCAGGTGCACCCTGAGGCTCAACAGCGGCTGCCTCAGGCTACTAGTAGTAGTAGTGCACTGCCAGCCTGAGGCATACTATGACAAATCATAACATATCAATCATTGATATACTGTATCATTGGTAGCGTCCATGAACCTGTCAGTGAGGTCAATCATGTACATATACACGTCCGTGCGTCTTGCCGCAGACTGAGTGTTGTCACAGACGGTCATGTGCACGCAATTCTCCAGGGGAGTATGTACTACGTATAGGTATGTGCGGGACGCAAGACACATCACCCAATGGCACCCATAACAATTAGTTGTTATCATAGTGCCCAGGGAACTTGAAGTTCGTTGAATGGACGGCTGCCGCACGGTACCGTGCTCTGTGTCATGCCGGGAGTTATGGTTTAACTTATCACAGACTGGCATCATATGGAATCCGATGTTAGTGAGTGACTCAGACGCCGGCGTCACCGATTATTATCGAAGTTAGTCCCGGACCGACTGAGTCATTGACAAACTTTGCCGAATCGGATATTGGTTTGACAAACCGGTTTTAAATTGGTTTGAGTGGCCCAGGGACCACCATCATGACCGACCCCTCTTTACTTAGTCTAGTAGAAACTTAAAGTTTTAGGCCCGAAATTCAATCCCGTTTGCTCATACTATAGTAGTACTATCTCACCCCCTAGTGTCGCACTCAGCTTGTCCATTACATTCTGGTAGGGTTGCAAAACTCCGTATGCGTACTTAGTAAGTACGGGGGCGTATATACGTAAATTATACTATTTAAATACATATCTGTGTGGGCAAGTACACCGCAAATACGGTGGTGTCGTAGACCTGTTAACTGCGCTCCTTTGCTGACGCTGACAGCAGCAGCGAGACGGCAGCACCAGGAACTGGCACGTGCTTTTGAGCGACCTCACGCCTGACCCCTTTGCAAATGCCCACGGAGTGCTTGACAAGGCAGTGTGGGCAACACCGCATCCGTCCCCCTTGCTGCACAGGTCGGCACGCCGCCCTTGCCCTTCCCTTCCCCTTCGATGATCAATGAAGCCGAACTTCAACCAATAATTGTTTATTCTGTGCACGCGCATTTTCTTCGACACACACACCGACTCGGATGGATGGCACACAGCCGATGGATGGCTGCACAGGCAGCAATGCTCGCTCGAAAGGAACTTTTTGTTGCAGGTACAGCAGCCTCGCCAGCACCGCTACCGCCATCATCAGAGGTGTCTGCCATCGCCACCTCACGATTTGTGCACGTGTAAACGCCACCCTCGTCGTCGTCAAGGCTGCTAGTACTAGGTCACACCTAACCCTGACCGTCATTCTAACCCTGCCCTTAACCCTGAGCGCCTACTAGTAGACGAGGCAATTTGAAAGTACGTCAAACCTCAACTTGAAATTGAGGTTGCACACAAGAGAGCTGTGTCTGTAGCATGCGTGTGCCAGCATATTCCCAAATACGCCAAATACGTCAAATACGTACCGTACTGGAAAATTTAATACGGCGTTACGGTATTTAAATACCGTAACGGCGTATTTGTGTGGAGAAATACGCTTTTTTGCAACCCTACATTCTGGCCAAAGAGCAGCGCAAGCGACTGTAGGACAATTTCAAGGTACTTCTGAACCAGTGACACTATGCACAACAACTTCAAGGTACCACACATGCACATAACATAATGTTTGTGCATTGAATTTCAATTTGCCAATTGCACTCCACGACTCTGAGTCAATGCCGCCCGTTGTTCGTACTTTTCGTGAGTGATCATGATGATCAAACGTACCTGAGGACAGTATATGATGTAAGTGGCGTACGGTTTCGCAAACACTTGCATGTTCACCATCTCCCACACCACCATGCTCTCGCCTTCGTGGGTTTTCCCGTCATCGCGCCAAAAATTGCGGCAGGCAGGAGAGTGCCACAGCGCTGCTCTCTGGGACGGGTCCATGAGACTGTCGTCGACAACCGGTGCTGAGCTGTTGATGTCGTACTTCGTGTCAGAACGTGAACTGGCGGTGCCGCCACCTGTAGTGCTGATCCTCAATTCCGCGCTTGCCTCCGAGGGCTCCGAGTGCGCACGCCGCAGCTCGACAGACGAGCCTGGCGTTGTCCAGATGCCTCCAAAGTCTGATGAGGTTCTACTAGTAGCTTTCGAATGAGCAGTTCGCTTCAGCTTGAGGTCCTGGTGTGCGTCTGCTGTCAACGAACGTGGGCTCGCTGCTCCCAAAGCCACCTTCAGCGCAGAAACTCTGTTGTCGCGTTCAGCTGCATGCAAGCTCGCGCTTGTTGAAGGTGTAGCAACGACCACCAGGGCTACAACAGCAGCCCAGCAGGAACATCGGCGTGCAGCCATCACTGCATGCTCAACTACGCTCTCTCGTGTATCGGCGGTGTTGAGGGGACTCGGGCCCGGGACTCTCGGGTTTTTACCCTTCCGGTGGAACGGGGCCGCCGGCGGGCGGGACGGGATCCTACGAGTAGCTCCAGGATGCCTTCGGGACTAAATGAGGACTGGCAGCCACCGTAAACGCGCACAACTGGTAGCCTCTGAGACGACGTGCGTTTAGGTAAGGCAGGGTCACTAGTTGAGAATCTGTCTGACTAGGTATGTGACTCTGCTGCAGATTGTGTTGTTGGGATTTTCCTGAGCCCGCTGAGCTAGGGGTGAATAATGAGGTCATATCGAGAAACTGCAAAACATGTTGCAAAACATAATATTGCAACGCAGAGCACTGCTGCCCTGCTATTGCTGACATAATTTGTGCAAACAGTAAACTTTGACTTCAAACGACTTTGCTCTACCCTGAGATCTCTCAGCAGAGACAGATAAGAATTGCAGCAAACCACATCAATGACGCTCATGACCGTCACATTGTGTACTGTAGGCCTTGATATATTTCGGAGTATATTGCCATGGATGAACTTGATTGCAGTGACAGAATGACGCTGTCAGCTACAGTATTAATACATGCCATGCACCTGCAAACTTTAAGTGTAAAAGCTGCTTCCTATGCACTTGCTGAAAACCTTGACTCAGTCTGGTGATCACGCGAGCTTTGACTGCAAGGGGGCCGGGCACCACACAACCACCGATCCTGGCAGACCGAGTGCCTCTGCTACACCAAGTACACTTGTTTAGCATACCCTGGTAGCTTGATGTATCGGGTGGAGTTGACGATGCCTCATGAGGTGGACTCAATCTGGGCCTTCGTGTACATGGGTGCATACTGTAGGCTACTACTGTAATGGTGATTCCTGACACGCCCTGGCTAAGCCTTCTACACAATCTGCACGAAATAAGCTGCCTGTGCCAAGTACCCCAAGCCGCTTCATCATCACTGCTAGGCTCTCATGACGAGTGACTGCAGAGGCGCCGCATACGCAGATGCAAGCCGACGCAAAAGATCATAATGACATGTCAAGCGTGTCACCGTGTGACAGGAGCGCCGCCCCAACTTGCAGTGTCCGTGACAGCCTAAACCGGCGCTCAGGGACCAGCCTCTCATGCGCAAACGTTAAGGAGAGGTGCTATCTTGCACAGACCCTCACAGTACTACCGCCTGCGCCCCACAACACTTCCACCACGGGCTTCGCAGCGGCACTTCAACTACGCAATTCAAGTTGCCATGCTCTGGGAAATGCCCCCAACGTTACTGTCGCCGTCACGGCGGCATCTCGCGCAGCGGCGTCGCGACAAACTCGCCGACCACCTTGAACTCAGCCAGTATGCCGGCAAACGAGAAGAGGCCAAAGCCGCGCCTGTTGTCCACCTCCTTGATGGTCAGCACGCCATCAGAGAGCTTGTAACCGCCTGTCGCGTCGTCCTGGTCAACGCGCGCATTGAGGTACAGCTTGCCGTCTGGCACAGCAGATAAGCCCTGCTCGGAGAGAGGGCACATGTGGCAAGGACAGGAGAGAGCAGGCACCGTGGCGTTAAAATGGCTTCCACGAACGTTGTGATACTCCTGTGCTGAAGCTTCCAATGTTCTTATTCTTGAGCATTGCATGCTTTGAAGTGCAGCTTGCCATTTGTAATGGCGGGAGCTTCAAAGGATGTACATACACAGTGCGCACATGCAGCATTTATGTCGATCTACACTAACACTGTGGGCGTTCCATACGTTTAGTCACGCACGAGGTGAATATGCAAATGTCAACAATGCGCTGCTGCAGTACAGCCCATGCACTCAGGTACAGGCGGAGGCATCAACCGTGACGACCCATCGCAGCTGTTTCCCGTCAAGCCCTGTTCTTTTCCTCCAAGCCCTCAACATCAACAAATGCAGGACAGCTATTCCTAATGTGCTGACCTACAGCTGTCCATGCACATTCAGCAGTATTCTACAGCATGCGATGGCGTGTGTTTTGAACTTTACCAGGCAGCGCCACAGGAGATGAGGCCATCAGTGGCAGTGTGGCTCTGACTGTCTCCACCACCTCACTGCAGACACTGATTGATGTCTTGGAAACGGATCAGCAGAAGCGGTACTGCATCAGCCAAATTTGGCTTGGTGAAAGTGACATCATGCCAGCATCGAGAATTGCCACACTGCATTCTGCGTTTTCTGCCATGCAAGAGTTGTCCACACAAGTCATTACACCTTCCGTTGCTGTCATCTACCCAGCCCATTCACCCCCGGCTCAGCCAATTCATACGTGCGATCATGTCCACACTGATGATTCTCACCTTCACGCCAATATCAAATGCGATGTAGGTGCGGTTAGCGTCGCGGTCCGGCGCCCAGATGTAGCCGCGCGTTATCGCTGGAGTGCCGGCGCTCACTAGTAAGATGTTGTCGTCAGACGAGAACTGGTGTGCAGAACACGCGACAAGATGACGAGCGGAGCAGCATTAGCGTACTTGCGCCATCCGTGCATGTGCAAAATGCCACAAGTTCAGCAGTACTCTGCCAACCTCGTGGAGTAAGGCGTTGCGCCTCATAACTCATGCGATTGAAATTTTTGTTGCGCCCGTGCGGATCTTGCAGACCAGCGACACGCCGTAGCAAATGGGCTGCGGTCAACCCCAAACATTCTGCAGGTAATTCGTCGAAGCTTTCACCGAGACAAGACAAAGCGTGAGAGATACCCAACGCCAGCTTGCAAACTCACAAGTAGAGGGTTGTTGCAATCTTTTACGAATCGTGACGTTGCGCGCGACTTTTTACGCTATATAGTAAGCCACTAAATCAGAACGCATATGATACAAGCGTAACCTGTGGTGCCAAAGGTCCCGAGCCTCATAGATGGAGATGCGCGCGTATTTACGTGGTAGCAAAATTAATTTTATTTTTTGATTTGCTGGGGGGGCTTAATTCTTGGGCCTTCGGGTCAATGGTGTGCCTCTGTATGTGAAGCCTTCAATTTGCGAAATGCTGATCGCTCAGAAAAGTAAGCACGTACTGCCGCGCACGCACATCTCAGAGCGCGCTGGTGGTCGGAGCCGCACCGCTGCTGCTGTCACCGACTGACCCTACCGTACTGCCGTCATGCCATGTGGTGGCTGGCGGGAACGAAGCCTCAATCTGTGTTTGCTGACCCTGAATGGCGTGTCACTTTGAAGTAGGCTGCTGTACACGAGCGCAGTGGTAAGAACAGCCTTGCACAAGCAATGTGTAGCTGGTTCAAATCCGATGATTGGGGTAGTTTTTTTATTGTGAGCGATCCCCCCCGAGGGGGGAAAGGTTCACAAGATTAATTACCCTGCGCATACTTTCAGATCAAATTCCAGTGTGGAGCGCAAGCGCGAGTATCTGCGACTTCTATGCGGTGGCAGCAGCGCGGCTGCCATGGCCGCTACGCCAAACTTGACCACTGGTATGACCGACAAAGAGAACATTCGCCGCGAAGAGAATGCAGCGCTGATGCCGCAGAACACCAGCCGGCGCCCCAGCCATCACGCGTCGCTGCCCGCCGCTGCCGCTGACAGCAGCGCTCCCATGGCGGTGACGAAACCGCTGACATCTCCGCGCGTGGCGTGCAGGCCCGCACGGCCCGGCGTGTAACTGCCCGCTGCACTCCACGAAACCGTGGTGCACAGCCCAGCCCAAACTTGGCCCCGACTCTGGGCTCTTGACGCACGGCATCGCATAACACTGAGGAGTGGCGAATATGCTGAGCAAGCGCACCCGCTGCTGCAGCGCGTGGTGGCGCGGCAGCGCAAGCGCCAGGATGCGCGCCGCCAAGCCATGGCGCACTGCTGGCTCGCGCAGCTTGACGGGGCGCATGTTGTGCCGAGCGCCAGGCCTGAGGCGGCGCTGAAATCCATTATGCGCTACGAGACGCTGGCACGGTCTCGTCACCGTAATGGGAGCGCTGCTGCTAGGCAGCGGCGGGCAGCAATGGCCGGGGCACCAGCTGGTGTCCTGCGGCGTCAGCGCTGCATTCGCTTCGCGGCGAATGTTCTCTTTGTCGATCAGTATAGTGGTCAAGTTCGGCGTAGCAGCCATGGCAATCGCGCTGCTGCCATCATATCCAGCCTATTGCTGACAGGAAAATGTCGGAACTTCAATACGTTGCCTCAAGGATGATAAGGCTGGGAAACTGCACTGCCTTCATATGCTGCAACAACTTGGCTCTCATATCCAGCTCCTCTTACCTGACATGAAAATGTGAGCCTGATTGGCACCGTGTTGGCTTCTCCTTTTTTCCCTCGTATTGTCATGACGATCCTCCACGAGCTGTCCATCAGACTTGCTGGATACGGGGCCGAGGTCTCGACAGGCTCTAGCGGCGCCCTTGTTTTGGAAACTTGCGATTCCATCGCGCTGGCTTCAGCTCTGAGTGCGGCTGCTTGTCGCAGCAGATCCGATGCGTCGCGGCTGGCATCGCTGCTGCTTGCCAGTGCTTTCGCTCGCACTCGTGCGACAGCAGGTGCTGGCACTGTCATGAAACCATGCGCACAGCTCGTCAGCAGCGGCAACACCACGAGAAGCGCCTGACGCCGCGCCGCCGGCATCGCGCCGCCGCAGAGTTTGACTGAAATGAATTCTGATTACTTGTGCCAAACGCAAGCCATCTGCATCTGCACCGTCTACGATTATCAAGCTTACATTCAACTGCTGTAGCCTGATATGTAACCCCTCTGCCCCTGTCCCTTCCCTTCTTGCTTTGTCGCTACGTCTTTGCTGATGCATACGTTATGTACCTACCCCCTGATGATGATGTTCCGCACGCTTTGCTTTTCTCCTTATCGCTGTCAACAACAGCAGGTCTACCTGAGCAGCGGCGATAGCAGTTTGACGACGATCCGTGAGGCCTGCCACGCTGCAAGGAGGCCCGCCAGGTCGTCGCTAACTGCCTCGCCTCTGGCATCCGAACCTGTAACGCAATCACGCAATAGAACTGGACTTGGCAGAGCCGCAGAAGAATCATGCGCGCCACAGGGGCAGCGGTGGTGCTGGCAGTGCTCGCATCGACTTCGGATGGCTTCGTGGTGCCTGCAGTAGGCCGCGCTCACCGATTCAGGTACGGGCTCTCCTCTTCATGCTCTCGCCACGCACCCCTCTCGCTACGTGATTACGCACTTCGAATCGCCGCAGAGCTGTACTGAGCGGTGGCGGAGCTGTAGAGCGCAAAGCGCATAGGTCTTTGCCGAAACGTAGGCGCCGCCCACCAGGCTTGTCAGCCCCCCCCAGTGCTGTCGTCGGTTGCATTGGTGCTCTGGGTGCACCCTCCCGAGTCTGAAATATGAAAATCAATCGAGAGTTGCGTAGCAGCGTTGGCTTGAGCTGGTGGCCTTGATTGGTTGCGCTGCCATGTTGAGAGTGGCCACTGATTTCTTTGATAGTGAAGGAATGTGCTCGCACGCTTTACGCACTGCTCGCATCCTTCGCCTTCTGGATCATCGTGTCGGCGGGCGGTGATTCAATGATTCAAATGATCATTGCTCTGTGGCACTTGCATACTCTGTCAGAGGACAGGCCAGACCAATGTATTTCTAGCAACTGATGCAGTTCAGCATATTGCTATGATTGCAGCACATGATAAAAGTGCCCATCGCACACCATATCGTATATACAGCGCAGCGCCACGGACTTGTGTCAAACCCATCTGCACACGTTTTCCTGTGAACAGGCCACTGGTGCGGCCATTGCCAGCCTGGGGACCCACGGAACAACGGCAAAAACCCGTGCTCAAGTTCACTGCCAGCCGTTCTGCCACCAGGCAGAGACGGGGGAGCGATTCTCCCCCTACCCTGGATCTCACTGTAGTGGACCCATATACGGGGGCGAGCTATGTGCACTTTAGGCAGGCGCCGGAGCTGCTGACAAAGGAGGAGGAGGTGTCGCTGGCGCGGCTGGTGCAGCGGAGAATACAGTGGGAGGCAGTGCGCAACAGATTGGTGAGTGGCGATGGCAGCAATGGCATTTTCTTGACAGTGCGGCGCTTTGAGGCATTCAGGTCGTGTGCAGAACACAAAGTTAACGTGCACAGCCAGTGTGCTCTTTGCATCAAAAATCGGCAGCTTGTGCTGAGTTCACTCTGGAGCAGCGAGCATGCTGAGCCAATCCTCATTCGCATGGCAGAAAGAAATGTGGTTGCTTTGGACTGTGTGTCAGGCCACTCAAACGGTGCGGGGGTGGAGACCACAGCACAACATAGCATGCTACTGCGTTGAAGCTTTCAATGCAATACCACGTGTACAGTCATGCATGCTGGATGTCAAGTATCAGCGTGGTCAAGTGCCTTATGCACAGATCACCAAGTTCAAGTTCAAGTGCCCGCATCCAGCAATAAGCAGTTGCACAAGTACCTGTGCTGGATCATGGTAGCCTTTTGACAAAGTCACGACTCTTGACGATGATGAGACTTCATACAGCTCTGGCACGGCCCCACAGACCTACAGCATCGTGCTACAAGCCCGATCAATGGAGTTTCAGATTTGTACAGTAGTGACGGAGCGGATGTGACTGGATGTCGCACGTATGTGCCTTCATGGCCGCCTCTGCCGGTGCTTCAACGCAGGACATCAGCATGTTGGCCCGCGCTCATTGCTAAGTCCAGCGGTGTGTACTACGCTTGATTGGAGGCCTGTGGAATCTTCTTTCCGTTGCAGCAAGACTAGTGAC
The DNA here is from genome assembly GCA_017506865.1 of Tribonema minus. Classification (NCBI taxonomy): domain Eukaryota; class Xanthophyceae; order Tribonematales; family Tribonemataceae; genus Tribonema; species Tribonema minus. The sequence continues at coordinate 92,409 of JAFCMP010000033.1, forward strand.
GAGCACACCTGAATTGTGAGGTAGTATACGGAGGTCTTGCGCTCAACAATACAAACCGTTGATGACCTTCAACTCTATGTTGATGCATTTGTTCAACAGAGCAGTGCTCGTCACATCACGTGCAGACTGTGCCGCCAGCATGACTCCGCGTTGACGTCTTCACGAGCCCTACATGACACGCACGCGCACTCTATGCACCACGCTTCCGCTCTAGGCACACACATCCCACAATCAGGTCAACGCAGGCGCTTTTTTCACCTTCGTAACACGCTATCACCCTTTCTCCCACGCCGCGCCTGACCCTCAAACAGGCCTCTGAATTTGGCAAGGAGCCCACCCTCTCCGAGTGGGCCGTGGCAGTGGGCTTCAGAGGGGGGTACCCCCTGGACGAGGAGTTCTCGCAGCAGGTGGCGGAGGGGGACTCTGCGAAGGCAGCGATGATCAGCGCGAACTTGCGGCTCGTGCTGAGCCTCGCGCGCAAGCACAAGGCGTCGCAGGGGTCGCGGTGCCTGCCGCTGTCAGACCTCGTGCAGGAGGGGATCCTGGGGCTGGTGAGCCGCGTGTGCTGTTTGCAGTGTATAACCAAGTTGAAGTTGCTGTTTGAAGTTGTATGGTACATTGAAGTTGTTGCGGCGAGCTGACTGCAAGGCACGTGCCAGGGCTCCAAGTGCCTGCCGCTGTCCAGGAGGGGATATGTGGCTGGTGAGCCATATATGAAAGGGATTGTGTTGTTGATGTGGATGTTTGCCGGCAGTAGAAGTTGAAGTTGACTCTGCAGATTCGAGCAGTAGAATTGACATATTGCGCTGCTGTTGTGTTGCTGCGCTGGGAGGAAGGCATGCCAGGCTTGTAGTGCGCGCCGCTACGGGACATCGAGTGACCGTGGTCGAAGTGTCGAGCCCCATTTGTTGCTCATGTGTCTGCAACTCTATCACATCCTCTACTTGAAGGATGACTTCATCAAGACGTGTCATGTTGGTCTGGTGCTGAACAGCTGCTGAAGTTGAAGCGTTGTGGCGCGTACAGCTGTTGAAGTTGGGCTTTGAAGTAGCAGCGACACGGTGAAGCAAAAGCATGTACATCGCTGTGCATATGAGGCTTGTGTCTCAGCTGGTTTCTACAACAGTGCTCACGGCCGCAGCACGCTGAGCGTTCCAGTCAAGAACATTGCATACGCACGCCGCCTTTGCGATTGCCGCTGGGCAACTGCCACTGAGCTGCAACGAGTGGTGAAGCACTGCCCCAGTACACAAACGGATACTGTAGCAAAGAGGTTCTCGTACAAGAGCGTCACAGCACAACAGACAACGTTTTGAATAGAATCTTGTGTTGTGTACCGGCTCGTACATCATCACGTCGCCGCCCGAAGCAACGCTGCAGCTGATTTGTTGAGAATGCATCAGCGATGCAACACCGCTCAAGATCAGTGGTTGTGCACGTCTGCATTCACGCATGTCGTCAGCGCCCGAAATGGCAAATCACCCCTGTCTATATACCTGCCTTGCTGATTGGGCGCAGGTCAAAGCGGTGGAAAAGTATGACCCGGAGAGGGGGTTTCGCTTCTCAACGTACGCGACGTGGTGGATACGGCAGACCATCGCAAGGGCAGTCTGCGACATTGGCAGGACCATCAGGCTGCCAGCGCACATACATGTGAGTGGTTGGAGCTGGGCAGTTGAAGTGCGTGCCTGTGGGACTGCGTGTGTCTGACTGACCTCGTGCTGGGCGCATGTACAGCTGTCTTGTAGCGGGTGAGAGCGGAACGCAAACGCGCACATGATGCCTGGCATGCACACAGATGATGTGCAAGACGCAGCTGACCGCATTGCCGCAGCTGGTCCTGAAGCCCACAACGGTGTAGCGCGAGCCAGCGGCGATGCTGCAGGCGCTGCCTGCCCTCAAGCGAGCACTAGCTACTGCGCAAACTGCCATAGCCCAATGAGGACAGGATGCATGGACTTTACCTACCGTACGCCATTGTACCCACGACATGAGGCCTCCTCCATCCTTTCTTTTTCTCACCTGCATGGGTCTCTGTGCCTTTCTGACAGCCCTACGCCTCCTTCGGTTTCACATGTATGTGACCGGGGCAGTATCACTCTGAACTCGAAGCAATCAGTCACAGGTATGTGACAGCACAACTTATCTCAGACCAGGTTCTGTGTATGCCCTTCTGATTCGCGAATACGCTCGGCTGCGATGAAGGCTTGAACTAGCTGTAGCTCAGGGTTAAGGTGACGTGAGCAGCTGTCATCGTTGTGCATAGACACATTGTCACCGCTTGTGCTCTGCTATCATCATTACGTGTTGACGCATTCTCACCGCTTGTGCACTTCTCTCGCAGGACCCGCTGTCATCAGTTTGTATGTATGCATGTATGTATGCTCTTCTCTCGCAAGGCCCGCTGTCATCAGTTTGTATTGACGCATCATCACTTCTTGTGGTCTTCTCTCAACAGGACGCGCTGTCATCATGATGCATTGACACACTCTCACCGTCTTTGACAGGACTTGCTGTCACCATCATGCATTGACACAAGTCTCACTGCTTGTGATCTTCTCTCTACAGGACTCATTCTCACTGCTTGTGCGCTTCTCTCGACATGACTCACTGTCATTGTTCTGCATTGACGCATTCTCACCGCTCGTGGTCTTCTCTCAGCAGGACTCGTTGTCATTGTTGCGTATCGACACGTACTCACCGCTTGTGGTCTTCTCTCGACAGGCCTGTCTGTCATCACTGTGCATTGACACATCATCAGCGTCTTCTGACAGAACTCGCTATCATTAGTGTGTGCTGACACATTCTCACTGCTTGTGATCTCCTATTGGCAGGACTCGCTATGATCATTTTGTATTGACACATTTTGTTCGTTCTGCCTGTGCTCTCTTGACAGGACTCGCTATCATCGGTGTGTGCTGATGTATTCTCACTGCCTGTGATATTTTCTCCACAGGACTCGCTGACATCAGTTCGTATTCGCTGACGTCAGTTTGTATTGACACTTTATCACTGCTTGTGCTCTCCTCTCTACAGGACTCGCTGCGCTCCGTGCAGCGCGTGGGGAGGAGCTTATCGGAGGAGCTGGGCAGGACCGCCAGCGAAGAGGAGCTGGCGCAGCGGCTGGGTCTCACGGTGAGCAGCGCTCAGCACCACGCAGCATTGCTCAGTATCGGTCCACACTTCTGCTTACATAGTGTCACCAAGTACTGGGAGTCACGGTGAGCAGCGCTCAGCACCACGCAGCATTGCTCAGTACCGGTCCACACTCTGCTTACATGGTGTCACCAAGTATTGGGAGTCACGGTGAGCAGTGCTTATCATTGCCCAGTAGCGGACCACTCTTATGTTTAGTGTCGCCAAGTATTGGTCAGCGGCAGTCAGTGTTGCTCAGTATCGGTCCATTATGTTGGAGCATATGGCAGTTACTTGCTCTCATTGCCGTTGGCACGCTTGACGGTTATGGCAGTTACACTTGCCGGTGCACATATCACAATACTTGCACTCCTAGCAGCACATGGCTGGCGTCGGTCTTCTGTTGCATTGGCAGCCTTGCTTCGGGCGGTGTGGAGCAACAGGCTAGTGAGCAGCATCTCTCTACGTTGCGAACCATTCTGCTCATGTAGTGTCAATCAGTATCGGTCAGCGGCAGTCAGCGTTGCTCAGCACTGTGTGTGTGAGTCGTTGCGGCAGCAGTGCTTGGCACTCTTCGTGGCCGTTGTACCAGCAGTGCTCAGCACCATCAGCAAGCATCGCTCAGTATTAGTCAGCATCAGTCAGCATCAAGCAGCGCTGTACGAGAGTCATATTCTAAGCAGCGCTTAGCACTCTCAAGGGTCGTTGTGTAAGCAGTGTTCAGCACTGTACGGGATGACCATGTTGGCTGCGCTCGCCACCCCACATGATCACCACGTGTGATTGGCGCAGGCTGATCGCTCTTGCTAGCATCAGTCAGCAGTGCTCGATGCACCAATGCTCAATGCGCTTGTGTAAGCAGCGCTCAGCTTTTTGCGCGTCATTACGGTAACGGTGCTCAGCACTATCAAGTTGTAGGCAGCGCTCGGCGCTCTACGCGACATCACCTGCGTGCTTTGCAAGCAGCATTTTGTTCGTTCCAATGCTGCCTGGGCAATTTTTTGGAGGTGTGTCATATGCGCAACCTGGACGAACAGGTGTGATGCATCGCTGGCAAGGAGGAAACTGCTAGGCCACTGCGGTTTTGTGGTGTCCACTGATCAGCGCTGGGGTGAGGGGTGTCGGTATGTATTGCGCAACTGACCGCAGCTTGAACGTTATAGATGTGCTTTCATGAGTCAAGATGCCTTGACGTGGTCTGAGTAAGCAATCTGCAGGTTACGTTGAATTTGTGCCGACGTCTCATTGTCAAAGCGGGAGCGCACACCGCCTTACCAAGCGCAACCCTAACCCTAATTTCAAACTATATGTCCAAACCCATACCTACTGCATGCAATCTCAGTTTTCTGTTGTGGTCATCAACGTTGCACGTTGAGAAGCTGCGGTGGCCTCACAATATCATCTATGCTGCTGTTGTACAAAATGTGTATGCGGCAGGTGGAGAAGTTGCGATGGCTGCATTCGTGCAAGTACTCGGAGCCAATCAGCCTCAGCCTACAACCGGGAAACGGCAGCGGCCTGCGACCAGACAAACAATCCCTTACGGTGAGTGACCAACCCTAACCTAACCAGCAGCGCTCTGTGAGTGACCCTAACCCTAAGTAGCAGCGCTCGATTACTAACCCTAACTCTGAGCAGCATCGTTAAAAAACCAAGTCTTCTACATGGTGAGTCAACCCCACACTGTGGTGCAGCGCTGGGAAGGTTGCACTGCTCGGCAGGGAAGGATCAGTGATCGGATTCTGCGCATGCAGCAGGTGCACTGCGCATGATCATCAGGCACATACATACTGTAGCTGAGCAGCGCTTGGATACAGCAACTGTGCTGCGTCTGCGTCGACTATGGTGCTTTGAAACGTCCCTCCTTGGTGGTTGAGGTGTCATTGCCTCATGTCCGTGCTGCTCGGACTACTGTGCCAGCTCGCAATGCAATGCGCACACATTTACAGTGCTCAGCAGTTGTCTGCTCGCGCTGACCGCTGCGCAGTATACACGATCGTAATTGACTTGCCCTTGATGATGTAGCATGCGGCCACGCTCGGCCATGTAGCATTGCTCAGCAGTTGTCTCCGTGCGCCGGGCGCTGTGCAGTTCACATGCTCGTGCTTGGCTTGTGATGGCACGCGCTTAATAACAAATGAAAAACGAATCAGAAAGATCAACAAATGTTAGCATGCCATGTGGCAGTGCTCACAAGTTCTGCTCGCGCTGATCGCTGCGCAGTCTACATGATCGTCACTGACTTGCGCGTAATATGGCAGTTCTCAGCAGTTGTCTCCGCGCGCTGGACGTCATATAGTATACATGTTCGTAATTGACTACATGATCGTAACTGCGAACCTAGCATGCGGCCACGCTCAAAGCCATGTGGCAGTGCTCAGCAGTTGTCTTGTTACGCCGGTCGCTGCGCAGTCCACGGTGGGCGACAGCGTGCACGACACCAACCCCACGCCGGAAGAGTACCACAACACCATGGCCATCAGGGAGGACGTTGACAACCTGCTGAGCATGTGAGTCATATATGATATGATGCTGATGTATTTTCAAGCAGCATGTAGAATGTGAAGTTGAAGTAGCACATGGTAGTGATCAGAGGAGTGTCACAGAACCATGGCTATTTGGGAGCGTTGTTGATTCCCTGCTTAGCTGTGAGTCAAATTGGTGCACTTGAAGGAAGTACACAGTAGTGGCCAAGCCTAACATTCAGTACAGCTGTTGTGGTTGCCACAGGCAACAGCGGCAGCGAGTGATCAAGCCTGATTTTGTGGATGCCGGTGGTGCTTTTACGCCGCGATGCAATGCACTTTGCCTGGCATTGGCAAGAATGATTCGTCTCATTTTGCGGAGAATATGCATGACATCTTCGGCTGGATAACGGTATCACCGGCTTCTATGCACTTGAGAAAGCCCGCAGTAAAGCTTCAAGTGAATAGGGCACGCTCACCCTATAGTCCCCACAAGATGTGAGGCGATGGTCAATGCTGTTTCGTGACGGTGTGCGGATTTTGAGTTAAGTCACCCAATAGTATCCCCCCACCCCAATCACCAGTTGCCAACACCTATGAGGAAGCTTACAGAATGAAACACGCTGGACCAGTTTGACAAGCGCTTTGAGGGCTGTATCAGCAGCTTCAATCGCTTTTGCCTTCTCGTGCGAATATGCTTTCATGTTGCTAGATGCACAGTGCAGCTTCAAAAGCCCTATGCATGGAGGCTACGTCTAGCCCCCCCCCCCCTCACCCCTCATCTCTTCCCAGATGCCCTGTGATCTTGCATTGGAGTTCTCCCACACATTCCTGAAGTCCATGTCAGCACCCCTAACGCCCCCCCCCCCCCCCCCCACCCCCCTACAACTCATCCATTGCTGCAGACTCACGCCGCGCGAGCAGACCGTCCTGCGCATGCGCTACGGCCTCGATTCGGGCGGCATCAGCGAGACGCTAGAGGCCATCGGCGTGAGCATCGGCGTCACGCGCGAGCGCGTGCGCCAGATTGAGCGCCGCGCGCTCGACCGGCTGCGCATGCTCGGCGCGTGCGGCGACGCCACGGCGGAGGCCGCGCGCGAGCACGTAAAATGACGCATCCGCGGCGGCGGCGCAGCAGCAGCGGCAGTGCGGCAGCGGCAACGGCGCGGCAGCAGCTGTAATGCGGCCGCAGCGGCGGTGTGGCACCAGCAGTGGAGGCATGCGCAAGCGTGTTTGCAGGAGGCGCGTTCTGCATGAAGCGTCTACACCTGTCTAGGATTTGCTGCGGCAGTTGCGCGTGAGCACATCACGGCAGTCCGACGCTTTCCAGTGAAGTCGTGGTGCCTTGGGCGTAGTCCATTTTGGTTTGGCGGGCTTTGTCGGAGCATGTGTCCACAGCAGGTCTCCTGAGAGATCTGGCATGAGAGGAACGTAGTGGGGGCCTGTGAGAGCTTTCCTTTTGAAACCACTCTTCATAGAGCTACTTACAGGGCGTGCCGCTGCTGGCTGGCTGTGTGTGTCTGGAGAGGAGGCACTCGTTCACTACCACAATGACTGAGTCAAAGTCGCTTTAAGCTCGCGACGCTGCTTATCTAAAGACCTGGTCTCTTGCGAGTAGGACTGTGACCGCACACAAGAGGCCTGCCTTGCAGTTAATCGCAACAGGCACTGCTGGCAGCTACGCAAACGCGTGACTCGCCGGTCTGCTGCTGGAAGTTGCTGTGACACAAGACAAATCATGAAGCTGCAACAAAGTTGTTCAACTCTTCCCTTCCGTCCTTGTATGCTCTGTCATGTTTTGCCATAAAGGTCATTTGGCCAAAAAGCCATGGCAGCTTGTTGCTCATCCACATGTGGCAAATGCTGAAGCTGGCATGACAACAATGACTGCCGCATGTGTCGGAATGCCCAGGGTTGTGCTGTGCTTGCAGATGTTTGTCATGCATGTGCCCCAAGAGGTAGTCTATAAGTGGGACTTCCACTGCCTCACGTTCTGCGTGTGCTTCGCATGTCGCCATTCGCAACGCTCAGGAGCAGACGCAGCTGATCAAAGCTCAAACACTCTCAGAATGCGCATGTGCAGCACATTTGGCTGCATACCGGATACAACATTGGTCTCGCGATGTTGCAGTGCGTGCCGTAAGCGCCGAGTTCAACAGCAGCGCTTTGAGCTGCCACTGCCAACGATCGCTCTGCGGTACTTAAGAGTAGATTGTATTCCACGCTTGCCGCCGTTGCCGTCCGTTATTATCATGCGGCTCTTGCATTCGCATCGCTGCGCCATGAGCCGGTGGTGTTAGCGCTGCCACTCTGGCTACGCACCTGCCAGATGGAGAGTCTCCGGCAAGGCAACGGTGATGCAGTTGCCTCCGGGGTACGCGCTCGTACTTGAACTTGAAGTGAAGTTGCGTAGGAGAGTCACCGGCAACAAACCTGGAGAGAGAGCCAGCTGCTTTGCCCACAACAATGCCTTCTTTACGGCGCGCTCTCTCTTCTGACGACGGTAGCACCAATGCACAGCCGCAGCTGCTGCAGCGGCACAGGCGCCCGTACTGGCAGCGATGGGGAGGGACGAGCGTCAAATCCATCGCCAGCTCAGTGCGCCATAGCGAAAACGGGACGGAAGCGGGTCTCTCCGATATCCTGAATGCCTGCTGGCCGCCTTCTACGGTGTCGCATGAGGCTTACAAGCGCGCCACCTTGGTGTACATCCTCATAGCCCTGCTGTTCCTCGCCGCGGCGCTCTGGACAATCATAGCTGCCGTCAGGGGACGCTACTCGCCCCCCGTGTCTTTCTCCAGAGACTTCAACGCAGTGAGCTTCGAGATGCCGTACGTCACGGTGTGCAGACCTGCTGGCACGGGGGGAGCCTGGTTGGATCCCAGCACCACCTTCAAGTGGCAGGCAAGTAAAGCTTTGGAAGTCAGCAGATGCTCTTTTCAGGCGCTTTAGATGCTGTCGAGCAGTTTCTAAGTGCACACATCCTGAATTGCATATGATGCAGACTTTGCACAATGCAACATATACGAGCGCATTAATCACAGATAGCCATAGGTTGCCCAGGAATACTCAAAAAGTCATGGCAGGGCACATTCGTCCTTCGCTTTGTGACCTGAAAAGGTTGAAATTAAAAACAGCAGTTCCTAGCACTCAACTCAGATTCAACCCTCAAACCTTCAGGACAAGATCACCACTGATTACAACTTCACCTAATGATCTTGATATGTGAAGGACAGCGGACTTCAAGCAACTTGCCATGCCGGGACAACCATTTAGTGTGTATGTACATTGTAATGTTGTTGATATATCTATAGTGTAAGCAAGACGGTGATGCCACCCAGATGTCAAAGGTAATTGCAGCAAAGTTTTTTTTCTGGCGCCACCATGCAAACCCAGATATTTTGGAGCTGGAACGGAGAGCTTTGCGGTTTGTGAATTCTGTAAAGCACTGGCAGCTTGAAAGTAGCCAGCTTTGCAAGTGCATGGGCGGCTGTGCATGCCGTCACACGGCTGCTGGCAACCAATTTTTCACTGCTTCAAGCACACATCCGGTGTGAGCAGCGGTGCAATGCCTCATGGCATATATTCTGTGCAGTGTGCACAAAGAGATGGCTTTCGCCACCTTGTAACAAGAAAGTGTTTGGATGCCTTGTGATTCCGGAAGTACCTAGATTATGTACCAGGAGCTTCGATATCCATCACCTGGGCTTTTTCGCGCGCTGAGCAATTAATCAGTAAAAAGTGCAACTTCATTCTGAGTGCGCCCGCAGGTGCAGTGCATAGTGGTGGACCCAGGCTCGAACATGACCGACTGTCGCCTGAGACCCCCCGTGAACATCACCACACTGGCGGGAGACAGCTGCACCGTCATCAAGTCATCGCGCTACATCTCCACCGTGGCGCCCGCCCTCAAGTACGACGTGTACGTAACGGACTATGAAGACAGTTACAGCTGGGTAACTGCCTACCTGACGGGGTTCGAGCCCAGGGAGGGCGAGGACTGGGCGGGGAGGGCGGTGGATTTTGGGTGGTATGTGCTGGGCAATGTCTACACCGGCAAGGTGAGCACATGGTGTACCTCGCTTTGCTTCGCATGTCATTCAAATTATTTCAATTTTAAAATTTCCGGCAGTGGTGATTCCGAGCTCATCACAGGCGCTTGATCGCTAAGCCTGCCGCAGTGCTCAGCATGTGGGACAATGACTACGAGGGCATATTAATGACGGTGCCCTGGTGAAACTTCTGGAGTGCTCCACTTGACGTCAAACCGCCGAAAAAAGCTCACACGTGCACCTTAGAGTAAGTTAGCGCCTGAATATTTCACTGCACTTGTAGCATTTCTGAATCACATCTTGCCATGCACGGCATGCGCTTGGGTGTTGAGACACCCTGAGCAGCAATGAGAATTTACAACATGTCCAGGGGTCAATTGAGGGCCTCACGGTGCCGCCACTGCAGCCAGGCCATTGTCACTTTTTTTCTGGGCCACTGTATATATTGTCCACAAACTTCAAGCTAGCCGGATGCGTGCAGCATTGTTGCTTTTCCACTCAATGTGACCATCACACCGCGTGAGCACAACACCTTGCAGCACTTACCCAAAAGCTATCTCTTGAAGTACGTCGCTGCTTACATATTGGCATTACACGGCACTTTGGCATGTCTCACATGTTCGAGATCTGAACTCCTTCTGCAGATCACAAAGCAGCAAGTGAACGCACTGGAGGCGAGTGATGGCGGTCTCACGGTGCACCGCAACAACACCAGCATCTACAGCCTCACTGCGACGCTGCAAGATATTGGCTTCAACAGCGGTCCGCTGGGTCCGCTGACCATGTACATGCGCACAAGTGGGCTCGGCGTGGACAATATGGAGGAACAGGCAAGATACTTCAAGTCAAGTACTTCAATGGCAGTTACAGCGGTTCCACCACGTCCTTCACTGATGCATTGGCGTTGGCATCGGACGATTGACGCAAGGCAGCTTAACTCGCTTCAGCATCAGGTGACCCAAAAGGCACAGTGCTCACATTAGGTGACTGTCTTGTCCGCAGAGCAGTCACTGTACTGTAACTGTCAGTAACTGTCAGCACCTATGTCACCTAGGTTCCAATACGCTGCATATCGTGTACTTCTTTATTGAAATGCATTCAAGTAGGTACCACAAAAAGTCATCCGAAAGCGTTCGCAATTCTCAACTACTAGCACTCTGCAACTCCGTGTTTTACTTGACTTGTGATTTGGCTCTGACTTCGCAGGTATATTGCATGTCTGTGCCTGAGAGCCAGTCAGCAGTGCCAGCTGCTGATGTCAGGACGTGGCAGTGGCAGTGCAGCAAATCACTGCTACGTCATTGAGTGTGGGATGTCACTCCAACTGTTGAGTACGTATTGCTCACAGCTCACACGTAGCTATCATGTCCTGCACTCAACAATGCTCACGTGTACTCAATGTACATGGCAACAGCATGGCCATAGTATCTTTTGTCGTTGGCTGAACAGCTCTCAAACAGCTACATGTCATGTCCTGCACTCAACGATGCTCACGTGTGTTCAATGTACATGGGCAACAGCATGGCCCTGGTGTCTTTTGTCTTTGGCTGAACCATCTATGTGACCATGATGCTGCCTGCCCCCTTTGCCAATTTTGTCAGGACCCAGTGCAGGCGCTGCAGCTGATTGGCTCAATCGCCGGCTTCTCCACCTACTTCTTCATGGTCTTTGGCCTTCTGTTCAGCGCATCCATCGCGGCCAACATGAAGCGTTTGGAGGACCAGCGGATCCGCAGCATATGTATGCGCGAGTTTGCACCTGTGCCTACAATGGCTGCTTCCGAGCAGCCCAAGCCACCTGCACCGGAGCAGGCTAGAGCGCCAGTCGCCACTGTGGTGTAGCTCCACATCTGCAATGATGCTGTATGACTACTAGTATTTGTGTAGTGCAGCCATGCTCAACAAGCATGTGTGAGCGTTGGTGCTGCTGCCAACGCTGCTGCCAGAGTGTGCACACTGGTAGCATTGATCCATGTGAGTGTGGTTCAGGGCCCAGGGGTGCTGCACCTACTATGTAGCAGCAGGTGTTCATGGACTTTGCCCTAGGATAGCAGATTTTGCACCTGGTTTTCAATCATAGGCTGGAGACCCAAATGCGACAGGTCTCAGTGGAGTGCACATGTACGTTGAGCCAAACATCCACATTTCAGAAAAGGGGGCGCACGCAGCGTAGTGGTGTAGGTTCAAATGTTTGTGACGACGGCACCTGCAAGGACTGCATGCTGTGTTACAGCTCAAGCGCATAGTAGGTGAGATGTTGATTGAAACTGTGCATCATCACACGCAGGGTAGCACAAGTGGTTGGGAAGCGTCGCTCCGTGCGTGAACACCATGGCAGGAAGCACAGATTCTTGGGCAGCGAGCTTGAGCTGTGCATAATTCAAGGACTCAATAAAGATCCAGGCCCACTGCCATCTGCACAATATCATGCGGTTTCCTGAAATTGTTTGGGTGCTTTTGTCGTTTCTAAAAGGTATTTGCCAGATGTTAGTGTGCCCTTGTAACATTTCATGGGTTGCCATGGCAGTAAGCCTTTGATGAGGAGGCAGAGCACTATCATGATGAGGAAACAATGTCACACGGTGTCAAATGGTGCTCTCCAGATGCTGCATCTGCGCATGATGTTGACACTGCCGTTCTTCAGGCAGTATGAATTGCACCTACACAAGCAGGCTGCTGGCACACACACTGCCCTGTGCGCAACTTCCACACTGAGACGACTGCAGTCCGGTTTGTCTTGCTCGCATAGGTAGCTCACAAACACTGCAAAGTATCATCTGCTAGCATTCTTGTACATGGACAACCTCAATGAGGGGTCAAGGCGGTTGAGAGTTGATGCGCAGCGCACCAACCAAGTGGTGCAGAAAAGTTCAGGCCCAGGCATCTTCGAAGCCGTGGCAGTGCAGTCACAGAGCGTTCACTATATGGCTTTTGCCAGCCCAGCGTCTCCAGGCAGAGACGTTAGTTAGAACATGGTGTCCATGTCATGTTGTCCTTGTGTGCATGTGGTTATGTTGAGAGAACTGGTTGGGGACCAAGTGGATTGTTTGCGCGGGTGCAGTGGAAGGGTCTCTCATGAGGCATTCACGAACTGTATGGCACTCAAGTGATTGATGACCTCATGCTATTGTTATGCAAGCATTGCAACCTCTTTACAACAAGAAGACGCGACCGATACATATCGGTATAATCACAAATTCGCGAATACGTTTTTTGACGCTGTAAAAGAAAGCAGAAGTATGCTGGTTGCAGGAGCCACTCAGTGAGGACGCCCTTGCTGACGGCGTGTGAGCATCATTCGAGCGTCCGTTTTCTAAACATTCATTAAAAAGCCATGGTAGACTAAACCGGGAATCTAAAAAAATGTCAACTCGTTTCTTCCTGTTTCAAAGAATCTCGAAAGAAACCAACACACAGTGCACACTCATGATCACGAGATGAGAAATGGCGCGAACTCAAGGCAACTTCAAGTTGAAGGGCATCAGAGTGACACACGTTCGCTTTGACATGCGACGACACGAGCACACACACGATCATGAGCAGCAGCACCGGCAGGCACCCCCGCCTGGAGGGCTCCATGCTGGAGGACGACGGCCTCATGATGCGCGTCCTCGAGTACCTGGAGGACTGGGCCCACACCCGTGTCAGCAAGGACTTCAGGCGCACTTACCTCCAGATCCACCACCCCAGCGAGGACGCCCTGGCGATGGCGGTGGACCTGGGCACGATGCAGTGCGTGGCAGATTTTCTGGACGCCAGGCAGAGCGGGCCGGGCAGCAGCGTCCACGGAACCCCTTCGCCCGGCCTGCTCGCCCACGCGGTGCACCACGCCAAGCGCGACATCGCCTGCCTTCTCAAGGAGAGGGGAGCGGACGAGCACCACGTCTTGGTCGCCATCGCCGCCGCGTCCGTTGGTGACGTCGCAGCGCTGCGCGACGCCGTGCCTATCATGCCGCCCCGGGACGCCTTTCACACCAAGTCCCTCGACTACATAGCCTCTGCAGCTCTTGCTTCGCCCCGTCCCATCGATACCATGGCAGCAGTGATTGAGTGCGGCTTCCCCGTGCACGTGCCGCAAACGGCAGGCGTTGCCGCGCTTGACGCGCACAACATGGACGCTTACCGTGCCGTTCTCATGACGCGAACCCCCGGCGTTGAGCACCCGTCACTGATTTTCGAACGCCAAGCCGCGCTGCTTTGGGGCGATAAGGAAGCATTCGAAGTGACGTGTCATGGCCTGCAGGGCCCAAGTTGCGATCTCACAACCTTGCTTCTCCGATCCGGCAGCGTCGACACGGTCCAGGCTGCGGTCGCCAGGGGCTTCCAACTCCGCAGTGCGCTGTGTTCAATGGCGTTTGCGGTGGGGAGCGGCAGCTTGCCCCTGTGCGAGTGGCTGGCGCAGCACACGCGCATGACCAAGTTCCCGTAAAACCTGCTGGCGCACGTCCGACTCACGCAGTCTGAGGGCGATGTTGCCGTTGCGCGCTGGCTCATCAGCAAGGGGTGCGTGCCAGGGAGCGGTCTGGTGGAGAAAAGCGCAATGTGCTCTGGCGCAATGTTCGCGTGCATCGCCGACGCAGCCGATGCCGCCGGCGTGTCGTGGAGCTGCTCGGAGGCACTGGAGAGAGCCCTCCGTACCAAGAACTTTGCTGTTGCAAAACAGCTCGTGCGCTGGCGCAACATGTCGCCCGCAATGTGGACAGTGGCGATGCAAACAGGCGACACCTCTGTCCTGTCCTTTCTGCACGAGCTCGACCCCATGCCAGCCCACGTGGCGCAGGAGGCGCTGTGTCGCTACTGCGCGAGCTTTGTTTTGAGCCATGAGGCCACGATGCTGTGGCTCGTAGCGCACGGCGGCACGCTCAACGAGCACATGATCCTATCGCTGAGGGAGGGAGCCGCAGAGTCCGCCATGCGCCGACGCAACGGCCCACGCAACGCCGCGCACCTGACGCACGCTGCCCTGCCAGACTGGTTGGCGGCCATTGTGGTGCGATGCATTGGCGCCACCCAGGTGAGCGCTCATGCCAATGCCTCGTTGCCGGCTTCGGTGGTATGGATGTGTGAAGGTGATAACTCCGCTCTCTTGACTAGGGATGCGCAAGTTAGCCGTGAGGGCTCGCAAGTCCGTACATACCTATTGCGGAGTATACATGCAATTTGAAGTTTGTATCCTGCGGGGTACAACAGCAGGCTGTATACGCCGCCATCTATGTTTCCTGCTTGCTGCGCTGTGCGGCCCTCTTGCCAATGCAGTGCACGTGTGTTGCATGGACACGTTGTAACGTGTGTCACAAATGAGACCGAGCAACTGAGCTGTGTAAAGCAGTGCATATGCCAAAGTACTGATTCCGCAACGCAATTGACACCTCAAGTCCTTGAGGGTGAGTGCATGCATGCAGATAAGGCACATGCATATATACTATAGTCATGCTGTCATGTGCCGATGCCTGTCTGTCATGTTGTGGTGTGCAGTATGAAACGGCGCAGCGCATTCGTACATGCTTGTCTGAAGCATGCTGCAGGCATGCTGTTGTCGTGTGCTGTACTACGCCATGATGCTGGGAGTGATGCCATGCTCAGCGGCACGCATGCGGGAATGCACCTCCCCCATGAAGTACTACATTGGCACTTGCGAATGTACATGAACCTGTACGCATGTATACACAACATACAGATATACGCCATATAGGTTGTCGTATACTTCAAAGTATACATTTTGTTGCAAATCTTGTCAGCAGTCGTGAGGGACAGTGCAATGACTGCCTGTCTGTCTGTCTGCTCTCTCATGCATTCACAGGTGTCGGAGGAGGATCGCATCGCGGCCGCGCGACACGCATGCAAGACGAATGACATGGGGCTCCTGGCGCTGTGCGGCGAGGTCACCTTCACGGGTGAGGAAAGCGCTGACGACCGGCGCATAGCGACACTGGCGACGCAGGATGGTCCGCACATGCTGCTGATCCCCGCCACGCGCAAGACACACGCTGACGCTGCCAACAGGAACATCTCGGCACGCATGCCGGAGCTAAGCGCCGAATACCCGGGTTGGGATGGTCTTTACACGGCGCACTACCGCCGCTGGTACGCTGCCACGGTGGAGGGGGGGGGCAACAGCGGGCTGTAGCATGCGCATGGCTCAAAGAAAAGAGAAAACAGCCACCGCAGCCATCATTGATATTGAACTTGAGGTTCAGCCTGCCTGACAGATGTCGATGCATGCACCGTACGTACAAAAATGTAACGGTGGAAGAAGTGCCGACAAGGTGCATGAGCATAACAACTTCTCGACCACTGCGTGTACACGACTAGTCGTATTTTACAAGCTCATATTACTCATGGTGTTACACTTCCGATGAGGTGTAGGGTATGCCCTTCATTTTTGCAAGCAACTTGAAGCTGCTGCGTGCATGTGAGTGAGCACAGAATTGCTTGATTACCTGTGGTATGCTCGTAATGTGACCTGTAGAGTGCTGTTGCGTGCCCCCCCTACACTTGTAAATATCAACTGCGCAAGGCAAGGCTGTTCTAGTTGTTTCACATGCAGTTGTGCCTACATACACAAACAGTGTCAGCTTGTTCAGTTGGAGTTCAAAAGCACTGGCAGAAGTTGTGTGTTGCAACCAGCTCAGGCTGCATCTGCACACCCAGTTTTGTGGCGGCAGTGGCACTCACGTGAATTTTGTGTCATGTAGAGCTGGGCAATGTGTGGTAATGACACAATTAAATGCAATGACATAGGCCTTGGGTTGACCAGGATGTTGCATCAGCAGATTTGGAGATGCAGTGCAGTGCATGCACACATAACGGTAGCAGCATCGAGACAGCCAGAGCAGCACCACCAGCAGTAGCAGCAGCAGTGCTCACCCTGACAGTGCGCTTGTAAGCTGTGTCATACCCAGTACATGTATTGCACAGGCGCTACGCCCTGCATCTGCGGCATTGTTAATTTACATGACTGTGCAGCCTGAGGTGCACTTATCTCTGACTTGAAGGCAAAGTTTGCATGCCTATGCCTGCTGTATCAGCGTAGACTAGGCTGCTGCGTTGACGCAAGCTTTTCGATTGCATAGGCGACCCGGCCTCCCTTGGGCCTTTATAAATACAAGTCCATACGTACAAGCGCAACTTCCAGGGTGGCACAGCATGACACGCAGAGTCAAAATCTCAGCTGCCAAGCAAGCAGCGATTATAGTAATGCCAGTAGCGGCACAACAGTGGGGCAGCAGCTGCAAACGCAATGGCTGTGGCATGCTTGGCAGCAGCGACAATTGCAGT
This sequence comes from Tribonema minus, assembly GCA_017506865.1. Taxonomy (NCBI): domain Eukaryota; class Xanthophyceae; order Tribonematales; family Tribonemataceae; genus Tribonema; species Tribonema minus. The sequence continues at coordinate 109,338 of JAFCMP010000033.1, forward strand.
GGTAGCATGGCAATACAAGTGACAACAGCAGAAAATATGCAAGCCTGGTCCGAGAGTCACTCATCGCAGCAAGAAGTGCAGGGACCCAAAACGCAGAAGTTGTACTGCTGGTCTCTGTGTCATTGTGAGCAACACAAATCACTGTTCTGTTGCCCATGTCCATTCAAGACCACTGCGCAGTTACGTACTTCAAATGCGTGTTTCAGATCAGGCCTGCAGGCTCTTGAATCCTGCGATGTTAGCATCCTTGTCATAGCGCCGTTGTCCTTGCTGCCACGCTTATGATGCAGAGCGATGAGTGATTAAATCTGATGCGGCGCTGCTGTAGCCGACGCTGCGCGGTTGCGATTCTTACTGGCGCACACTGATAGTGGTGCCAACTTAAGCTGCATGTGATAGTATGGCATATGGATGATATGCAGTGCGTGCAGTCTTGCCGCATGGTAGCAATTGAACTGCTTGAGCGTTTTTGATTTGATTGCTGCTGAGCACTTTTTGCATGTGTGGAGCGTAGTGTGGCAGTGGTGGCACTTTGTGGGCGGACAGCAAACGTGATGGCTTAAAAAGGGCAGGAACAGAACACTACACCTCCCACAATGATTTTGCCACTTGAATATGTTTACGAACTATGACCAAAGTCCTGCACTGGATTGAACAACAGCTACAGCCGCTGTGCAAGCATGTGCCACAGTGTATGGGGGTGCTGTGCGTGGTGCTTGAAGGCGTGTGGCACCGGCCGGCCCAAGCATATAGAATTACCCTGAGAGCTGAAGCTGCGAACATTATCATGGTATCATACCCAGCCATTTGGACGCGTGCCTTGGTCATGCAACAAACAGGCGCATCCTGCTGTTGTGCCACTGGGTTGTGTCACCTGCTTCAACTCTCTGTTTCCTCAGGATTGGGACAGTTCTGCTCTTCTTGGTTGACGTTTACAGGAAGTTGAGGGGGCTGCTGTCTTCTGTCACTTTCAGAGTGAGCGACAGCCTGATAACACGCACACACACTTGCTTGAGTGATGCTGTGGGTGTCAGTGTGTCTGCTCTGTCTGTGACCGCTCTGTTTAGTCACTCATGAGCACGCACACGAAAATGCAATTGTGACAGCAGCAGCCACACAAGCAGTTCTGAGCATTTTCTTGTGCATGAGTGCCTTATTTATGCGGTTCTATTGTATGAGTGCAAACAGATGTTTGAACATCATCAGCCAACCAGTGGGCATGCAGCGCACATATCATGATATGATATGATGTCCCTTGCGTTCCATTTGCGTGCAGCCTACAATTCCAAACACAACACTCTACCACTAGTGCTGTCAATGTAAACAGTCCCAGGGCCTGTGATATAGATTGTGTTGTATGCGACATTGTGGGCTTTAAGCTTAGACCATGGCTGCTGCCAATACTGCTCCAGCAACTCACACCACTACTTTTGATACGCTAGAGGATCCGCTTTGCATATGCAGCACCGTGACAGAGGGGTGCGGCAATGCTGCGCTCAGTGCCGATTACCAATCTCACTGAGGCTCAGACCACACAGCGCCGTCCTGTTGGTCACCTACTAGTAGCTGCAGGGCGCTGTGAACTTGTACACGGTGTGAAAGCACTATTGGCAGCATGGTTCGTATGTGCAGCGCACTTGTCGCTGGGACGGGCACCGCTGTCACACAATGTTTGCGCCGCCCAGCCGGCAGCAGCTGTTGCAGTGATGTGCATTGTGCAATGCTGCTCTGCAGGCAACGCCGTTGCCGCTTCTGTGCAGTGCCATACCGTTGACGGCGCCGGCGCCACAAAGCGCAATCCACGGCCGCCTTTATGGCAATCTAGGCGTTGGGGGCGCTGCCAAGAGTGCGCACATCACGTCCGTAGAGGTGCAGCAGCTCTATGTTGAACTGGCCGCACCCCACAAAATATTTGAATTCTTCAATGAGGTACCCAGTCGTAGTAGTACATGGTGGTGCTGCCGGGGATGCTGACCTGCCCCCTGCATGAGACGCACTCGAGGTCGCATGTCCAGCTTCATCCTGCCAAGTTATATATAGAAGTATACATATACGCTTTGCGCTGGGGCATTTGTTCCTGAGCTGTTGAAGCTCAGAATTGTCAGCAATGATACGGATCGTGCACTCTTCCATAACATGTATGGTAGTGGCAGCCCCTGCTATTCAAGAGATGGGGAGGGCGAGCTCTGGCATACCACTGTTGGTGTCTTTGAGTTCAAGTTGTTCGGAATCAGGATTAGCGTTGGGTGCACGTCGGAACATGTGAGCTGGCCACTTGCAGTTTCCACTCATACCGCTGTGCACACTTGCATGGCACCTACCTCCTATGACGTGTATGTTGGCAGCTACATTGTTGTGCCTTGAGCCGGGGTTGTCTTCCTGTCAGATCACCGCAAGCTTGCAGGGGCGCAAGCGGCACCCACCTGACTCGGCTGCCGGTGCCGGTCAGCTGTAGGTCGTTGCTGACACAATGGCGTCAATTATGAGTGTGTGAGGATCGGATCGTCTACGTGCTCAATTGATGTGGTATATATGGCGGAATCTGGCGGCCCGCCTGCAGCTGTGCCCCCCTGTCTGACGACAGCCTTTTTGCAGCGTATGCGCATGTTTCACCATCGATGGAGGCCAGCTTCAGCTCCCAGGGTGAGCTGCCAGCACCGCCGTGTCGGGCGCTTCTGCCATGTCACTGTGCCTTTGATCAAGCACGAGCGCTGCAGGCCGCTGCTTGATAACGGCGTGGCTCTGCTCAGGGTTGAACCAGAACCTTAAGGCACACGCCCGCCAGTCTGCAGCCCGACCAGGTCCCCGCCAGCTGCGAAGGTCCCTCCCGGAGGTTTGTGGCCAACTTCGAAGCTCGAGGAGCGTCACGTGACCCCAACTTCATCATCTGCAGCAATGCTCATCATCTCGGAGGACGAAACCTTTTTTAAAGCCGGGAGGTGGCTGCGATCAAAGCATTGGCGCGCAAAGATTGTCGACAAGATTGCTGTTCGACTAGTCTCGAGGCGATTTGTGTTCGGAGCAGGTGCGAGCAGATACCTGTGCTTTTTTACCTCCATGCAATGTGTTTGATGATTGTACTTGGCGGAGCTGCTTGTATTGCTCTGACACCTTTCTCGCTTTGAAGACATTGTTTGCACCATAAGGTGGTCAGCCATATTGGTGTGCTCTCAGTGCACCGACGAACCAGTTCGTCCTTCAGTTTGTACCTGTCGTCGGTATATGCTGTGCTTATGCCCCTGGTTTGCATTCGCATTCTTGTAATCGTCTGTCTATTGCAATCTGGATGCACTAGCAGCAACGGTGTCTCTTAAATGGCATTCGTATCGCTTCACTGAAATCCTCAACTCGAGCGCGTGTGTGCAGCCAAAGCTTCCCTTGGCAACATTGTCAACAGGGCTGTTCTCTTCTCGTTTGCTCACTGTCAATCAGTTATGAGCCAGGTCTTCTAACTCAAGCGCTTCATTCGCCTACCGTTCTCAGACACACGCTGCAGGGATCCAGTGATCTTCGGGCAGGATGGCGGAACAAGCCGCCCCCAGCAAATGGGCGCTGCGGAAGGAGGCGAGGTCGGCCATGTACAGTATGAGTACTGACGCTGTAGCGCCTGTGAGGAAGACCGCCAGGAGGAGGCTGAATGACCCGGACCCGAACGCGCTGTGCCAGAAGTGCCTTAACAAGGGGCACTGGACGTACCAGTGCAACAGCAACGCGGTGAGTGGGAACGCAACTTGAAAAGTGATCTCGAGATGGTTGAGGGTTGGAGTGTCACAGCTATGTCAAGTGTCGATGTTGCTGCGCTGGCCACTGACGTCCTCCGGAGTATGGCATGGTGAAACGTAGCAGCAGCCGCATCGTGCGGATGTCAAACCCGAAATCCGAGCGTGGTTTTGGATGCCCTTCGTGCAGCATGCGGCGTTATCAGTATCGTTTTCCAAGGAGAGTGGTTATGTCACAATACTAGTCAGGGCCAGGCACACATTGCATTGGAGCACACAATGCAGTGTTACGGTACCCGAAGATGTGCTCTGTATGGGTGAGCACACAGGCGCTTGTGCCTGCAGATGGTTGCAGCGCAGCAGCTCTGCGATATCCAGATTGCTGCACAAGCCAGCACAGTGAATCAGGAGGGAGCTTCCTCTGCATGTGTGCAAGCTGCAACGTTGGTGTCAGGTAGCGGGCACTATGCTGCAATTTCCTGCACAGCGAGAACTGGAACATACGGTGCAACAGCGGCATATTGCGCTGCAGACCATCATCACATTTGACTGTGAGCTGGCCTAAGTGCCTGTGCCTGCATGAGTCTGAGTTCAGCAACCGCCTCCTGCAACTTTACGTCAGCTCGCAAACTGCAAAAGGCGCGCTTCGGCATCGCCGCTATGCGTGCCTCATCACTTGTGCAATAACTCACATTGTGTGTCTGGGGCCCTCTGCAGCCAGTCTGGTGGCCTCTGCAGCCAGTGTTCTCTCGCGTAGCTGACATTGTCACTCTGTTAGCCGGCGTACAATGTTGTAATCGGCTTTGTCTGATCGCCTCTGCAGCCAGTGTGCACACGCGGAACTGACACTGCGTCTGTTGGCCTCTGCATCTGGTGTGCACATGTGTAACTGACACTGTATCCGTTAGCCTCAGCAGGTAGTGTACACTGCAGTAACGGATCGCCTCTGGTGTACACGTGTAACTCACACTGTGTCCATGGGCCTCTGCAGCCGGTGCACTCACGTGTAACTGACACACTGTGTCCGTCGGCCTCTGCAGCCGGTGTGCACATGCATAACTGACACACTGTGTCCGTTGGCCTCCGCAGCTGGTGTACACTGCAGTAACTGACATTGTCTGATCGCCTCTGGTGTACATATGCGTACCTCACACATCGTGTCCGTTGGCCTCCGCAGCCGGTGTACAAGGTGCGTCCCAGCAGCACGGCGCTCATGCTGGAGGGCAAGCGCACATTTGACCTCGCGCTGCCGCCCGACGAGGCGGAGCGCCGCGCTCACAAGGAGCAGCAGCAGCGAGCAGCAAACGGCAAGGACAAGAAGAAGCGCAAGCGGCCGAGCAGCAGCAGCAGCTCCAGCAGCAGCAGCAGCAGCAGCAGCAGCAGTAGCTCGTCGTCCGGGAGCGAGTCAGGGTCGGAGTCGGACTCGTCGAGCAGCAGCAGCAGCTCTAGCAGCAGCAGCAGCAGCAGCAGCAGCTCTAGCAGCAGCGGAAGCAGCAGCAGCTCTAGCAGCAGCAGCAGCAGCTCTAGTGGCAGCAGCAGCAGCAGCTCCAGCAGCAGTAGTTCCAGCAGCTCCGGGAGCAGCTCAAGCAGCAGCAGAAAATGAGCGCGTGTGCCACTGGCCGGTTCCTATAAATACATGGCGTAATACTTCGCCGCAGCAAACATGCGTGCTGTTGAGTTTGCTGCTCCCGTCAGCTTGCTGTGGTTTTGCAATAATTTTCAAAGCCTGTCACACATTTTGAAAATTCGCACTGGCTTATCATGTGCCATCAATGTTGCACACGCTTGCAAGTGGAGCACTTGTATGCAGAAGAACTCTCCGTCAACAAACTGCGTCAACAAACTACTGGCGCTTTCATTTTACTACATTTGCAGCTTGTCGATGCTGTTGTGTTGTGAATAATCAGCTCGAATATTCAGCTCGTGCTTTTCAAAGGTCAGGTCTCTGCGTAGTCCTTTCCCCCTGTGTTGCATGAATTCATCACTTACCCTGTGAAGCCTAGTCCCCCCCCTTATTGCTACAGTTGCTGCACGCACCACAGTGTAAGAAGCCAACTCGTTGCATGGCCCTTTCAGCCTGAACGGCAATACATAGCAGCACGTATTTGCTGGGAATGACTGAATTCAGTTGACCACTGCAGCCTTCTGCTGAGCTCATGGCTGGCATGCCACACAGGACGGCTTTCAAACTGTTGAAGTGGCGCAACTGGATATCCTTCAAACCATATCTGCACCGCTTCATGATTTTGTGGTTTGGTGGCAAACACCACTAGCATCGGCATTGCATGTGTCTTACATTTTGCCTTGGGCACAACAAGTTGCCAACACGAGAAGAGAACCCACAGGCGTATCACACATGCTGAAGCAATCACGGCCGTAGAACATCATCAGTGCAAAGTGATCATGTCCAAGGCATTTTCATTTGGTCATGGTGGGTTGCTAGTTTTATTATGCATAGGCGGCAACTCAGCAGAACGCTGCTATGAGCACTCAGAGACATGGGACATGCATCTGTCAGAGCTGAACCAAAACTGATCACAACTGATAGCCAGCTTGCTACTGTGCGGCCTCAAGCAAAATCCAACGGGTAATCCGCAGCCATGTACTTGCGGCATAATTTGAAACCCACAGGGCGATCAACAAAAGCTGTGCAATATATACTAAGTTGATGAATGATTTTTTATCGTGCAACATCAACAAGTGGTGTCATTTTTTGCTGCCAGTGCCGTTGGTGACGGCCAGCTGCTGTGCCAGTCGGCGCACATCCTCTTCCTTGATGGACTTCTTCACGCAAGGGCCAACTGCATATTCCTTGAAGGGGGTTGGCTTGGGGTAGCCCAGTTGGTAGTTGGTGTTGAGCGTTGCGCCTGGCAGCTCCTTGATCTGCTCTTCGAGGGCCTTAATCTGTTGAGAAAAGGGAAGCAGTGGCAAAACGACTTTCAATGGCAAAGCGACATTCATGCTTCAGAGAGTCTGGTTGCTGGATGACGCTCAGAGCCTGCTTTTACGTCGTCTGCAGTCACAATTAGAGCACATAAAGAGTTTGCAGGTTGCTTGCATGAGCTGTGCTGCAATGCAGCAGAGCTGAGGCGAACTCAGATTCCATTGCAGCACGTTTGTGCACACAGAGTCTCAGATGCCGGCACCCCACCTACATGAAGCTGCCTTCACGAGCTTGGATGTTTATAATATTCGAAGGACAGCAGCAGCACCGGTGATAACCTGCCATTCTCTGGCATTCTCCTGACCCTCTGGCTTGCCCAGTCATGATCAAATAGTGTACGCCTATACTTGCAGCGGTGGGGGTGTATCATCAGCCAAACCATATGCGAGTTTGATATGAGCATGCACGCTGAGGCTGTATTCAGCAGCATCAGTGACCGTTGTGGACACCGCTATGTGCTTTGTACTTCGAAGTAGTATTTGCATGAACAAAGTAGACAACTGACAACCTGACCGCACATCTGCATGCCACAATTTACTTCAATGTGGGCATGTATTGAAGAGTGTTGCGGTTTCCGTGCACGCAGGCAGCCTGTCCACAATCAACACTCGGCCAAGTGCCTTCCTTCATGGTCTCAATTTGTTGAAACAGGCTACACGCCTTGCCTCAGATCCACCGCATGCACGCTGCAACGAGCAGATTCGTGCATGCTGACGAGCTCCGCCCCTATGCCAGGGTGGCTGGTGTTGATCTGCAATGTTCTGAGTACATGTTTCTCCCAGTTTAAATGTGGCTTGTGACAAGGTCAGATGGCCCATGGTCCAGAGCACATAGTCGGAGATGCCAATGATCAAACAGATGACTAGTCAGGACCTTCTTGTAAAAACTAAGGCCGCTACCACCTCGCAGGCACCTGTGACATAATGCATAGTTCGCCATGAGGTACTGTAGTACAATTAAACTGGTTTTGAAAGCAGATGATTGCACATGACAAGTAGTTGCCCTGTCTCTATAAAACCACGTTAGCGCAGCTCGTTCTAGAGTATTTCATGACAGCTACAATACAATGAGCGTGCCGCGTTTGCAACCAGCAAAAGCCAGGCAGCTCTTTGTAGTTCTGATGCTGCACCCTCACTTGGTTTGCGTGCACTCTTGCTGCATCGGTTGCTGCTGTCAACTATTGCTGCCTTGACATGTTGCCATGGCACCAGATGGCAAGTAGTTGTCCCCTCACTTCAAGACCACAGAAGCAATATTGGCTTGGAGCAGTTGAAGACAGCCACACCACGGTCGCAAACCAGAGCAAGTCAAGCTCTTCGCGAGTATTGGTTCTATGCAACGCGTTTAAGGCTCTTGGTACCTTCAAAGCTCACGATGCAACTTTTTAAGATGGGTGTACGAGTAAGACGCACAAATTCGTATTATGTCGTTTCATGCCATCACGCTGCTTCAGGCATACGCGCCTCACCTGCTGAGGCACTGTGGTGATTCGAGAGAAGCACGCTCCCCAATTCTGGGCCCATTGCTTGGCACTTTCCAGCTCGCTTTCGCATCTCATGGACCAGTTCAGCTGCTCACTGACAAAGTTGCGCTCTCCATCAGCTGACATCGCTGCGCAACGTGTCGAAGCACACAGAACACACACACACAACACGAGGCGGTTTCGCTCAACTTCAACTTCAACTTGAGACGACTGCATCACGTGTGTTGCGTGAGCCACAGGCACACTGCCTACGTGCAGCTGACAGCATGAGCACGCTGCGAGATCCATGTACTATGGTACTGCCACTGCCAGCATTCCCTCTCCGCCCCCCGAGGGTGTAGTGCTAGCATAGCGATGGTAATGATACACGTATGATACGGTTGCCCATGCATCGATTGTTGATCGAAGGTGAGACTACAGCCGTCGTGATATCGGATCCCCTTGTGTGCATCAGTTGCGTTGATCAAATGAGCAAGGCGAGCTGCTGCTGTGCTGTTGAACTATACATAAGAACCAATGCATGCGCATCATGGTCTACATGGAAATGCATATGATAAGAAGTCGTGCATCTGCAGCTGATGAGGCATTCAAGCAAAAGCAATGCAAACGGGCAGACAGACTCCATATTTCGATTCGCAAACGCCAGCTTTGCTGATGCACTGACAAAATCATCTTGATGACCATTTTGGCAGTGGCAGCATGTCCTGATTGCCGCTACAATGCTCCTGTGATGTACCTGTCTGCAGAAAGCGGAAAATGTTCGCAGCAGTGACGTGTTCAAGTTTAATTCAACGCAGATTGCCCAAGCAAAGTATGAAAGGACAATGGGGGAGCAATACGAATCTGCTGCAAGTTTTCGCCATGATGACCATCAAATGGCACATTCTTGATGAGCAAAAAAAGTAGCAATACCGCAGCAGACGTGTGAGAAAGTGCACTTCTAGTCAGCAGTTGGATGCTTTTGATGCCCAGATGCAATGTGACAGGCTGCTGTACACTTATGTGCTGCACATTAACATCATGATGCTCAGGACACAGCCATGCATGCACCTGAGATATTCAAAGACCAAGTATGTTTGTTTTCAACATCGCTGTGGCATCTGTGGCTAAAAGCTTAACGCTGTGCCTGGCATGCTGTGTCATAGTGCTCGTTGAACACTTCAGCATTGATGTCCACATGCAATGCAACAGGCAGCTGTGTGCTCAAATATATAAAGGCGTAGTCATCTACAATCACCGGCAAGTATATTAGAACTCCATGATGGCACATGACGAAGAACCTCTGAGCCATTGCAATGTCACTTCATGCATGCTTCTCGACACATCTTGCCAGTACCAGTCGTAGCCTGTGGGTGTATAATGCTGACGCTACACGCCAAAGAGGAAGGCGCTCGGTCTGTTCGGCACTTGCATATTGCAGAAAGAATACTTCAAGAAGAAGACTTGATGCGGCCCTGGCTTCCCCAGAATGTATTTGTCATTGCTACAAACTGTCGTTGGTCCGAAATGCACATGTGAGTGCCGAGTTTGAGCAAAGCTGTGACATAAGCCTGTGCATGTACACCTAATCGTGCTTCAGGAAGTATCTACTAGCGATAGTAAGTCTGTTGTACTTCGACCTATCAACATGTGCACGCAGAGTGCATGATCCATTGCAAGTGTCTCATACACAAGCTGGACAGGACATGACGGTCAGGAAGGCGATGCGGGCCTGCTGGCAAGTTGTTGACCTGCATAGCTGATTACACAGGCTCACATCTTGTCAGGGCTGTGACAGTTGAGCTGCAGAGTACATGCACTTCGCCTGCTTGTTGATCATCTTGGCAACCCATATCAGCTGTTAGCTCCTTGTTGGGTGTGGCTGCAGTAAGGCCTGCGCAAGGCGACTCCCCCCCCCCCTCCCCCCACCCACCCCGGTCCTCTCCTTCTTCTGCATCCACCATGATATTTGCTGTGGAGTGGGCGGCCTGGTGCTGTGGGGCACAGAAGAATACAGTATGACATAGGGCTACAAAGGTCAATGGCTGAAGAGGAATGATTGTCGGCAGCTGTGCCGTTACGCGGCAACCTGTGTTGTGCAGTGCAGTCAGTGGATTTCCGCCCTAATCCACACCAGCAGCGTATAGGTGTCATGGCTGCGTGTGCACAACTGCTATGTAAAGGGTCATGGAGTGTTGCCACACACACAAAAAAACTATCGCCATGCAGTCACTGCAGCATTCTTACCAGCTCCGGAAGCATTCACACTACACTGTGTGATTTACAGCAAGCGAATGTGGCAGCCACATGATGCCCCTTGTGTATGGGCAAAAAGGCGGAAATAACAATGCAACAGGAGCCAGCAAAGTGTTGTTGCTTGCCAGCTCTGACCAACCACACAGCCACGGCAACAATATGCTTGGAGGGTACAAGGGGCCCCAGATGCATCAAGGGGGGCATTGAGATTCAGCGCGAGAGGGACTGTTCAGTGAATGACATGATTGATGGCACAGGAATGATCCGCAGCGTATGTAGGGTATATCAGTGCAACTCACCTGAATTCGTCTCATGCATCATGTGCCTGGCACCCATTGGCTAGCGCCCAGCGCAGCACCTCGGCATGCCCGAAATGCGCTGCAGATCTGCAAGTCCCCTCGTCCCAGGGGCACCCATTTGCGCGAGCCCACTGAAGTATCTCCAGATGGCCCTTTGCTGCAGCTCCAGAGCGTGTTTCCTCGTCCCACGGGCATCCGTTGGCGCGAGCCCAGCGCAGCACCTCAAGGTGCCCATACTCCGCTGCCCACATGCACGTCTCCGAGCTCCAGGGGCATCCATTCGCACGAGCCCACTGAAGGATGTGCAAATGGCCGATAGATGCGGCTGCATGGCATGTCTCCGAGCTCCATGGGCATCCATTCGCACGCGCCCACTGCAGCACCTCTAGGTGCCCTGTGCCAGCGGCATTGGTGCAGACTGTCTCGTCCCAGTAGCACCCGTTGGCACGAGCCCACTGCAGCACCTCCAGGTGCCCTGTCGCTGCAGCGTATGAGCATGTAAACACATCCCAAGGGCACCCGTTGGAACGAGTCCACTGCAGCATGTCCAAGCGTCCTGCCATTGCAGCGGATGAGCACGTGAACTCGTCCCAACGGCACCCGTTGGCACGAGCCCACTGCAGCACCTCTAAGCGCCCGCCCCTTGCGGCCTCTGCGCATGTGCGTGCAGACCAGGGACACCCGTTCGCGCGAGCCCACTGCAGCACTTTTAGGCGCCCGCTTCGAACAGCGAGATAACTATGTGCCAAAAGCAGTGGAAGGTCGAATCGCGAGCGAAGCCTGCGCAGGCCGTCGAGGTCGCCGCAGCGGAAGCACGACTTTTGCGCCAACTCCGGATCGAGACCGTTGCGCACCGCCCACTCGATGAGCGTGGTGCTGGCGACAGCATCTGAAGCCTGAGTGTGTTGCTGCTCCTTGGCTTTGGTGGACTCGACTGCGTGCTTGAAAACGCAGCACGTGCTTCTGATCATGACCGAAGGGCGCAGAAAAGCAAGTATGTGCTGGGCCAGTGGCGGATAAAGTAGCGGATGCGCAGCTGCCGTCACCGATTTCATAGCCCGGCTTTGCGTCAGCTTCCTCAGGTCACCACATCAACTTCAAGTCTCCAGAGGAGTTGAAGATTTCGAACTGGAACACCTGGGGCAACGTTTCCCCACACCCTGGCTGCAGACGCCATTGGTCATCAAGGATTCTGCAACCTTGCAACGCTGCAGGGCCATGATCCTAGTACTGCCATGGTGCACACTCTGATGGCTGCAGTTACCATACGTATCACAGCATGTCTGAATTGCCGCGATGGTCAAAGTCTGACTTGGTGGCCCATCCACCCTTTTTCCACTGATCTCAGACGGTGCTGATGTGGTGCTTCAGCACCTACTGATATCATGTGTTCATGCGGAAGCTGACTTGAGAGCGACCAGACCTGCTCCGATTTGTGCAACTGAGACTTCAAAGGTTCCGAGTTGAAGTTGGGTTGCGAAACAGTACTATCATATATGAACTAATACTTAGAAGAATACTAAGAATGCCAAGCGCACATGAATGAGCGCTGGCTCATGAACTCTTTGGCCCATCAGCATATATTCAATGATGCAAGTCACAGCCCACTATGATACTATGACTTGAGTACAAAGTCGAGAAATTGGTGGAGTTGTCAACACTTGCCCCCTCGTGACCGTCAGTTCACATCAAAAATCATGCATTGCTACCCACAGCGCCTTTAAAGAATTCCTTGCATGCATGGTCGTGATGCACTTCAATCCGAGCCTCAGGGAAAATGACGAGTTTGCTTGCACTTCTTCATGCATGGTCATCTTGACAAGAATGCACTCCCGGGCCATACGCATGAAACAGTCGAGAAATCAAAGTTGCAACACTTGACAGTGCTGCAAAGTCAAACAGCAATACCATCTTTATCATTTGGAGAAGACCATCACACGAATCCATTTACAGCGCTGCCCCAAAGAAGTGCGGCAGCCACACTGGCATCGAAACCCAAGTACAGCTGTGTACTAGCAGACCCAAGGAGCCATCCGCTCGGCTAGGTACAATGCCCACTTGTTGGCAAACTGGTTGACGCAGGGTCTGACGAGCATCAGCACCGCTGACTCCGCAGCCTGCTGCACCACAGCCTGCATCACAGCTGCCCTAGCAACTTGAACGCACGTGCTCTGCTGAACACAAGGCCAGCTGCTCGCTGACACCCTGTCTGCGCGTGAACAAGCGACCATGGCGCCAAAGCGTACTGACTGTACTGTACCGCTCAGGAGGAGTAGAAGGCCAGCTCCTTGTCAGCCTTGTTGACGTTGTTCTTGTAGGCCTTGTCGAGATCCTTGCCCAGCACGACGTAGCGGTTCTGCCGCACCGCCTGCAGCCCTGCCTCCTGGCAGATGGCCGAGATGTCCGCTGCGGAGATCTTCTCGGGGCGGTTCACGTAGTCTTCTAGGTCCACCTGCGCAGACGCGGCAGCGGCAGCGGGAGGAGAAGCTTAGCGATGGCAGCCTCTCAGCAACAGCTTTTAGACGGGCACATAAGCGAGCGGCAGGTGTGGGTGAATCAACCATACATGGACAGACGTTGTACCCGCTGAAAAACTATAATTCTGCGGCAGAGGGTCCACGCTCTGTTCGAGCATTCATGCAACCAGCAGCGGCAGCGCAGCACCAGCGCACGCTTGTTGGTTGAATACTTCAAAAGTATTTGGGCACACATCAGAGCATACACTTCCCAAAAACAGTCTCAAGATGCGGGATCGCTGCAGAGATGTTCTTGTATTGAGTGGAAGCCCTGCAACTGGTGCGCAGATTCTCGCACCTCGCCTACCAAAGGTATCTGGCGTGTAGAGCGCAGCATCGGCACTGCAACTATCAAAGGCAGCGCAACCAGCACACTTTAGTGGAAGGAGCTGGCTGCTACATACGCTGTGCAGCATTGCCACGGAATAGCAAGTGACTCAGAAATGAAGTAGCACTTTGATGATTTTAAAATATTGTAGTATTCGGAAGGTCAACACAAATGAAGTGCATTGCCTCACCTCTTCCGACAAGTTCATCTTGCTGACGCACGCAGTGAACACGAGGCGCTTCTGCCGCCGATCCGGGTTGGGGAACTCAATCTTGCGGTCCAGTCGGCCAGGCCGCAGCAGAGCGGGATCGAGTGTGTCGGCTCGGTTTGTGGCCATGATCACCTGAGGGCAATGGGATGGAACACCGAGGTGTTTCAGTGTTGAGACGTTGACAAGCGCACGTGAATTTGCAAAGTAGTGGAGCAGAGTAAAGCTCTCGGACACGAGCTTACCCATTGTGAAAGCACAGGCCAATCAAACACATGGGTGCGATGTACTTAGTCCATGATCATGGATTACAAGCATAAAACACGGCAAGCCTGGCGGCGGGCAGTGCCGGGCACGAACATTGAGGTTGGTGGTACAATTAAGCCGTCCACCTGCTTCAGCTGCGTATGCATTATTGGTCATCAACCAAAACTGAAGTGACAGATTCGCAGCGGTTCACAAATGAGCAGATTGTCGGTGCAAATTAGCCTCAGCAGTTGTGAAACCATATGGAGGAACGGCGAGCATGCAAGTGTTGCGCATGCACGACCTTTGACGGTGCTGGTCTGATCAAGTCGCTTGTCTGTTTCAGCAGCTCCAGGAGGATGCGCTGCACACTAACAACTGCAAAAAAACATACCCATGCTGTACTGCTCATCACAGTCCTGATGAAGAGTGTCACACCGCAGCAGTGTAAGACGGCATTGAATTAAGCCACAGCTAACAGCCATTGCAGGCGCAGGCAAACCGTGACTTTGGTGGTCTGGTCAAAGCCATCCATCTGGCTGAGCAGCTCGAGCAAAATGCGCTGCACCTGTCTGCCTGCATACCGATGCTGAACTCTCGTGCTACATGCACGCAAATCATCACCGCTGAACCAGCACTACACCTACCGCATACAGACGAACCTCAACCTCAACTTGACGTTGGTGGTCTGGTCAAAATCATCCATCTGGTTCAGCAGCGCGAGCATGATGCGCTGCACCCATCTACGAGCTCTGGACTAGCACTGACCCTGCTGCGTACGGCCGAATCTCAACTTTACCTTGACGTTGGTGGTCTGGTCAAAGCCATCCATCTGGTTGAGCAGCTCGAGCAGGATGCGCTGCACCTCGCGGTCCGCGCCCGTCTGCGCGTCGAAGCGCTTGGTCGCGATGGCGTCGATCTCGTCGATGAAGATGACCGAGGGGCTGTTCTCGCGCGCGAGGCGGAACACGTCGCGCACCATGCGCGGCCCTTCGCCTAGGTACTTCTGCACAAACTCGGAGCCCACGACCTGCAGAAGCGAGGGAAGTGCAGGGGGTGTGAGCAGGCGCCGTGAGTGCAACAAATGGCGCCTTGAGGGTGTGTTGATGATGAGAGTGGCGGCAAGTGCACTGCAGTGCGTTGTGGCGCGCTGCTTGCTGCGTCAAGAGATCAGCGTATCATCTGTATGAACTGTGAGCGCGCGACGTGGGTCATGTGGGCGCAATGAGTGAGTGAAGGTCGTGCGTAGATGACTCTCAGTTGCCACAGTGAGTGCTTCAAGTTGACAGAAAAGGACACTGGCGTGTCCCCACGGCGGAGCACTGATATCCCCCCCCCCCCCACACACACACACACACCACTCCTACTTCAACCCTGCCTACAAATGCACAAAGCTGCGCACGGCCCTCAGATCCTCTTCAGGAGTATTTGCTATTCACCAACATGAAAGACGCATTTGTCGCATTCGCCACAACCTGGTCATCATTTTTATCAAAAATGCTGCCATGCCATGCGGCCCATACAGGAGGATATCGTGCGGCAGAGCGCTGCAGAATCCCCCCATCTCGTACACGCCAACGACAGCACATGCGCACGCCTCTGCACGCCTCAACATTGTCAAATGAGAAAATGCTCACCGATATGAATGACGCAGTTGTCGCGTTGGCCACGGCTTTCGCCATCATGGTCTTCCCCGTGCCGGGCGGCCCGTACAGGAGGACCCCGCGCGTCGGGTCGATAATAAAATACGCACGCGCCACACTGTCCTACATGTGAAGAACCATCATGCATCTCGAACAGAAGGACCAAGACAGCACTCACCGAAATGAACGACGCAGTTGTCGCGTTCGCCACGGCTTTCGCCATCATGGTCTTGCCGGTGCCAGGCGGCCCGTACAGGAGGACCCCGCGCGGCGGGTCGATGCCGATCTGCCGGTACAGCTCAAAGTGCGTGAGCGGCAGCTCGACCGCCTCCTTGACCTCCTGCTTCTGCATGTCCATGCCGCCGATGTCCGTGTACGCGACGTCGGGCTTCTCCTGCATGAGCTGTATCGTGGAGTCGCTCTCGGGCGGCAGGATCTCGACGACGCTGTGGCTGTGCCGGTGCAGCGCGACGCTCGTGTTGGGCTTAAGCTTCTCGCGGTCTAGCGTGCTCAGGATGCGCACAAAGTAGTTGGAGCCCGCGGTGGAGCCGACGATGCCGTAATTGGCGTCGATCATCTCGTTGAACTGGCCGATGACGAGCGGGACGGACTGGATGCGCTTGATCTCCTCCTTGGCGCGGATGAGCTCGCGCTTCAGGTTCTTCATCTCGTCCTTGATGTACTCCTCCTGAGGGGGCAGCGAGCGAGCGGGGGGGGGGAACAGCAGTGGGTATCAAGAAATGTTGAGGCATTAAAGCAGGATATACAAAGGTGCAAGTGGTTGAGGGCACCCTGTCGTCGCGATTGCGTCAATGTCCCTATTGTTGGTCAGGAGGTTCATGACAATCAAGATGACGCCGCGCAAAGCCTACATGAAACGCTTTTTCGCAGATGCAGATGAGCTTGGCCTTCAACTTCCTTGTGTAACGATTTGGTTGAAACGTCATATGCTGGAGCAGGCACTTCACAAGTCAACCTGGTGCATGTTGCATGAGAGGCAACGTGGAATGTCACCTGCAGGACACAAAGGAGTCACTTCCCAAACTTCAACGTGATTGTAGAATTCATTTGTGAAGCTCCCAAAGACATGGCAATCTCCTGGAAGTGCACGATAGTTGGGTGCCTTTAGAAAGCTTGGTAATAGAAAATGATGTTGGACAGCAAGGTGCTCAGTGTCGTCCACGGTAGAGTTCATCTGTGGTGCTGCATGATGAGCCACAGCTCCCAAGCGTGTGCGCCAAACAGATAACGGCCTCTGCTGCTTCGTGGTTGTCACAGTATGGCCAGTGGCAACAGAAAAGGACCTTGTAAGGTAAGGGATTCAATGCCGTCCTAACTGCAATTCGTCTGTTGTGTTGCATGATGAGCCACTGCTCGCAAGCGCTTGCGCCAAACAGGAAATAAAACAACGTCTCCATCATCACAATTGTCACATAATGGCCAGTGGCCAGAGGACGATAACCACATTAATGCGTCACAAGGTGCAGAAGAAGTGCACACCGTTGTTGCGCAGTGACGCCTGCAGTGACTGTACCACTCACAGGCACTTGCAGCATTGCCAGCTTGTACGCGCTACATTGCAGCTGGCACAGCTGTCAAGATCAGTGAACTTAGATCACCACGCTGTGAATGTACGTACTACCACAATGCCTGCGCGATGCTGCAGCTTCTGTGTCGCGCGTGCCATGCTGTGTTTGCATTTGCTGCCATTCTGCTTCGTTTTTTGCAGCCTGAAAGGCTTCAACAAGAGTGATGCACATCACATTGCAGTGATGTTGTGTTTGCCGTCGAACCGTGGTGACTTTCATGAGAGACTGCAGTTCATCATCAGCGTTTCAAATGCTGACAATGCCAATACGTATGCAGGACATACAGCCTGGCCTGCAGCCTAGGCCCTCTAAAGCTGCCAACTGAAAGCTGACATTGTGTGTGTGTGTTGGGGGGGGGGGGGTGCTGCGGAGTGACTGGTCTTCGTTCGACAAGCAGCAGCTCAGGCTGATCGATGGGGTAGCCTCATAGGGCACAACGAGCTGGGAACTGCGTTTTGCTGTTTGACAGTCACATCTATAGCATAGACAACATGGACATCGCAGGTACTCGGCGGCTCGAATGCAGCAGAAGTGCTATCAACATCAATGAAGTCAGCTTGAAGTACGCGGCATTGCATTTCCGGTCCTTGAAGCGATGAAAGTCATTGCACGGTGCATATAGTGGAAGCTCCCATGCTTGCAACTTCTCTGTCCGGCTTGGATTCTCAAGCTTGTACTTTAAACGCGATGTGAAGTCAGGCAATCGATGGGTACTCAGAAGTTCGGCGTAGTTCTGTTGAAACCACATGAGTTTCTGTCATGCCTATGCACTATTCTGCTGCACTGGAGCTGCGTACCTGAATATCAAGAAACTCCAAGTGCTTCTGCAGAGACTTGTACTTGACAAACAGGTCCTGCTGGCTCACTCCCTGCGCCACCGCCACTCCCCCCTTCTCCGCCATGGTCATGTGCGCCTTTGATGCAGCCCAGAACAGGACAGCCAAGTCGAGATCTGTCGAAGTTCGCAAGTGATGTATAATACATACCCTCGGTGATACCTACCCATACGCAGCGCCAAACGCTCATCAAATGCACAATTTGGACTTGACGCCATGAACGGAGCTGCGGCTGGCGCGCTGCCGTCACCTGACGAGAGGGGGGCGAGCGAGCGCCGGTTTCTGGGCCTGCCGGAGGATGGAGCCGCCGAGGAGACCCCGGACGATCAGCTGGATGAAAAGTACGACATGTACGAGGCGGGAGGCACCGACAAGCTGAGGCTTTTGGACAATTTCGCACTGTACACACACGATGGCAAGATGGTTCCCTTCGAGGACATCGACAAGGTTAAGGTGAATGCTCCGCCACTCGCTGTTCATGATTTATTGCAAACCACGCGAGTTTTGTCACCGAATTCAGACAACTTCAGCCCAAAATTTCAAATCCAAGTTTGTGAAAACGTGACGATAGGCTCATCATGGGCCAAGCCGCGCAGGCCTAGCAGGTTCACCACATTATATTCTATACATTTCAATCTTTGGATCCTCGAGCGTGTGCTCTATAGCCTGTGAGATCACTCTGGCTGCGCCTTGTGCAAAATTGTTGCCGGCTCAGTGTTCCTTGCAGTTTTCTTGAAGCCTGCGGCGTCGCGCTCGAATCGAAAGGCTAATCTCTCATGACATCCGCTCTGCGCCTACAATACATCGCATGTCGAGCGAGAGCGCATTCATCTATTGTTTCGCAAGCAGATGGAGTCACATCAGCAGAAATGCCACACGCCACCCGACAGTGCAACGCCGCGAAGGCTCTTACCATTGATCACGGCTGCTGTTACAAACACTGACGCGGTACTCTCTGCTTACCTATTACTGCCAGGATGGTGTGCCGTTGATCGCCTACGGCACCTGTGTCGAGTCCATCTGCGAGGACGGCCGACAGCGTGTGTCACTGCTGCACAGCAAGACAAAGGGTCGCCCGCCGCCGTGCGTGCCCATACCGCGTGCAGACAGCAGCAGCAGCACAAACGGCACAAAGGCGTTGCCTCCTGGCTCTGCCAGCGGAAAAGAAGGTGATATGGCGTAAACTGCATATCCCAGGCATCATTTGCTTTTTCAGCAGCATTACAGTAGCATACATGTTAGACCAGTATCAATCATTCTGAAAACCGCATCAACACGTTGGTCTTCTTAGTTTCCCTGTTGCCTAGCATCTTCAAAAATTGCAATTCAAGAAGTGCTTGTTTTCAGATCGTGATTTCTGCATTTTGGCTGTAGTGGCGTCCATATCCTCTGCGACGCGTGTTTCAGATACCAATGCTCTTGCCTTACACAAATTGCAGTACATGAGACGTAAGACACAGGGAAAAACTCAGTTGAGCATGGCGCTGCTTTTTCATATGCATTTTACCATTGACACCATATTTGCAATGCGCAGTGTGGCACCCTGGCAAACTCAACTGTAATCTTTGGAAATGGTCCATCCAACTTTGCCTGCAGCACCGTTTCTCAAGCGCACGATCCATATGCGACTGCGTTCTTCCCCACATCAACCATGTAACGCGCTGCTCCAGCAGCATCTGCCGCACCGTGAAACTGTCTGCATCATCCACATCACCCCATCCACAAGCATTTTATTCTCATCATCAAGCACTGCACTGCCACTATGGCGCACAACACGCGCAGCCCCGGCAGTGGCGCCCGCGGCGGCCATCGTCGAAGCGCCGCACCTCAACGGCGCCGCCGCAGCGGGCGCCGGCGCAGCAGCAGCAGCAGCGCTCAACGGCGCGCCGCTGCCGCCGCCGCCCGCTGCTGCCAAGAAGCCAGCCGGCAAGAAGCGCGAACTGGAGGAAGGACCCCCCCCTGAAGTCCCCCAGGGACCCCCGAAGAAGAAGCCGCACGGCAACGCGGGGAAGAAGCGGGGGCCAAAGGGGGGGGCGGCTGCGGCGGCGGGGATTGCAGCGGCGGCGGCGGCTGCGGCGGCGGCGGCTGCGGCGGCGGCAGCGTCGGGGGAGGTCGCGCCGCCTGCGGAGCTCTCGTCGCTGCACGTGGGCTCGGTGCTGCGCGCATACCGCCGGGAGGGGTTGATTATATACTACAAGTGAGTGAGCTCGTGCAGGAAAGAGCTTTGCTGTCGCAGCAGGCAGCCGGCGGATTGACAGCAGCGCGACGCGGTGTGGTCGGCGCTGCAAATGCTGCACCTGCAGCAGATCCGCGCGTTGTAGTGTCACATAAGATGGTGGAGGTGCTTGTGTGTGTGTGGCCAGCAGCAACAGCGTGCACATTGTCGTGCATCAGGCGCGGGGGGGGGGCGCACTTCACGCATGCAAACACAGAATCTACTGCTGCAGTAGTGTGGACATCAGCGATGGTTGCACTGGTGCTAAGTGCAGGCATCATTGACATGGTGTCCACCATCAACGGTAGTAGTCTGCGGTGTGCTGTTAATGCTGAAGTTTGTTACACAAGCTTAGAGTGGACCGCCCATTCGGTGTTTTGGCTGGGATGGGAGACTGCGCAGCACTTGTGGAAAGAGAGGGCACGTATATAGTGCTTGATGGGCGACAATTTCAAATGAGTGCTCCTTGCAAGCAGCAGCACATGTGAGGAAGCCTGGGCTTTTGTTTGTCCCTTCTTCAACTTGAAGTTGAAGTTACAATGCAAAGTTTGGTGACTGCGTCGGCAGCTGGCGCACAGCCGTTTTAACTCGTCACATGGAAAGGACGAACATACGAAGTAGGTGGTTGCATGGTCACGGCAGCTGCCGTCCAAGTTGATGCAGCATGCCACTTCTCATCAGCAGTCACGCCGCTGTGTCCACAGCATGGAGGCACCGCGCGCTCACAATCACCACGCAGGCCAAGATGGAGCCATTCACATCAGTGATCGCGCCTATGCGCCCACAGCGAGGACGCGCTACGCACCTATGATCGCCACGGATGACTAAAGGCAACCTTCCATGCGCTTTTAACTACTTTCTTACTTACAAGTGAAACTACTTCAGGAAGTAGGACTTGCCGGCTTTGACCGTTCATAAAGAATGGTGTATGTAATTAACATTTATAAATCATCGCCCCTCGGCGCCCGCAGCGAGGAGGCGCTAACTAACTAGTTCAGGAAGTAGTGCATACCCTTTCTCAACTATAATGGTGTTATCGACATGAATGATTGCCTCATGAACCATTGCCCCTCTGCCTCGTACAGTGAGGAGGCACCCCGTGCTCACGACCTCCAGTACGAAGTCGCGGGCACGGGCGACAGCGCCAGCCGAGCCAAGGAGGAGATGGCAGCGGGCTTCGACCGCGCAAAGCTGACGCTCGGCAGCAAGACGGATGTGTTCTGCGTGACCACGTTTAGGTGGTACGGGGCGCGGGTGGTGGCGGAGCCGGACGCGGAATCGGTGAGCATGAATTCATGAATGAAAAATAGTAGCAATTCATGAATGAAAAGCTGATGCCCGGCAGCAAGACGGACGTGTTCTGCGTGACCACGTTCAGGTGGTACGGGGCGCGGGTGGTGGCGGAGCCGGACGCGCAATCGGTTAGCGTGTATTCATGAATGAAAAGTAGACCATCAGTTCATGAATGACAAGTAGGACCTTGAAAGGTCCCTTTCATCTGGAAGGAGTAGTCCCTCGGCAGTTGATTGTTAAGGTTTTGGTAGTGTCCAAGGCCTGATACTTCAACAAGTACCACGTCCTAAATCAGTAGTGAACATTCAATGATAGCAGCTCGTGGCGGAGTCTGACGCGCAGTTGGCAAGCAACATTAGTCCTGTTTTGCACGACGTTGCCAGAGCTGCGCAGACATGCACCGTAGCTCTCGTGCAGACACGCACCCGCAAGCAACACACCACTATTGTTTATCTGACAGACACATGGTTGCGGACAAGATTTGATCACAATGCGTGCAGACACAATTCAACACAAACCGCAGCAACGACAAGGACCTCCTAGCCTCGCTGTTGCGTTTTCTGAATGACAACTACACCCCCCCCCCCCCCCCCCCCGGTGCCTGAATGACCATACGTGCCTGAATGACCCCCCTGACAGGTGCGCATCCACTACATCAAGCGCGCTGCGCGCTACTACAAAGACATCCTGCTGTATTGCGGACGCGCGGCCTTCGTACACCAGCGCCATCGCACTGACATCTGACATGCGCATGCGAACACTTCAATGTGTACCCTGGTGCGACAGGTGCGCATCCACTACAACAAGTGGGCGGCGCGCTACGACGAGGACATACCGCGCGACAGCTTCCGGCTCGCGCCGTACGGCACGCGAAGCGTTGCTGACGGCGGCGGCGCGCCCTCGCACCTGAAGAAGGACAAGTCGTGGCTGTGCATGTGGGTGCCGGGGCGGCAGACGGCGCGCGTGCGCATCGGCGCCATCGTGGACTGGTGCGTGGACTTCTCGGTGCCGGCTCGCCCGCTGCTGTGGCTCATCTCGGAGGCGGCGTGGTACCTGGTGAGTCGGTGTTCAGGCCAGCAGTCTTTGTGAGGGGACGACAGCGCTAGCTTGTGCCCGAACCAAAAGTCCAATACTGACCGTCAACACATGTCTGGGGTCAGAGAGCTCGGCCCGCTTACATAGGACAAGCTTGATGCTGTGGCTCATCTCGGAGGCGGCGTGGTGCCTGGTGAGCCAGTGCTCAGCGCAGCGGTGTTGCGCGTGCTCGTGAGTGGCGAGCCATGGTGGGACCCAACCCTACCCCCAAACCTTACCCCTAACGTAGCCCTAAACCTAACCTTAACCCACGGCTGCACCTGACATGCGTGCTACCTTCAAAGTACCCGGGATCTGTCGCGCAAGCCATCATTTCAAACCCATGACCACTCTGCTTTCCGCGCTACACAAGCTCACAAGTCGTTCACTCCTATGATGCCTCCTTGTCAGGTTGGTGGTGAATCGTGGTGGGACCAGGTGCGGCCGCACCCCACGTATGCGCGTGTGTGCGCACCCAGCAACTACCGCTTCCAGCTGGCATCTGCGCTCGTCAGGTGAGCGCTGCTACGGTGCTGAGCATCTTGCCTGATGTCAATGGAGAGTCACCACTTGTGCAGCACGGCGTCACTCTGTCCGTTCACGCTACCTCTTGTCCGTTGCTTCTGAATAACCTATGTTTATCAGGGGTACGCCGCTGCCGCATGAATTCCATTGCTTCTGTGACTTTGCACGCTCGCCAGTGACATTCAGCTGCACTCCTGTAGCTCACTCCACACTTGTGTACGTAAATGCTCTGCGCCAGCCGCTCAGTCATACGGGGGCTTCTGCGCCTGCAAAGCGGTCACGTACGAGTATACCTGCAGGCATGCAGAGCGCTGCCACCACGTCTGTGTCACAGCACTGCTCACACAGATCTTATGACTGTCATGCACTGCTATCATCATGGGCGTGTGTACATACCTACAGGAATGCAGAGCGTCACCACCACTTCTGTCTCGCAGCACCGCTCAGTTCCGCTGATACATGCGCTCGTCATGCGCTGCCGCTGCCATCGGGGGCATACAGCAACAGCCTGTCACATTTGGACCATCGCTACCACTTTCGTTGTACAGGACGGCTCACACCGTTTGGGTGCCTGTCATGCTTGTATCATTCAGAGCGTCACTGCCACTTCCATTGCACATAACCACTCTTACCGTCTGTGTGCATTGTCATGTGCTGCCGCTGCCATCAGGGGCATACAGTCACAGCTTGTCACATTTGGACTGTCACCACCACGTCCGTTGTACAGCACCGCTCAGCGACGCTCATGTCGATTATGTGCCTGTCAAGTGCCATATGATATCAGGGGCGAACGGCCGCAGCTTGTTGCGGTCAGACCGCCAGCACCACTTCTATTGTACAGCAGCGCTCACACCGATCATGTGCCTTGCCATGCGCTGCCGCCGCCATCAGGGGCATGCAGCCGCAGCCCAACATGTCTCTCAACCTGATTGGCAAGCGGCTGCAGGCCAGCAGTGGCATGTGGGGCTTCATGGTGCGGGATCTTATTGAGAACTTCCCGTATATACACCAGCAGCTGGAGTCCCTTGGGACGCTGACAGTGAAGGGCCCAGATGGAGGTGCGTCACTGAATGCACAAAGAATTTGAAGTACACTCTACGGTTGATGGCGCGGGACCTCATTGAGAACTTTCCCTATATACACCAGCAGCTGGAGTCCCTTGGGACGCTGACGGCGAAGGGCCCAGATGGAGGTGCGTCACCGGCTGAACATGCATTTGTGTTTTGTTAGAAGTGTGCTGAATGTGCATTTGAAGTGCTGCACGGCCCGGTCAACATGTTTCTCCTGAACAGCTGGACAGCGTGCTTCCTTCACAGACATGCATGCTGTCATAAATATAGAACTATAGAAGTACGTCTACTTCGAAGTATACAATATAGATATGCAGTTCAGTTATAGATCCACTAGTTAGCATTGCGCACCTCGTGCATGTGTCGTCACTGCCAGTATTTTGCACACCTGTGTAATGCACTCACAGTACACAGTGTACTTACGCAGTACAATGAGTGCTGTCTTCACCTGTACTCACACCCTGGCTGCTGTGCGTGCAGGCAAATACCCTCGTGTGTCCAAACATCAATGACCTCTCGCCCTGGAAGTTTGCTCGCTCATACAGTTGAAGTGCATGCACTCAACATGCCCCTTAAAATGGATGAGCTACACCATTTGATTACTTTCTGCACTACTATATTCATATATGGTAACTGCTGAGCACAATCAGCTTTCACAGGGAGGTGTTGAGACATGTTTGATTATATCAACAGTGCCGTCTGGCATGCCTGCCATACTGGAACAGTGACTAGAACCATGTACCCATATCCTTGCACAAGCAGGCCAGGTGGAGGCCAGGTGGAGGCGTGTTTGCTGAAGTTGACGTGCCAGCCACCTGTACTTCAGCACTCGACGTTTGCGAAACGTACCTGCATGCTTCACACGCAGGCGACCGTGTCGCCTGTAAATCATTACTCAACAGCTGCTTTTGCTAAAGTATACATACATACTGCACGCGCAGGCGAGACGGAGATCGATGTTCTGGAGCTACATTGGGCATGTCGGAGGTGACGCGCCACCTTTAGTGCATAACTTCACCGTTGCTTCTCGCATGTACATGCCCGTTGTAAATACGTACATACATACTGCACACGAAGGCGAGACGGAGATCGACGTCCTGGAGCTGCCGTGGGTGACGGAGCTGCGCATCAGGGCCAAGGACTGGGAGCAGTCCGGGGGGGAGCGCCTCATGCTGGACAACATCGAGGCGCGAGAGGTGGGCATTCATGCACCTGTACTATGTCAGCACACCATGTATTATGTATGTATACATGTGTATGTCTGGAAGGAGGCCGGGGCGGAGCGCCTCATGCTGGACAACAATGAGGCGCGAGAGGTACGCATACGCATTGTCTGCACCTGTATTATGTACGTTCACAGTATGTAGTTGTGTGGAATGGCATGTATGTATATACTTTGAAGTATGTGTTTGACTGGGAGCACGCCAGCGCGAAGCGCCTCATGCTGGACAAGATCGGGGCGCGCGAGGTATGTATGTATGCACCTGTACTCTGTATATACGCAGTATATAGGTATGTGGTATGGCATGTATGTACTTCCGAAGTATATACATGGATACCATCGAGGCATGCGAGGTGTTTGTGTGCACAATGCGCAGTCTGTATACAAGAGTAAAATCCACAGATACTGCGTGTGTGTGCTTCAATGCATGTACACATACAGCAAGCTATACATGTAGCGGGCCACATGCTGAACGCCATTGAGGCACACGTGCAGGACTGCATACATGGAGGTATGAATATTTGGAATGCTACATGCTGGACACCATCAAGGCACGAGATCAATGCACATGCTCGTGTACACCCGTTGATGTCCAATCGCACAAGTATACATGCACTTTTTAAAGTACACATTACAGCCTTTTCATAATCGGTTCAGTTCAGCTTCCCCCCGCGTTCGCTTTGTCAAAGACAGTGGTAACGTGCGTCAAGCCGCCTTTTGATGAATGGGCATGTATGGAATGTGAAAACGGCAGCGGAGGAGCGCGCGACGGCTGCCGAGGCAGCGCTGCGCCTGGAGCTAGAGGACGCGCGGGCGCAGCTGCAGGAGACGCCGGCGGCGGCGACGGCAGCGGCGCAGCAGGACGCGCAGCAGTTGAATGCGAACCTGCGGCGACAGCGGCCACTGGCGGTATTGTGCCCTGCCCCTTTCTGGCTTGCTGTTATGCTGATGTTTACTAACCCTGACCCTAACCTTGCTGATGACTGCAGAGGCAACGGGCCCAGGCGCTGGCGCTGCCGCCGCCGGCAATGGCGGCCGCGCCGGCGGCAGTGGCGGCAGCAGCAGCAGCAGCGGCGGCGGTGGTGCCGGCATCCGGCAAAGGGTCTGGCAAGAGGGGGCGGCCGCCGAAGGACAAGTCAAAGCTGGCGGAGGTGAAGCCGCAGGTGCAGACGGAGCAGACGCTGAAGCAGGCCGCGGCGCAGCTGGAGAAGCTGCTGGAGAAGAAGCGGATGGCGGCGCTCAAGCGCTACCCGATCCCCGATGAGGAGCTGTGGGAGGAGCTCAAGGTACAATTGAAGTGTGCGTGTTGAAGTGCGCATGTTGAACTTGTGTGTGCTGGAATGGGTACGTGTGTCCCTGTGTGTGGTTATGTATGGATGATGCTGGAGAATTATGAGCGAGACTCCGCACTAGCACTTTGAAGCACATACTGCAATGTACACAGTACATCTTGGTATTTTGCATGAATATCAGAGTACGCCAATTAATTTATGCGTGCATGTATGTACAATGTATACAGAACAAAGTATACTTGCATCAACTTCAGAGTACACCAACACATGTATGCATGCATGTATGTACGGCGCCTCAGGACCACGAGCAAGACCCCTGGCCAATGCCCCCCGAGCGGCCGCACCCCCCCTCCCTCTCCGGCGAAGCGTTTGGAGAACTGCTCAGCACGTGGGCGTTCATGCAGCTGTTTGGCGAACTCGTGCGTGCGCCAAAAATGACCCTGACACAGCTGGTCAGGGACGTGATTGCGGCGCCGCCGCCGCCGCCGCCTCCGCGATCGACAGGTGGGCAGCGCTCAGCATGCTCTTGCAGTTTTAGAATAGGAATGATTGAAGGGCGCAATGTCTGCCCGTGCGCAAAAACTGAAGTGGAAATGGCTAGTCACGGCTGTGATTGCCATGCCGCTGCTGTGTCAGCATGGTGTTTCGGATTATTGCAGGATGCAAGTATCATGGTTTGTCTGTCCACGCGCCAGCAATGACTATTTCGCAACTGGTCACTGATGTGGTCACAGAGTGCGACTTCAACAGACTGGGCAGTGCTCGCAGACAGTGCTCAGCGTAGTCACGCAGTTTAAACCTACAACAATTACTGCAGCTTGCGTAGTGCCACGCCTGAACCTACAACAACCACTGCAGCTTGCGTAGTGCCACGCCTGATGATACCCTTTGCTGTCGGGCGTAATTGAGTTCCGAGCCGCTCTGTTTCCTGTCTGTGTGCACTTGCAGCCCAGCGCGCCGGGCCCACTGCCAAAGGCGACGCGATGGACGTGGACGATGCAGGCACGCAGCAGCCGGAAGCACGCGCGAACGGGACGCTCACGGCTGCGGAAGCGACGCCAGCAGCGGCAGCAGCAACTGGCGCAGGCGACGGCGATGCGGAAATGTCCGACGCCGCAGGCGCCAGCGCTCAGAAAGCCCCTGCACAAGCAGCCGCATCTGGTGACTCCCACAATGGCACGGCCACACCTGACGCTGAAAGCGGCGAGGAGGGCGGCGCCAGCCTGGTCGGTGACCCCGCCGCGGCAGCTGTTACGCCGGCGGTTACGCCCGTGCCGTCGCCGCAGCTCGCGCAGCTGCACATGTGCCTGCTGAACCTGATCATCTGGGACGAGAAGCGGCGGCGCCCACAGCGGCGCGCAGCGGCGGAGCGCGGCAGTGCTCAGCGGAGCGATGCCGCAGCGCAGGCGAGCGCTGTCGCGGACGAGCTGTTCATTGAGCCGGAGGAGGAGGGCGACGCGGATGGCGACGCTCCCCTGCCTGGTCTTCAAGGTATGTATGTATTATATGGACGGAAACGTGGAAACGATGCAAACGATCGTAGAGCTCTAGGTGACAGGGTGTGGTCAGCCGTCAATTGAATGCCTTCCACCGACAAGCGTGGTCACCGCTGCTGCGGCAATTGGCCACGTCACATGGTGTGCTTGATGGTGTGCTGAAGTTTGCAAGGTGGCGTCACGTGGCGCGCAAACCTTGTTACCGTAGCCGTTGAAGTTAATCAAGTTTGGCTTTGCCATCATCTTCGTTGCGTTGTGCGCTGGTGGACAACTGCACAGCAAAGGCAACTGAGAGCATGGCGTCAGAATTTTCACTTCAACTGCTTGTTTGCCGAAATACTTCAGCAAGGGTCACCGCAGGCTAGGCGCTTTGACTGCGCACTTCACCTAGCATTGTGCGGTGTGCTGCTCATCATTTGACAAGTGTGCGATTT
Organism: Tribonema minus; assembly: GCA_017506865.1. Lineage (NCBI taxonomy): Eukaryota > Xanthophyceae > Tribonematales > Tribonemataceae > Tribonema > Tribonema minus. The sequence goes on from JAFCMP010000033.1 coordinate 138,005, forward strand.
GCTCTGACACTCCAATCTACGCACAGGTGCAATGTTTACAGGTGCAGCATTGATAACGCACCACATACTTGTGTCATTTGACAAGTTATAAACTCCACCTAGCGCGCACGCGTTCACGTACACGTGGGGCGTGAGCCGGCAGCGGTGCCGGCAGCGGTTGCGGGGGTCCAGATTTTATAACGGCATCATTTGAGAACTTCAATCTTATTGAAACGGATCCGGCAGCCACTTTTCTGGGGGCTGGCCACTCCGCGCTACGCTGGCACCGTACAGCATGCATACTGCTCAACTGCAACAAGAACTAAACTGACACTGGCGCGCCATGCGCGCAACTGCGGGGCTGGCCTGTCCCTGCTGTGTACGCTGGCACTGTACCTGCATACATACTGCTCAACATCTTAATGAAGCACTGAGCTGACAACTGCTGCGCTGCATGCGTAACGGCGCAGGCGCGGCACTGGCCGCCGCCGCCGGCAGCAGTGGTGGCGACGGCGCCGATCAGACCAGCCTCACAGGGCCCATGGAGACGACGCTGGAGGGGCTCAAGGGCAGCTGGGCGCTCATCAGGGCGCACCCCATGGCGTGGCAGGAGGCAGCGCGGCTGCTCATACTCAAGCGTGAGCGCGTCCTGCAGGTGTGTTCTCAAAGCTCGCATTTTCGAAGCGCACGTTATCGAAGCTCGCGTGCTCGAAGCTCGCGTTCTTGAAGCTCGCGTTCTGCAGGCCTGTTTTGCGCGTACAGCACATGACGCATGCATTCTGCGTGGCTGTCTCTCAGCGCAAGTACGCAGCGCGTAACTGTCGGCGCATTAGCTGTCGGCTGTCGGCGCAGGGTGATGCTCAGCTCGAGAGCGTTCTGCCAAGTTTATCCTCACATCGCGGACTGCAGCAAGTGTGCCCACCCTGTGAAGTTTGCCGCGTGGCCGCCTGCTGCCGGGTCTCCATGCGCCATGCGCTGTCGCACGGTCCGACCCGCACGTCCAGAAGCCACCAAACTTCAACTTTGACTTGAACTTCTGCCGGCGCTCCATGTGCCGAAGAGCGATCCCACAGTCCGATCCTCACGTCCAAAGCCACCAACTTCAACTTCAACCTGCATTATTTGCGCACCACAGGCGCCCTCCGCCGCGCTCGCGGCGGCGCACGTGGACGCCGTCGGCGAGTGCGCGCGCATCCTTAGCGACGTCATCGGCCGCTTCGACCTCGATGAGGAGGCCGCCGCCGCAGCAGCAGCAGCGGCAGCAGCAGCAGAAGGCGGCGGCGGCGCCGACGGCGGCGAAACTGCCAGTCGGGGGTCCCCGACGCCTCTCCCGCAAGATGCTACGAGCCTGCCGTCGATACTGCGGCGTGTGGAGATGGGCTGGTACGATGATGATGATGCTCAGGCGCCGGGGGGGGAGGGGGGGGGGATTTGGGGGCAGGGCTGGGGGGCGGGGGGCACGCGCGCATCGCGGCGGATGTGGCGGCGTACGCCGCGTCGCTGGCGGGGCGCGAGGAGGAGGACGATGACGCAGGTTAGTCAGGGTTGGGGCTGTGGTAGGGTTAGGTTTAGGTTAGGCAGGGTTGAGGCTACAGTTGTGGTAGGGGTAGGTTAGGTTAGGTTTTGTAAGGGTTGGGTCAGATTATGATTATGTAGGTTAGGGGGGCTTTCGTGCAATGCATTCTATGGATGCGTCTTTGAACCAAATACCAGGGGTGCTTTCCTGCGATGCATACTATGCTTATTTGGAGCAGACATCAAGGGTGCCTTGCGCGCGATGCATTCTACGCCTCTTTGAAGCAGACCTGGCGATCCTGGTGCACTTTGCATGTAGTGTCAGGCCACAGACGCAGAGCCGCCAATGTCAGATGAGCGGCATTCAGGGCGGTGTCTGCACAACGCAGACACTGCTCATGCACGTACGCGTGCTGTCACGGTTCGACGCCCATCATGAGCGCAGTTAATCCGCTTATCCCTGATCTGAACGGCCAGTTTATACGTCACCATGCCTACATACCTGTACTATCCTCATCAGCGGTGTGACGCCTCTGACTTGCTGTTGCATTTCCACCCCGTTGCAGTTTCACCCCCTGACAGTTCAGTAAAAACTGTCCATGTTTCAATATGGCCTGTCCATGTATGCGCTGCTTGCAGGCCTTGCGGTGATTTGCACGAATGGTGACGGCCCAAAACGGTGCAGAGTATGCACATCCTGCAGTATCTGCTCCGCACCGCGTGGGGGTGCACTTTTTTCCTCTGCTTGATAAAATGTGACACATGCATATCAAGGCCATATGCTCACAGTAAGCTGCCAATTGATTGAACTTTGCACTCCAATTCCCATGCGCCCTGCAGGCATAGCGGCGTCAGAGCAGGCTGCTGCAGCGGCTGAGTTCCAAACGCTGTACAACAGGCATGTTCTCGCGCCTCTGGAGCACGCCTCCAAGCACGGGGACAATGGCGCAGTCAAGGTATGCGCTCCCCCCACCTCTTGTCTCGTTTCACTGCACTGCTTCAACATGGATTCGAGTGTGCCGTCACAAGTGAACTTTGCTTTAAACTGCGAAGTCGATGCTTCAGTGACTTTGGTCGATGTCAGAGTTTGGTGAGTCATTAGTGACACTGCTCAGCAAATGTTTTTTGTTCTGGCCGCTTTCATGTGTTGATCGCATTGTGTCACAGCATGCTGTAGTACCCCGTCACTACATGAAAAGGGACGATGCTCTCGGGTTGAGCGCAAAGCTCAAAGCAGCACGGCGCCGCGGGCTTGTACCGACTGTGCTTCACGTATTCAAGCATGTCGATGAGATGTTACTCGCCTCCCCCCCCCATTTCAGAACTCAGCCAATCGAAACAATCTTGTGCACGTACCGAGCACACCTGCAGCTTGCCGACAATCTCATTCACACATGTGCTGTCCGCGTGCGTTCATGTGCCGTGCCAGGCCGAAGACGGCGCTCAGGGCGACAGCCTGGAGTGGGGCCAGGTGGTGCAGGCGATGGCGCAGCAGGAGTACGGCCAGTGGGACGTGCGCCTGCGCGTACAGGTGCTGGCGTGGCTGTGCGACCAGTGCCTGAGCACTGACACGCTGCGCGAGGTCTTTGAGCGCGCGCAGGTGGCCAAAGAGGTGAGGTCAGACGTATTTGTATTGTTGTTGAGGTTTGGGCTAGGGTTAGAGGTGTGTTGACAGAGGTGGGTTTGGGGTGAGGTTTGACATTGGTGTTGTCATTGGGCCTGGGGTCAGTGGGTTTATAGGACTACATGATAGGAGGTGCAAGAGCAGAGACGTCAGCAGCAGCCCCTGGACACCAACACGCTGTGTGAGGTCTTCAAGCGTGCGCAGAGGGCCAAAGAGGTCAGGTCAGCATTTCTGTTGGGGTTTGGGCTAGGGCTAGAGGGTGCGCTGGCAGAGATGGATGTGGGGCTGTGCGACCAGTGCCTGAGCACTGACACTTTGAGCGCGCGTGGGTGGCCAAAGATGTGAGATTAGGAAGGTGAAGGATGTGAGATGAGGAAGGTGAAGGCCAGGGCTAGGGTTAGGGTCAGGAACAAAAGACACGCTCGGGCGCGTACAGGCGGCATGTAGGTTGGAGTTGGGGGGTTAGGGTTAGGGGTACAGGCGGCATATAGGTTGGAGTTGGGGGGTTAGGGGTAGGGGTAGGAGTAGGTGAGAGGATGCTTTTGAGCGCGCAAAGGCAAGGTACGTTTGTGCGCCGCGCGGTCGTGCATGGTGCGTTGCACGGCTGCGTGCGCTGTGCACACTGTAATGACCACGCTGTCGCCCACTGCCATCATTGCGCTACGTCACTGTTGCCACTTGGTAGGCAAAACGATCATATCCACATGCACGTTGTACATACCCACAAACACCAACACATTTGTGTTGCTTATATATCATCAGAAGAACATGCATGCCTGTGGTCACCTCTACGTTCATACCAGACTTAGCTGCGCACACGCACGTTGTGTTCACATGTAGATGTACATACCTACCTACCTGCACTATTATACATACATGCCTGCAAGCACTGACGATGGTTGCATACTGCTGGTATCGGCAGACCATCATGCGGCGCGACAAAGAGATCGCCAAGAACGTGAAGGCAGCGGCCGACGCGCACATTGGCTCGGCGGCGGCGGCAGCGGCGGCGGCGGCGGAGGAAGCTGCAAGTGGCATGGATCACGATGGCAGTGGGGGCACTGCTCAGCAGGTGAAGGACCAGGCGCAGGCCAGGGCGCACGCCGTGCGCGCAGACGCCTACAAACAGGTCAGTGGAACTAACTGTTGTACTTTCGTAAATGTAGTGAGATGCATACATACCTACATATCTGCACATCCTCCCAATAAATGGAGGGACTTGTCCATGCTAGAGAATGCGAAGCAGCGCGTCATCGAGCACATCAGCCATGCACTCATGATCATACGTGGCAAATACTTTCAGGAGCGTCGTTTGTGGAGGATGAACTGCTGTGCTTCCATACATGTGCTAAGGTACATTTCTACCTGCATCCCATGCAGGCATGTGCCTGTGCAAAATAGAACTGAGGCATACTCGCAGAAGGCCCCCTTACCGTGAGGGACAACTCGAAAGCAGCATGCGAACAGGAATGTGGGGGTGCTGACTTGCCAAGGGGCATCAGCTTCGAGATTAGGGTTAGGGTTAGGGTTAGGGTTAAGGGTTCGCCCTAACTTCAAAGGGGGTTTGGTGACACTCCAATGCTCTTGCTGCGCGCGGTTGCTGTTCACCCCAATAGCAGCTGAACCCAGCCATGTCTTTTGAGCTGTTACGCGACCCGTGCTAAATATCTCCCCCTGCCCCCCCCCTTCGCAGCAACTAGCATCCGAGTCTGCAGAGATGAAGAGCTATCGGTACCTGGCGGCGCTGGTGCAACGGCTGGAGCCTCTGGGGCACGACCGGCACCACCGCAGATACTGGCTCATCAACAGGGATGGTGAGCACTGTGGGCGGCAGCATAGCGCATTGTGTTTTGCGTTGCAAGTGCCTGTGAGTGCTGTTCGAATCGCGGGAGACCAGCGCTACAGTAATAGCACTTCAGGACTGTGAAGTAGCACAAGATACTGGCTCTTCAAGCGGGATGGTGAGCGGGCCGCAACATAGCGCATCATATTGCGTCGCCACTACCTGTAAGTATTATTCGAGTTGCGGGCGATGCGACTGTTGCGCTTGAAGCAGTTCAAGACTTTGAGGGGAGCTGTATGTATACTGCAAAAAAACATTTGTATCAGAGGCGGTGCGCCGTAGGGCATCATGCAACTTGTGGCTCTTGGGAACAGAGCAGGCTGCGCTTGCATGCAGCACCTCTCTGTATTCCATTTCTGAATGCTCATTAGAAGTGCGTGTCACAATTTGCTCATCTGCGTCTCTATCACTGCGCCACTGTTTGTTACATGTATGCGCCACGTGGTGGCCTTCAAGGCCAGACAAATGTTCAGAACTCCTGAAACCTCTTTGAAGTTCATATGTACGGCCATACGTTTTGAGTTTGCTTGTACACATAACATACCCATGCGCTGCAACCCTGCAGAGACTGCTGGCGCCGACAGCGGTCACGTGCTGGCAGAGGATGGTACCAACTGGTACAGCTTCTCCACAGTGGGCAGCCTCCTGGAGCTGCACAAGTGGTTGGACGCGCGCGGCATACGCGAAAACGCACTACGACAGGTATGTACACTGTAGTATACCACCATCTAATTCAAAGTACAATACCATATACTTCTATATATACTTTGAAGGAAACTTCAAGTTCTATTTGAGTGGTAGCTGTGCAACCTCGTGGGGCTCTGCAAGTGTTTGGACGCGCGGGGCGTGCACAAGGATGCACTGCAATGGTATGCATGTACGTTTTTCTTGAGGGTGACGTGCTAACTAATGCCCTGCCACCACTCTGGTACGCATCCCACATCAAACTTGAAGAGCCTCGGGCAGATCCTCAATTGCAACAAGACATCCCCCCATGCGCGCTGCCGCGTGTCACTTGCACATACCACCCAGCAAACATATGCAGACACCAACCGCTGCTGATAGTTGCTGATGCTGTGCTGATGGCACGTTGCTCAACCCGCCGCTCTTGCAGGCTATTTGCGACAATGGCCTTACACACACCTCGTTGGCATAACTCGTGATCACTGCTGCTCATGTCATCGCTCAACCTGCCCTTGCCAACGGCCTGTGCGAGGCGAGCACGCTCGCGGCGCACCACCACCCGTATGAGCGCTGGTGCTGATCACTGCTGCTGTGCACTGCTGCTGATAACTGCTGCTCATGTCATGCCCAACCCACAACACATTGCTCAACACCGAGATGAGCACTGCTGCTGATCAACAACGGGATGAGTACTGCTGCTGATCACTGCTGCTCATGTCATCGCTCAACCTGTGCCGCAGGTCCTGCGCCACCTGCTCCTCGACAACGGCCTCTCGCAGCCCAGCGAGCTCGCGGCGCACCACCACCCGGACGAGCACTGCTACGCGCGCGTCGCCTTCCTCGCGCCCGCGCGCATCCTCGCCGCCGGCTCCATGGACTTCACCATGGCGCAGCAGCAGCGCTCAGCGTTGACGCTCGGCTGCAAGGACCTCATCGTCGCGCCCGACGCGCTCGTACCCCCGGACGACACCAGTTACAGGGAGGGGCCGCTGCTGCTGAGCGCCGACGTGGAGGCGGGCGGGGGGCACGGCATGACGCTTGTGGCAGAGAAGGGGTCCTTGTTTGTGAAGCGCGCGTGCGAGAAGGGGGGAGGGGGGCCGGACGCGGCGGCGCGCGCGGGGGTGCTCGCAAAGGACGGGCTCGTGGCGGTGCGCGGGCGGTGCGTGCGGACGCCGGAGGAGGTGGCAGCGCTCGCCGAGGCAAGTCACATTGTTGCAGTTGAAGTGGTAAATTAAAGTCACATTCTATGAACTTGAAAGTATAAACATGAAGTAGGAAACAGCGCAAGGACGGGCTCGTGGCGGTGCGCGGGCGGTGCGTGCGGACGGCCGAGGAGGTGGCAGCGCTCGCCGAGGCAAGTCCACTGTTGCAGTTCAAGTGGAACGAATACTACGCCTGAACTCGGAAGGATACAAATGAAGTGGGAAACGGCGCCCAGGGGCGAGGTCTGTGGCGGCATGTGGACGTTTCGTGAAGGTGGCGGCGCTCAAGGTGAGTCTTCATAGTTAAAGATGAAACTGAAAGTTGGGAAACACGTACGAATAAGAAAACACCTGATGGGCTCATGGCGGTGCACGTGCAGTGCATGCGGTAAGGATGTGACCGAGGCAATGTTCATGTTGAAGCTGAAGTTGATGGAAATGGGCTGCCAATGATCGACCTGAGGTGATGGGAAAAGGTGAAGCCGTGGTGGAGTGGCATCGCATGCGGGTGTAGCTGCATGGGGCCACAAACAGGGCCTGCAGACTCCGACTTTTGGCGACAACACTCGGAGAAGCGCTCATTCGAAGCCTGCCTCTGAAACTCAATGAAGCCCTGCGTGTATTCAACAGGAAGGTTGACAACTTTGAACTTCGCCATTCACTGAATTTGAGTATGTTGTATTGTTTGCTTGCAGGAGACTGCCGATCAAGACCAGCCCACCTACTCCATCCAATTTGTGCGCACCGTGCCCCTGGAGGACAAAGACACCAAGCTCCCTGCGCAGATACCCCCTCTGCAGTACCTGGCGGGGCTCCTGCTGGACAGCGAGAGCCTGCTGTGCCACCCCTACAATGTGGGGGAGGGGTGGGTGGGGGGGCGGAAGAGCGTGGCGTGGCGGCAGTCTGTCATCTCCGCCACCACCGTCAGGTACCGACGCTGATGAAGTAGTGTGCAAATGGCATCGCACTTCCTATGCTTTTACTTTGAAGTATGATTTTTTAGCTGAGCCAGGTTCATCATCCATCTTCAGTGGCGTGGCGGCAGTCTGTCATCTCCGCCACCACTATCAGGTACGCTGATGAGGTGAGTGCAGTATAGCAACTTCAACGTGACCACTCAGCTGAGCCAGCTTCGTTGTCCAACAACTTTCAGTAGCTGCTGAAGTCTGCCATCTCCACCACCACTGTCAGGTACGCTGATGAAGCAATGTGCAGATGGCATAGCAACTTCAATATGACTATTCTTAGCCAACACGAGCAGCTTTGTCATTCAACAATCCTTGTTAGCTGCCGAAGTCTGTCATCTCTGCCACCACCGTTAAGTACGCTGATGACATGTGTGAAAGGCGGCAGAGCAACTGAATCATGACTACTTCGAAGTATTAAAATTCATTACTATCAGCAGCTACATCATCTAGAGCAGCTTCATTGTCCAACAATCTTTAGTAGCTGGTAGCGTTAGTCACTTGCGCAATCGCCAGTAGGTACGCTGACCAAGTAGTTTTGACCAATGGTAGAACTGCTTCAGCATCCATCAGCTCCAATGCCTACGGCGGCAATCAATCATGGCCACAACAACAGTCATTTACGCTGAAGTAGTGGCAGCCAACGATTGAGCAACTTCGACATGACGTGTTAACAGCTCTTTTGGAAAGTATGAAGTACAGAGACGTCGTGTCTCACAGCACCCCCCCTTCCCCTTCACGCAGCGACTTGGTACCCGCACTGCTGGACCTCGAGTCCGCACTCGCCCACAAGCACACAGCGCTCAGCTACTAGAAATATTCCTCTTCACAAGCGTAAAGTGCTGGAACACTCGAGAACTGTAAAGCATGGTCTCTCAAGAAGTGTAAAGCGTGGTCTCACCCTCCCCCCCCCCCCCCCCCCCCCGCGGCCCCTATGTGCAGCGACCTGGTGCCCGCCCTCCTGGACCTCGAGTCAGCGCTCGCCCACAAGCAGACGGTCCTCGGCGTCGACGGCCGCTGGCAGGGGGCGCGGCGCCGCAAGTGGCGCGCGTTCGTGGCGCGCGCGCGCACCAGCGCTCAGCTCGTCATCGCGTGGAGCGCGCTGGAGGCATGCCTGGACTGGGCCACGGCGGCGGCAGTGTGGGCAGCGCTCAGCCGGCGCGCGTTCCTCCAGAACATTCCGTCGCAGGGGCGCAACACGGTGAGGGTGATGTTGAAGTTGAGATTGAGACAGGCGGTGACGCTCCGCAGGCGCGGTGTGGGCAGCGCTCAGTCGGCGCGCGTTTCTCCAGAACATTCCGTTGCAGAGGCGCAACACGGTGTGGAGGGCGCTGAAGGCATGATGTTGAAATTCAGGTTAGACAGGCGGTGACGCTCCGCAGGTGCGTGCGGGCAGTGCTCAGCCGGCGCGCATTCTTTCAGTTGCACAGCCGCAACACGGTGAGCTTTTGCGAGGTCGGTCGTGGCGCATTCACTCGCAGTATATATACTTGTGTTTCAGGACGTCAGCTCGGTTTTTACGCATGTCAGCCCAAGGTTGAGGTCAGGGCTATTCTTAACCCTAAACGCAGTTGAAGTGTTTGGTCGCTGTGCTAAGCGGGAAATGGTTCGGTATATCTGGTGAGGGACAGCATGCAGTGCCGTTCTGCAGCGAAATCTGCATTGCCGCTTCAAGTAGACCCGTGCCACTGCATATACATACTTGGAAGTACATACTTAAGTACTTGCTTGTTAAGTAGAAGTATACATTACTGTAGAATTGGTGGTACATGTACTTGCATACCCTTATATTCATTCTGAACGAATGGCTGGCTGTGTGTCAGCTTGACACATCATGTGACGTGCTGCTGCTTACGCTCGGATGCACAGATGCCGGACATTGGAGACGTGGTGGTCTACTTTGGCGACGGGCACACTGCGGCGCTAACATTCGATAAGGTGAGCATAACATTTACGGCAGCGCAATGTAGGTGCTCATTTCGCACAAATGCAGCACTGCATATTTAACCAATAGCGCTGCTGCTGTCATTATGATCTCAAGCAACAACAAGAAAGCTCTCCAGCAGGTTGGCGTGTTGTTTGCCTCCCTCTTCTGGCATGTCTCCATACAGCCCCAGAGGAGCACGTAAACGCTGCTACGCCGGTTGCGCGTCACTTACACTTGAAGTTGTGCATGCTACTCAGCAAACGAACTGTTGTGCGAGAACTACTGAGGTGCCATCGCTCCACCTGCCTGTTATATTTACTGGGCCTGACTGAGTTCTGCACAGAGATTCGTTGCTAGAGAGTCACAGTCCCATTTTCTTGCTGTCTTGGAAGGACGATGTTCGGGCTACTGGCAGCACACAATGTGCAACTCTTCCGCTGTGATGGTTTACTGCACAGCATAATGCGAATTGCATTGCAAGTAACGGTGCCCGCTGATTGTGTGATTTGTCTTGTGCACGTACCATACATGGTGGAAAGGAAAAGTAATTTCCATCTTTGTTGTGTTTTCAGGTTGCCATGAACACGACCTCATCAATAACTTGTAATTGTTGTTTATGCAGGCCCTTGGCCTCAGTGCTATGTGGGGCGGCCAGCCCCCGGTGGAGGGGGCGGTGCTGCTGTGCCGCGTGCAAGAGATCGCGTACTGCACGGGGGTGCCTCAGGGCAGTGAGCTGTCTCCCATGCAGCCATTCGCGACCTTCAAGCTTCAGGTGAGTTGGTAGGAACTTATACTTCTGCGAAGGTACATTCGTGCGTGAACCTATAGGAACTTTCGTGCTTGAAATTGTGTTTGGGCTCTCTCCCATGCAGCCATTTGTCACCATCAAGCTTCAGGTGAGTTGGTACGAAGCCGCAGGTACGCCGGCGCTTGCAGTGTGTTAAGGCTGTCGTGTGTGCTGCCGTTTACGACGTTTCAGCGGCAGGTAAGTAGAAGCAGACCTGCTGCAAAGGCTTTATGTACACTCGCGCTTGCGATGCGTATTCATTTGTCGTTTGTGCAGCCATTCGCTTCCTTCAAGCTTCAGGCAGGCGAATGAACGCGCGCTCTGCCGCAGAGCACGCCTGCTTGTGCGCAGGCAGGGGACAGCGAAGCACGATGATTACTTTGAAAGTGGTTAATGTAGCACTGGGTACAGGTTGTCAGCAATAGGCCTCTTTGCACAAGCTTCACATCCATAATATGCATGCATACCACAGCTTAGCGCATGTTTCACAGTGGCGCTCTGCCTTTCATTAATAGCCCTGCCCCCCGCCTCGCTTCCCATGCATTACCCGCCGCGTGGTGTGCACAGCGCTGACTGCAATCATGGCCAATCCTCATCGCCCTGTATGCCAGTCCCAGGCGATCCTACAGAACGCTGTCGCCCTCAGCTTCCCCATCAGAAACCCTGCCGCCCCCCCCCCTTCGGGGCCCTCGCTTCTTACTCGTCATGCGCTGTATGGTTTGCACGCCATTCAACAACAACATGGCCACATTGCATCACCTCCCCCCCCCCCCCCCCCCAGGTGATCCCATCGGACCACCAGGAGCCCGAAGTCCCCACCCTCCCCAAAGAGCCCTTAGGGCTGAAGCCCCCCGGAGACTCGCGTGGCATGCTCAACCGGCTGCTGCGACGGAGCCTCGCTGTGGCGAGCCGAACGCCCGGTTCGCAGCCCTTTATGCAACCTGTTGACTACAGCACGAACCCGGACTATCGGGAGGTCGTGGCGCGGCCGATGGACCTGGGGACCATATGGAGGCAGACCGTGGAGGTATGTATGTATGCAGTTTGTGTAATGATGGGTGTGAATACAAGGGTTCTGGAATGTGACAGCGTTGGATTGAATGATTATCGCGAGGTCGTGTCGCGGCCGATGGACCTGGGGACCATGTTGAGGCAGACCGTGGAGGTATGCATGTATGCACTTTATGTAGAAATGAATGTTATAGAAGGGTTCTGGAGTGCGGCAGCGCTCGGGCGAGAATTATCGGGAGGTCGTGGCGTGGCCCAATGGACCTGGGGACCATGTGGAGGCGGTTCTGGAGTGCGGCAGCGCTCGGTTGAAGAATTATCGGGAGGTCGTGGCGCGGCCCAATGGACCTGGGGACCATGTGGAGGCAGTGCGCTTTATGTAATGATGGGTGTTAATAGAAGTGATCTGGAGTGTGGCAGCGCTAGGTTGGTAGTGGTCTGCAGGAGCGCCTTCATTGTGGAGTGTGTGATGCAGTGGCAGTCCTGCCTGCAAGACGGACAGGCGGCGCGATGCAAGTTTTCTTTAAGTTTCCGCTGGATGTGCCTGTCAATTACTTTAGATGGTGGTTCCAGAAGCCTTTTACTGTCTTCACTCTATACGTGGCACACCTGACAGCCCTACGGATCTCGCTTCAAATGTGCAAGGCTGACGTACTTCCTGCCTAACAGGCTTCCCTGCTGCTGCTGTCTAGCTTGAACAACCTGCACAAAACTCACCGCCGATAACAACAACAGCGCGTGGCTCAATCCTCTGAGCACTGCTTCTGCTGCGCACCTGCAGGGCCACTACGCCACGCTGGAACAATTTGAGCAGGATTTGGCGCTGGTGCTTGACAACTGCCACGCCTACTGCGACTCGCGATATCCCTGGCTCTCCAAGGTGGGGGTTGCACCTGCTATTCTTGGCGGAATCACGCAGTTTCTGCTGAGATATTTGTCTGGCTCTTCAAGGTGGGACTCGCACCTGCTGTTCTTTGGCGGCATACATATTGTCAGCAAAGACATAGTCTATTGTCATCACACACCCACAGTACAAACCGCGCTTGCATCGTGATGTTTTTTATCGTAATTTTTGTGTGTGCATGTTCTTTGGCGGCATACATATTGTCAGCAAAGACCTATTGTCATCACACACCCACAGCACAAACCGCGCTTGCATCGTGATTTTTTTTTATTGTAATTTTTGTGTGTGCATGTTTCTCGTGGCCTCACGTCAATACTGGCTGGCATTCAACAAGCACCTGCCTCACTGCATCGGTCCCGCTACCACTTCCAACCTCCATGTGTCATTTGCTTGCCTGCTTGCAGGACTGCGAACGGGTGGTGAAGGCTGCGCGTGACACGCTAGCGCACCCGGAACTCAACCAGCAGGTCAGGCCCAGCCACTGGCTGAGCATCGTTGAGCGTCGTGGAAGATTTGAGCTGCCACCCTAGTTTAGGGTTAGGGGTATCCCCTTGTCACATGCTGGCGCACAGGACGACATATGATGCGCCGCGTTGCACCATGTCTCACCTAGCGCTACGTCGCACCTGGAAATCAGCGGGGAGGTGAGATTGCCCCAGACGCCGCGTGAGCGCTGCGGCCGCTCACAAGCAAGCACGTCTCGTACTCATCAAGTTACCCGTTTGTTGGATTGCTGGCGGACAGGACGGCACAAACCAATCGCCGTGCTTCTTGAGGCGATTACGTTGCCAACAGCATGGCGTGGGCAGGACAGCGCTGTACAAGGTCACCTCACTTGCTTGGCTGGGCGCCTATGTGTCAGCTATGCAGACAGTCTGTGGCCAGCATGCCAGTGCCAGTTCTTCCATCTGAGCATTGGTGACTGGGGGTGTTTCATGCACCGAGCACATTGGTGAAATGGAACACGCGTGCTCCAAGGCCAGAGGCTAAACATTAGCTGAGCCCTGCAGCTGAACAATTGCTCAAGTATGTGAACATGGCAGGTGTGATTCAAGACTACACTTGCGTGTCAAGCGCATGGCTGCGCTCGTGGGAAGGTGACCCTAACCCTAGCCACTTTTGCTTCCTGTTCTGCTCGCCTGTTCCCTCTAGATACGCGACGCCGAGAAGCATGCTGCATCACAGCAGGAACTCTGGCTGCGGCACACTGGCACGATTCCTGCCGCTGACGCTCAGCAAGGCGCTGCGCCGCAGCAGGCAAGTCGATTGATTGAAGTTATGATGTACTTCAAGTGCAGTGATATGAACTTCAGCAAATGCACATTGAAAAGCAATGTGCATGTGCTGTGGTATCTGTTGAAGCTTGTGTTGCTCAGGCTCTGTAGGGATAGTGCGTGCTTAGGTGCCAGTTAACACCGCTGCAGAGCTCAAATTTCTTTCACCCGCGTTTGCGGTTTCTTGCATCAATGCTTCAATCACGGGGAGTTGCCCCCAGCCACCTCTGGTTCACCGTAGTACTTCGAAGTTATTGAAATGCCTCTTGGAACATGTGCTGAGAGCAATAAGCACTCTCTGTTTTTTTTGTCAGTGTTTTGTTTTCCCAATATGCATGGTCTCATAACGCACCTAAGTTTGTCATCATAATGATGTTTGTCGATGTTTCGCTCCTTTTTCTTGTGCAGGGCATGGAGCAGTTGAGGGGCCTGGCAACCGACGCGAGCAGAAAGGCAAGTGCTTTGGGTTGGGGGATTTTGATGGTTAGTTGCTCTCTTTGTGCGTTCCAGAAAGGTAGACACAAAAAAGGTTCTCCAGCAATTTAACCAAATCATTATAGTCATACTCATCATTTTGGCTTTGAAGCTGCCGGGTTTCCTCAGATTGGTCAGACATCGACCTTCGAGTGTAAATCCTGTTGGGACTGCAATAATTATAGGTGGTGCTGCTGTAAAATAAGCACGAGTACCACTATCCAGACCGACCGTAAATACGTGATGAGCCCGAACAATAAATGCTATGCCTTATATCTATAATGAAGAATCTGTGTCTAATAAGCCAAAATAAAATACCAAGGCCGGTGGTGCTGCAAGTGTAGATAAGAAACTGACCTGCGCTTCAACGGTCACTTGAATCATTGTTCTGTTTTAGGCGGAGCGCCGTCACAGCGGCAGCATCAATGGCAGTGTGTTGCCTGACCCTTGGCCATGATAATACTGCCGCGTGCTTACTCGCAATGATGGTGCAGACGGCACCAATGCAGTAGGTACATTTTTGTTACAGACCACATGCTTATGGTGGCATGCAACAACGCCATTGTGGCGTTCGACCTTATCTCCAGCCCGCCACTACTTAGACCGCATTCAAGCGCAAGAGACGCCAAGTGCTGACACTCCAAGCTGCCAATGCCAATGTTCCTTCCGCACAGGCGCGTGAGGCGTTCTTCGACACGCTGTTGCCCCTCTCCTACACCTCCAGCATCACTGCAAAGCCCGACACCGCTATCGGCGACGACAGCAGCGCTGCTGCCGACGCCACTACCGCCATGTCCCCCCGCAAGCACGAAAGCGCGCTGACATCGCCGCGCAAGCAGCACCAGCGCGCGCACCGCACGCTGACAGTTACAATGCGGCTCAATAGCAAGGCGCCCGCGTTTGTGGTGCCAGTGGCGCAGTACCTGGAGGCCTACAGCGCGGGGTGGCGGCTCGAGGAGCAGATCTGCATTGTGCACCCAGATGAGGTACGACGCCGGTTGTTGTTGCTGCTGCTGAGGCGAGAGGGTAGCGTGCGTCTGTTCGGTGTACTCATTCGCACTGTGCGCTCAGCTCAGGTACCACACCTTGTTTCAAGGCCAAGAAACTTGCAAACCACACCACGTGAACTTGCCATGATGGCTGTCAGGGGGGGGGCACCAACAACGAACTGGGGGTTGTTCACAGCAAGGGAGCTGTCTGCAGCACTTCATCAAGAGTTCATGCGCATTTGTAGGCGCAGCTGTGGCTTCCTCGGTGTACGGTTGATCAGTACTGTATCAAACACTAATGCTGTCAAGCCTTGCAATCTTGGGCCGATGCAGCAACGCTTGTGTGGTGCCACCAGTGAGCGCTGCTATTGAAAGTACGGCAATCGACACGAAGTTAAGCACTCAATACGCTTCCCGGCTCATGAGCTGCGTGGTTGCAATACTCGAGTACCCCAGACCGCGGCCGTTCGAGCTGGTTTGTGCACTAGCCTTGGTGTCTGGCAGGAGTCTTGCAGAAGTGCTGGTCACAGGCGAGTTCACGTTTGCAGAGCTACCTGGTGGTTCTGCCACCCACCACTGTATGTTCAGAGACGCTAGCACCGCCAACAGCACGGGTGGCGTCATTTCTCTGCTGTGTGAGACCAAGGCTTACCTGACTGCGCTCGCAAAGCTGAGAGCGACAAAGCAAGCAACAGCTGCAGCTTCTCTTTCCACTAGTTCCATCCACAGCAGCCACTGCAAAAGCGCCAACGCCGCTGCTAAGGCGCTCCTTGGCGGTGAGCACTTTGTCTTAGGTGATCTCAGAGTGGCATATGCTGCATTGACATTTACTTTTTACCACAATGCTGGCGGCCACCAGTGGCAGCAGCAGGAGCTGGTTGCATGGCTGCAGCAATCCCTGCCCTATACCCGCATAGCGTCCTCTGCAGGTTTCCTCGCCAAGGTGCAGCAGTGGCTAATGAATAATAAGTGCGTTTTGATGACAGCGAAAAAAATGTCGGCTATTATTTGTCGATGAGAAAACCAGCTTGGCGAACAAATTGGCAGGCAGGAGCAGCGCCAGCAGCGCCACATCTTCCCGCCGCCAATGTTCTCACGCTGCTGCA
The DNA here is from genome assembly GCA_017506865.1 of Tribonema minus. Lineage (NCBI taxonomy): Eukaryota > Xanthophyceae > Tribonematales > Tribonemataceae > Tribonema > Tribonema minus. The sequence goes on from JAFCMP010000033.1 coordinate 154,286, forward strand.
GACACAAAGTTCTCACGCTGCTGCAGCAGCAGCAACGGCACACCACAAAAAACTGTTGTTGCACACCAACAATCTGCACAACATCACAGGCGGTGCGGACCCTTGGTGGATTTAACAGTTTAGAAAGTCCGGGAAAAAGTTCTTGCGTCCTGGGCATGCAACTCGGAAGCAGCAGGACATATTAGCTGCAGCAAGCCACCAGTACTAGTAGATGAGGACAGGCAGGATGTCGTCGCCGCTGGCAGCCAGCAGCAGGACCAACAGCGGCGATGGCGGCGGTCCTCCACCTGCAGCTAGCCGCAGAGACCTTTTCTCGATCTTCAGCCCAGCCAAGAGCAGCAGCAGCAGCAACAGCGGCAGTGGTGGCAGCGCTGGTGGCAGTGCTGCAGCAAAGAGAAAGGCAGTGGCAGTTGACGCAGGTTCTGGCGGTGGCAGCAGTGGTGGCGATGGCAGCAACAGCGTCCCTGATCCTGCTGCTGCTGCTGCCAAAGTTGAAGCTGAGGCACGCCTTCGAGCCACGCTGGGGGACCAGAACACTACCAACGCCCTCTTCCACACCCGTTTCGCCCCCAGTGCCCCACCTCATGCAGTCCTCAACCTCCAGCGGTGGGCACAGGAGCTGGTGGAGGTCAACGATTTTATCGCTGGCGAATTTGGGGACAGCACCATATCTTTCATCCGCATGCCGCAGAAGATTGGCAACAAAACAAAGGAGCAAATGGGAGGCAGGCGCGCCACACCACGTGCCTTCGCTAACCAGACCGCCAGAACATCCCGAGCCGTGAACATCGTCAAGGACCTGTTTGCGGTGCCTCGCGCGGTCTTCATCAAGCTGCTGGGTACTTCTTTCAATCTGCCTGGTGCCCCAGCTGCCATCAACATGGCAGCTGGGGCAGCCTGCATTAAGGCTGCAGTGTCCGACCTGGACCAGCAGTCCCCCAACAGGGTCAAGGTGGTGGTGGGCAAGCTGGAGGTGCTGGGAGAGGGCGTGCAGCGGCCAGAGCGTGTCGATGCCCACGGCATGGTCGTCATCACAGGAATGGAGCAGGCGATGGAAATGTGCGCTGCTTTCAGAATGTTTCTTGTGGCTCGTGGCGGGATGTGCCGCGCGATGCACGCCACCGACACCACTAGGGTGGCGCTGGAATCATCAGGTGATACGGCCCAGAAGGTATATGAATGGGCACAGTACATGGGGAAGGCAAACGGCCCTCACAAGGATCACATGGGCAGGGGTCGTACCGGGGACACGATGCGCACGGCAAACATCCCTATTATCGGCGATGCAGACGACATGCTTTTCCTTTACCACTCCCGCCTGACTTAGACTTGCCAAAGAGGTTTGCCCCCTCGACCACTTGCAGCTTTTACCTGTTGCTGTGATTCAGATTGGGAACTTCAAGGTGCGACTGCACGAGACATACAATTGAGATGATTTCGAAAACAAGTGCTTGCCGCTTCTGTCTCTCTCTGTGTCGCACTCTCTGCCAAGTTGAAAAGTTGCTGCTACTAGCTTGCTGCACAGGTGCCTGCCTGCTCAATTGCACCCAGATGTGTTGATGGCATCCACATACTACAACACTGGTGGCACTGCGTCCACTGGTGGCACTGATGCCACGTGTGCAATGCATGCATTTTGCTCGTTTGAGTCAACGTCACCAACATGTCAAGGCACCAAATCCCTGTGATTGTCAATTTTGCCGGTAACAACAGTGTCACAAGCAGGTTGAATAATGTCACCCACTTTCATCTCTCTCTCTATTGATCAGGCTGCGCCATCAGGCACACCACACACAGCACGCTCGTTTGCATTCGTCTGCGGCTGCATGCATCTTGCCGTGTCTGTTCCAGCGCTATCGCAGATTGACGGTGCTGCCATGCCACCACCATGCTGGTGTCACGGCACAGCGCTCAGCTTCTGCCTTCAGCCCCGAATTACATTCTAAGCACTGTCATGACCTCATCTCGCTGTGTCCGTTTCAAGGCTGTTACTGATCGCAGCTGCGACGCTCATTGTCGACAACTGCGTGCAGGGCGCCAAGGGCCGCCGCCACGTGCGCATGCAGCACGGCACCGTGGTCGGCGTGCGCCAGCCGCCGCCGCAGCAGCCGCGCACCGCCGGGCGCCTCCCCTGGGACTGCCTGGAGATAGAGTTTGACGATCCTGACGATGACGAACTGAGTGAAGCGGCAGCGCCGTCGACTTCAACTTCAGCAGCACCGGCGGCAGCAGCAGCAGCTGCGGCGCCCAAGTCCAAATCGACTGCGCAGCAGCAGCCGGACTCCGCAGCGATCGCCGCCGGTGCTGCGGGCCACATTGTGTGCATGAACCCGTGGAAGCTGCGGCGGCCGTCGGCGGCGGCGGCAGCGTCGCAGCTGAGGGCACCCATGGCTGCGCGCGGCAGCCGGGGGTTGAAGGGGTAGCGTCACGCGTGCTGCCGCTGCCACCGCTGCTGCTGCTGCCGCTGCTGCCACTGCCGCTGTTGGCCGCTCTGCTGCTGCTGCCTCTGCCGCCGCCGTTCTTGCCGTGGGCACAATCATTGCCGCTGCTGCTGCCAGTGGCATCACAGCTGCTGCTCTGCTGTGCTGCCACAGGCATTGCGGCTTGCTTTGCAGCGAAGGTTGTGGCTGCGCGCATTGAGCTGCTGCTGAACCCGATGTCTGCTCTGAGGCAGCCAACATCTGCAGGCAGGCTGCTTGTGTGGGCGCTGTAGCACGCAGCAAGCACAGGCTGGGGGTGATGCAGCTCGATACAAGTGCACCACATGTGCTGGGTCCAGCTGATGAGCGTGCCAGTCGGGTTGAGCGCTGCTGCTGCTGTTATGGCCAGTACCGCTGTCGCTGCTGCTAGTGCATGTTCATACATGGGCAGTGCCATTTGCACTGCCACCTCTACAAAGCTGCTGCTGCTGCCACCTCTACAAAGCTGCTGCCGCAATGCCCTGGTCAGCCGTCCTCCCTGGTCAGTCGTCCTCTGAGGCAACCTGCCCTGCAGCTTCTTGTGTATCCACTTTGCTACCAGAGTCAGGCACAGTATATCGTGAGGCCTCTGCCATTGCGCACATTGTTGCTATCACACAGACGCGCACGCGCGCCCAAGAGCTTGCCCTGTTGGAAGCAACACTTGCGCGCAGATATACATGACACAGATACACCCCCCCGAAGAGCGCCAGCACTACAGAGCGTTTTGAACTGCGTTTGCTGCCTCTCTTTGCACATTCTGCCTCGCGTGTGAGCAAGTTGCCAGGATGGTCTGCATTAATCCCAAATGCATGCGACAGTCACAGCATTGCGTACGTAGAACTGTTCTGATGTCGGTCTACCATGTATGACCGCAGCTTGCCTGTGGTCACTAATATATGGATTGGGTGCATCAACACCATCAGCATCCCCTCTGTGCACAGAGTATGGTGGCCAGCTGCTTTGCATCCCATCATGATCTACTGGCACGTGTGGTCTGTAATCTGTCCAGCCAATGTCCGCAGTTCAAGTGGCATTTGATGTATTGACTGATTCTTGGACCAGGCTTGCACACTTGCCATTGTGGCTTGTGTTGCAATGCTACCACTACAATTGCCGCCGCTGCCACTGACGTAACAAGCGTGCACCTGCCATTGCCTGATGTTGTGCTGCTACTGGCATTGTCATGATCGCTGCTTGCTTGGCACTGGCAGCTGAGGTTGTGGCTCTACATGGCATGCTGCTGTGAAACTGTGGGTTCCGAGGTTGCACTGGTACAGTCCAGGCATTGGCAAAGGCAGGATAAGTCAAGTGCATCGTGAAACTCAACAATGCCGCAGATGCAGGGCGCAGCGCTGCTTCAAGTTGACACCTGTGCTGCACATGTACTGGGTACACAGCTTACAAGCGCACTGTCAGGGTGAGCACTGCTGCTACTGCTAGTGGTGCTGCTCTGGCTGTCTCGATGCTGCTACCGTTAGTGTGCATGCACTGCACTATATCTCCAAACCTGCTGGTGCAACATCCTGGTCAACCCAAGACAGCCCTGATGTCAGCTTCTGCATCTGCTTACTAGTAGCCACCAGGATAAGGCTCTGCAGATGCAGCATCAGGGCCTATGCCATTGCATTCAATTATGCCAGTGCCACATAGTGGCACAGACGCAGCACGAATTGAGATAACACTTGCCCAGCTTTACATGACACGGAATTCACGCAAGTGCCACTGCTGGGTGTGGAGATGCAGCTGAGCTGGTCACAACACACACATTCTGCCAGTGCATTTGATTTCCAAGTGAACAAGCTGACACTAGCGCGAATGTAGACACAAATGCATGTGACACAACTAAAACATGCTGCAGCCTTGCCCTGGGCTGTCCATATTTACACAACAAAGTAGGGGACCACGCAACAGCACTCTGCAGGTCACAATACGAGTATACAGCAGGTAATCAAGCAATGATGTGCTCAACCACATGCACACAGCAGCTTGCTGGCATAAATGAAGGGTATACTCGACACCTCATCGGAAGTGAAACACCATGAGTAATATGAGCTTTATAATGGAAACGAATCAAAAGATCGTAGAGCTCTAGGTGACAAGGAGTGGTTAGCCGCAAGTCCCTTCCACCAATAAGCCGCTGTTATAATACTACTAGTCATGCATATGCAGTGATCGAGCAGACCTTGTGCTCCGAGTCATGCATCGGTGCCTGGTCAGCATTTCCTCCACCGTGACTTTTTGCGTTATAAATACGGTACGTTCGTCAGGCAGGTTGAACCTCAAGTTCAATGACGGCCGCGTGGCGGATACCTGGTTCTCATGCACATGCTACAGCCCACTGTCGCCCCCCCCGTTGACCGTAGCAGCATACCAGCGGCGGTAGTGCGCCGTGTAGAGGCCGTCCCAACCGGGGTATTCGGCGCTTGGCTCCGGCATGCGTGCAGAGATGTTCCTGTTGGCAGCGTCAGCGTGTGTCTTGCGCGTGGCGGGGATCAGCAGCATGTGCGGACCATCCTGCGTCGCCAGTGTCGCCGTGCGCGGGCGGTCAGCGCTTTCCTCACTCGTGAAGGTGATCTCCGAGTCGCCGCACAGCGCCAGGAGCCCCGTGTCATTTGTCTTGCATGCGTGTCGCGCGGCCGCGATGCGGTCCTCCTCCGACGCCTGTGAATGCATGAGAGTCTCAGGGCAGACAGACAGACAGGCAGTCATCGCACCGTGCAAGGCGACTGCTGACAAGGATTGCAATAAAATGTGCACTTGGAAGTATATACGACAACCTTTATGGCGTACATCCGCATGACATTGTCCTACTCGAGTTGTGTATAATGCGTATATGCGTACAAGGTGATGCACGTTCGTAAATGCCAATGTGTGGGGGCGGTGCATTCCCGCATACATCACGTCGCTGAGCATGGTATGATGCCGGCATCATGTCTCAGACATGCACACATGCACGCTGTCGAAGTACTACGCAGCAGCACCACAGCATGACAGACTCGCATCAGCAGACGGCCGCATAAACACTGGCACCAATGAAGGAACACACTCTCCCACAAGGACTTGAGGTGTCAAGGGCGTAGTAAAATAGTGCTGCAGCATACAAAAGTGATTTGCACAGCACAGGAAGAACAGTGTGGTGTAACTGCTACGACAAGCTGACCGCTATAGTGTTGTATTACAAATGTCACGACATGACACTCGTCTGTCCATGAGATCTCCTTATATACTTCATGAACTCCGGATTGCAACTGTGCTTCATGAACATATACGATAGGGCGACATTCAGTCAAAGTTCGACTTCTGCATGCAACGCTTCCTTTGCTTTTGCAGCTGCTCCTGGGCGTCTTGGCGTGCCACTGGGTGTGGCAAGCTATCCGAAGCATTTTTTTTATGTTTGTTATAGCCTGCCACACACAGATCAGTTGCTCGCTTGCATTCGTGACACACGGCGGGACGAGCATCTGAGTCCTCGCAACACCACACACTGCAAGAAGGCCTGGCCAGCGCACAACGAGCAGCAGGCAGAAAACAGATGGCCGCGTATAGAGCCTGCAGTTGTACACCGCACAATACATACTTCATATTGCATGTCAACTCTGCAATATGTATATACGACCTTGTGAGCCCTAACCTGCGCATACTTGGTGAAGACAGCAGATTTGACACCTCCTCACATCGACAGCGCCAAAGCCGACAAAACAACACTACACAATGGAGACAACGAGGCATTGGCATGAGCACTCACCTGGGTGGCGCCAATGCATCGCACCACAATGGCCGCCAGCCAGTCCGGCAGGGCAGCGTGCGCCAGGTGCGCGCCTCCTGCGAATGGCTTTCTTGAACGCTGCGTCTCGCCTCTGCTCCCTTATCGACAGGATCATGTCCTCGTTGAGTGCGCCGCCGTGCGCTATCAGCCACAGCATCACGGCTTCACACCTCTCAATCAAGCCCGTGCAGTAGCGATACAGCACCTCCCGCGCCGCGTCGGCCGGCATGGGGTTGAGACCGTGCAGAAAGGACAGAACGGCGGTGTCGCCCGTTTGCATCGCCGCGCCCCAGTGGCACATTGCGGGCGTCAGCTGCGGCATGCTGCGCCAGTGCATGAGCGCTTGTGCAACAGCAAAGTTCCTGGTACAAAGGGCTGTCTCCAGTGCCTCCGAACGGCTCCACGAGACGCCGGCGGCATCGGCTGCGTCGGCATGCACGCGAACACTGCGACAGAGCACTCCGCGCTTTCCTCCACCATATCGCTGCTTGGAACGCAACCCTTGCCGATGAGCCAGCGTGCGACGGCAACATGGCGCTCAGACTGCGCGAGATGGACGTACGTCAGCAGATTCGACGGGAAGTTGGTCATGCGCGTGTGCTGCGCCAGCCACTCGCACAGGGGCAAGCTGCCGCTCCCCACCGCAAACGCCATCGAACACAGCGGACTGCGGAGTTGGAAGCCCATCGCAACCGCGGCCTGGACCGTGTCGACGTTGCCGGATTGGCGAAGCACGGTCATGAGATCGAAATTTGGGCCCTGCAGGCCGTGACACGTCACTTGGAATGCTTCCTTATCGCCCCAAAGCAGCGCGGCTTGGCGTTCGCGGCTCAGCGAAGGGTGCTCGACGCCGGGGGTTCGCGTCATGAGAACGGCACGGTAAGCGTCCATATTGCGCTTGTTAAGCGCGTTAACGCCTGCCGTCTGCGGCACGTGCACGGGGAAACGGCACTCCATCACTGCGCTCATTGTGTCCATGGGACAGGGCGATGCGAGGGCTGCGGAGGCAATGTAGTCGAGGCACTTGGTGTGAAAGGCGTCCCGGGGCGGCGTGATAGGCACGGCGTCGCGCAGCGCTGCGACGTCACCAACGGACGCGGCGGCGATGGCGACCAAGACGTGGTGCTCGTCCGCTCCCCTCTCCTTTAGAAGGCAGGCGATGTCGCGCTTGCCGTGGTGCACCGCGTGGGCGAGCAGGCCGGGCGAAGGGGTTCCGTGGACGCTGCTGTCCGGCCCGCTCTGCTTGGCGTCCAGAAAATCTGCCACGCACTGCATCGTGCCCAGCTCCACCGCCATCGCCAGGGCGTCCTCGCTGGGGTGGTGGATCTGGAGGTAAGTGCGCCTGAAATCCTTACTGACACGGGTGTGTGCCCAGGTACTCGAGCACGCGCATCATGAGACCATCGTTTTCCAGCAAAGAGTCCTGCTGACGGTTTTTCTTGCCAGTGCTGCTGCTCATGTTGCTTTAAAAAAGTTTGCTGCACTGATTCGCGACGAAAGTTCAAGTTGAAGTACACAAAGATTTCGTTGTGAAGTTCTGCGGATCCGGTGTGTTTAGTGTCCTGAATGATCGCGAAATCAGCGCGGGCGGTCTCAAAGTGTTTTGCTCGTACGCGCACACCAACACACCATCTGGTGAATCAGAAACGGATGATGCTCTCAGCACCGCCAGTAAAAGGGCCTTGAAAAGTTACGATTTGGTAAATCAATCGGTCCCCTTTCTTGCTGTCTACAAACAAGCTTGCATGACAATATTCACAGGAGGGGGCAGGCAGAGCTATTGCAGCGAAGATGAAATGTTTCAGGAGTATGATCCCAACTCCATTTTTACCCATGAGCCAAGCACTTCAGCAGCAAGCTGTTGCACGACGCGAATGTCTCTGGAGACAGCTCCACTGCACCGCGCAAACGATCCTCGTGCTCTCCACATGGTCCTTTGCACATCACCACATGCACCCAAGACAACAAGACATCATGGACACACTGCTCTAACTGATACTGGACGCTCTGCAGACGTGTGCATGCGCAAGGATGGCACAGCTGTGCAGCTTTTAAGCTGCAACAACATCAGTGATCGCGTATCATGGCCCACGAACGGCCTCTCCCCCGCCTATCCTCTGAAACAAGGCCTCTATGGCTTCCAGACTCAACCCCTTGGTCTCGGGCACGCGGGTGGCGATGAAGTAGAGTGCGTAGATATCTAGCGCGGCGAAAATGAGGAAGGTGGCGCTGACGCCAATCAGGTCCATCTCCAGAGGGAAGAAGAACGTGACCAGCAGGTTGCTGGCAAAGTTGGCCACCACCGCCACAGATATGGCCTTGCCCCTGCGCAGCGCAATGGCAGACAGACAAGCGCGGGCGGGGGATGATTATATTGCACAAGTAACTGCCGGTAGTGTGTGCATGCAGGCCGTTCGCTTTTGCTGATGTGGATGTCAGCCATGACAAAGATGAGCACACAAGTCTCAGGGCTGAGGCCATTAGTGTTGTCCATGTGGGAGGGAGACTAAGTGGATCAGCGGGTTGATTGCAGTGTCTGCAGTGGCATTGTGGGTGAGTTGCACATTGTTCAATGAGAGAAAGAGGACTGCATCAGGAAACAAACAAATGCACTGAGGATGCGATGGAATACCATCCGTGTCACCGCTCCCCAACAGGAGCCAGGGAACTTCTTGAACTGACTTGGGTAAGATCATGAGCACCACGCAGCAGAGTCAGGCAGTGTGTGCCTGGTGACAAATCACAAATATATCGATTAAGAGCACTGAGGTGCAGATATGAAGCAATCAACATTCAAAATGCACCAATTTCTGGCGCGTACTCCTGCTTCACGCCCACGCCGTGTTGGCACCAGCATTATGAAACAGAGCTCTACGATCTTTTGATCCATTTTCATAGTTGATACTGCCTGCCCTCACTGAAGGCCGTGACAATGCCTTTTGCAAGACATACAGGTGGTGCAAGAGCAACTCTCTTGTAGGTTTATTGAAGTTGAACTTGTGCCCGAGGAGTGCCGTTGCAACGCACCTTAGCTCCAGCGGAAATATCTCGGATATGAGGCACCACGTTATGGGACCAAACCCCGCTTGGTAGCCGCCGATGTATAAGAACATGGCTGCCAAGATAAACCCCTTTTGCGCATCGAAGCCGGCGCCGGTGCAGCAAGCGCAGTCATCGGCTGCGGCGCTGGCGGTGTCGCACGTGCATCCGGGTATGAACGCGCACTTGTCGCTGAAGGCGGCGCACGATGCCTGCACGGCGCAGCAGAGCAGAGGCATTGCTAAGCAGCAGCAACAGAGTCGCTACAAAGCACACAAAAACACTACTGCTGACCATATACTTCTGAAGTATGACTACAAGTGTCGCGCTGCCACATGCAGCTCCGAGCCAGCTGGTGTGGCGCTTGCGCAGGCGTTGCAGTGCATGCATGGATAGTGGCACACGCAAGCGCCACCACCTAGACCAGGTGGCCCATGCTATAATTCGGTCACACAATGAAAGATCATCAAAAACTTTAAAATGTACAATAACGAACATGTAATAAATATATAGAAGTATGATAAATTAATATGCTGAGATGAGCGCTGCGGCGCGTGCGGCTCTGCGCACACGCGTCGCCATCCAACAGGCGCATGGCTGAGACCAGCGCAAAGCGTGCGCAGGCGGCGCCAGCTGGCATGTGCATATGCATTTTTTTTCACGTGCACGTGTGCGGTGGTAAAGTCGAAGGAGCCAAACATTGCTGATGCGCCCCTGCCTTGCCATGAATGTGCTCACCTCAAATCATGCACACTTCCTGAGAGGTGTTGTCAATGCAGTATCATTCACTCGTTTCCAGAAATGTTGTAAACACAATATTGCACACACAACGTCAGCACCACGGGGACTGTTATAAGGTGCATTTCAGGGGGTGCACTGCACTTGCGGCATCGCCTTCCCCTTTGCAGTACTATAATGTGCTGACAATGTCAAACAAAATGCAGTGCGCAGAAAACTGCAGCACTGCAACCATCGCTAAGGCAGCCAACAGCAGCGAGTAGACGCAGATGACCATGATGCTTGGGGAGATCATCATGTTGCGAAGTATATCAGCGTTCAGCACAATGCAGAGCGCCCCAGTCGACAGCAAAGTACAAAATGTCTCGTGCTCGCGCAGTTGCCTCGTCGCTGTGCTGATTACAGGTATCAATGCTGACGCAGTCAAACCCGACAGCAGCGCTCAAAGTCAGCAGCGCAGCAAGCCAGCAGCCAAGCCGCAGCAGCACCACCAGCCGCAAATGGTCATGCCATTTGGAGGTATTGCCAGAGAATACATACACATGTTGGGGGGGGGGGGTGCCACTTTGCGATGTTGTTCAGAGAGGTGATCGTCAGTGCGCATTGAGACACTTCCGACTTTCACAAGACACATGTAGATTCTGGTTGCAAGCTGGACATCTACTATGTGGGCTCTTCCGTGCCCCAAGCGAGAACAAATACAAAAGTACACCCAACAAGTACATACGACGCATTGCTTTCGCTCGCAATTAAAACACCAACTTGTACTTTGTGTGCGTGCACTTGCCTCGTCCATGTTCCTGTTGCAGTCCTCCGAATTGACGTTTCGAACGCAAAGGCAGCGCTCAGCATCAGCAGCGCCTCAAACCAGCACCCGAGCCGCAGCAGCACCACCACTGGCCCACCATCCGCAAACGACTCTGGAACTTGGAGCTATGGCCAGATGATACACTTTTTCCTCAAGAGATGGTACCTTTTTCCACAAGCATCACGAATTGCTTCCGCTCACAATCAAAACACCAACTTGTACTTTGTGAGCATACACTTGCCTCGTCCGTGTTCTGGCTACAGTCCTCCGAGCTGACGTAGTCGAACGCGAAGGCGGCGCTCAGCATCAGCAGCGCCGCGAGCATGAGCCAGCAGCCGAGGCGCAGCAGCGTCTTGCGGCCATGCTTGTCGGCGCTGAGCACTGCCCCCAGCGTGGCAAACAGCTTGAAGGCGCCGATGAGCACTGAGGCAGCGGAGGACAGCCCCACATCCGCAAAGATGGTGTTGGCGTAGTATAGGACGCTCGGCTGGCCCGTCACCTGCACAGGGGGAAGGGGGAGGGGGGGGGGTAAGGGCCGGAAAATGTTGAGTGATGGTTACCTGACCGAAGGAAGGGCAGGGGAGGGGGGGGGGGGGGGGGGGCAGAGATGAGCGCTGACACAGCGCGCCACAGCGCTCAGGAGAGCCCCACAACCGCAAAGATGGTGTCGGCGTAGTACAGTGCTCTGGGCTGGCCCCTCGTACAGGAGAAAAAAATACTTCTATGTGTTCCTGAGATCAGAGCTCAAACAAGCGAAAAAGTCCGTGATTGCTTAACTCAAAGCTCATTCAAGGATGAGAACTGACCTGCTGCAGCAGCACCAGGCCGACGCCGGCAATCATTGCCGGCTTGCACGACGGGGAGAGCAGCGCCGAGATGCCCTGCTGGCCTCCAGAAGTCATGGCGTCCACGGTCACCTGTGGCGCGAGGTGCGGCAGTTACAACAGCGGTTACGGATGGTGAAACGAGCTTCTTCTGATCACGGCGGTGATACAGCTTTGACGTGGCGGCGAGCATTAGCATCTCAATAATGTGTGGGTTGACGACACATCTACCCTCAGAACGATAGTGCTCGTTCACAGTGCAATACTAATGCTTCAGAGTAGTTGTCCACTGCGCATCCATCGTTCCGCATTTCGATTGACGTATGCCACAGCGCAGCATTCGCCTGCGATCCCTGGCATTATCGTCCCTGAGTGCGCCCCTATCCCAATGCTTCATGAATAAAACAACAGATTCCTGTCAATTTTGTTGTGCTGAGCAAAACCGCGTGCTTGCCTGTATCTCTTCCAGGGCGGCGTCTGAGACGTGTGGATTGACGTATGCCACACAATAACATTCAACAGCGGTCCCTGAGTGGGCCTCATTCCCAATGCACTCTTAAGTACATGAAGGAAACTATTATGCTTGCCTGTGTCTCTTCCAGAGCGGCGTCAGAGACATGCGGATTGACGTACGCCACAGAACACGCAGGAACAGAAGGCCCTTGCAGCAATGTCCCTGAGTGCGCCTCATTCCCAATGGTTACTCGTACGTAATTAGCAAAACTACTTGAAAGTTTTGTGTTTGCCTGTATCTCTTCCAGAGCGGCATCTGAGACGTGTGGATTGACGTACGCCAGGCTCTTGCGTGCCTCGTCGCTGCGCCCCACGAGCACGAGCCAGCGCGCTGATGGGGGCATGAGGAACATGCCCGCAAACTGCGGTCGCATTGAGAGGGTGAAGCAGGGGGAGGGGGGGGGGGGGGGGGGGGGCAATCATTCAGAGGTGAAACAGCTGCGAAGGTGAAAAACAGTATTCATTCTTTTTGAGGGCGCAGTAGCACGAGAAGCTAACGAAGCCGTTGTCCAATGGCCAAGCAGCAGCGAAGACCAACAGTCGCTCAAAGTACAACTGGGGTCAGCTCTATGTGATCGGCGCTTTAAGGCGGCCTCGAGTGCTCATGATGGGCGTAGCACAGCATGAAATTAGACTTCTATGACAAGGAGTTTGAGGTTATTTATAAGTTGTCATGCTTGAACACGCCTCAAGAAAAAGGGGGGGAAAGGGGGGTATGCATGGTGCTGAAAAGACACAACAGCTGCTCACCACCAGCCACCACGACGGTAGCAGCATGCAAAGTGCTCACAAAATGCACAGTCGTGAGTGCAGGCACCTCATGCAAATAGGCGGCAGTCACATGACAGTCACAAACATCGAATAACCGAGAGATGGCGGCCTAAGGCACGCAGCAGGAACGGCACTTCACAACACAACAACTGTACGGCATGGCGGGTGCTGGTGTGCACGTCACATCTACTTCAAGATGAAATCATTCAGCATTTGCATTTGAACTTGAAGATTACGCTGCACCTGCAGGATACGGATAGGATCGCAGGTGGCGGGCGTGTATACCACATGCGCATAATCGATGCAACTCTACGACTTCAACTTTCAATATCAAACTTCACCTGCAGGATGGCGGGCCCCATGGCGAGTGCGTAGATCACGCGCCACCCGCCCCCTGTGCCCTCAAATGCAAAGCCCATGATGTAACCCAGCAGTATGCCCACCACTATGAAGGCCTCCTTCAGCCCCACTAGGAAACCTCGGATGGAAGGCGGGCTCATTTCGCCAATGTACGCCGGTGCCTGGTGTGCAGTGCTCAGCAGTGGATGGCAGCAGCAGAAATGAGCGCTGCTGCATGAACATGTGCATATATTTGAACTTCTTGAGGACCACGTGATATCACATACCAACTCAGGGAGGGTGAATTTACAACTGTATCACCGGTGCCTGGTGTGCAGCGCTCAGCATTGGCTGGCAGCAGCAAAAACGAGCGCTGCTGCGCAAATATGCGGATACTTGAACTTTATGAGCGCCAGGTCTGTGCTGATGAGAACGTCAACCCACGGGTGTGAAATTGTTTGCAGCTTCGACAGGGTCTTGCGTTAAGTCCCAAATGTATGCGTTGAGCCCAGTTTTACAACAGAGTTTCATTGCTGTTGCTGTGACTGTGAGGCACATGTCCGCTGCCACGAAGGCTGTGTTGGGCCCCCTAGGAACGTTGGATGGTGTCGAGGGGGTGGAGAGGGGGAGGGGGGGGGGGGCAGGTGTCCATGCTTAGCTAGAGGTTTTGTCATCACATCAGTAAAATGTGCTGCAGATAAAGTGTGCGCAATTATTTCAATTTTGTGTGAAACGAATGTATCGCCAAGGACATGCTTGAGTGTAACAACCGCTCTGGCGCGCGAATGACTGTTACTGTTGAAATTTACGCAGTGATCTTCATTTGCCCACCGGGCACCTCCAAAGAGGGCAGTTTTTGCTGATGTCACTACAGAGTGACCGTTGACATTGTGTGAAAGCCCTGCGGCAGCAGCTGACATGTTGATCTCGCTCCCACCAGCACACACTTGCGACATGAATGTCGATGCACCAGGAGTTGTGAGCATTTTGCGGATGATCCGCGCCTTTGTCACTGAGCCGTAGCGTATAATGACCAGGCCAGAGTCACATCGAGCAGCACAAAGCCACCGCACCAGCGGTACCCCACCTAAGCCAATGCCCTTGAACACACTTTGTACACCATTAGTGAACCTTTGGTATGCATGAAGCACCCCCTTGCCGCCACAAGCGTGCCGACCCCTGCGAGGGCTTCGGTAGCGCCACTGGCACTGCCCCTGCCACTGCCGTTGACCCTGACTCTGACCTAACTCACAACACACCCTCGTCCCAAAGCCGCCTTCTTTGACTTGAAGTTGACGCCCCGCGCATTGCGCAGCCATCTGTGCCACCCCAATACTGCTTGACTTGCACTCACTCACCCCGTGCAACGCGAAGCCAACGCCCAAGCCATACACCACCCGCCCCGCCAGCAGCACGCCTATACCCGCCCAGCCGACAGAGATCTGTCAATGCCTTGAACATTCATGATGAAGCCCTCCCCGCGTGCACTGCAGAGCCAAATGCATCACCACTGACTTGCACTCACTCACCCCGTGCATGGCGAAGCCAACCCCCAAGCCATACACCACCCGCCCCGTCAGCAGCAAGCCTATCCCCGCCCCCGCCGACAGAGAGCCCAGACCACTGGCCCACTCCACCGCCGCACCCGTAAAGTAGAGCAGGGATGATAGAAGAAGCTCCCTGCGCCTGCCGAGGTGACGCTCCACCCTGAAGCACACCAGGCTGCCCGCCATGGCGCCTGCGCAACATGTATGTATGTATTGTATGTTGGCAGAATGTCGTGTTAATTACGTAGGGGGAGGAGGGGGGGCAGGGGGGCGAGGCTGTTGTGGAGAGTGAGAGAGTCTCGCCCCCCAGCAAAAGAGTCGTTGCATGGTCGACGGCATCTAGTAATCTTGATGTTTGTACACTTTCAATACAAATTTGACCGCAGTGTCGCAATCGCTACATTGGATAGTCTTGGCTTCTTCGAGCCCCTTGCGAGATTTGATACCAGTGGTAGAGGTACACAGCAACTTCAGAGCATTCTTGATGTGCTGTGTTTGCAGGACTGGACTGCTTGTCAATCAGTACAAGGCTGTCACTCATGTGTCATCGCTCAGCAGCTGCGCTCACGCGCCAGGCCGCAGGACACGTGGCACATGGCAGACACGGGGGACAGGTCTGAACTTGCAGTGGAAAGTGACCTAGTGAATCGGCAAAAGGAACTTTTGTTTATGATTCGAATACTGCTGCGATTTGACATTGCCTGTCACTCAGATACAGGAACAACGTAATGCTCATAGCGCTGAATGGCTCATCAGTGCTGCAATAAAATTTGAGTTCGTGAGAGATAGTCTGTGACCTCTCTTCTCCTTGCCAGGCAGGCAGAGCCTCAAGCTCAACGATATCATGAGCCTGCTGGTCAACACGCCAGCAAGAATCAAAACATCATGGCAGACAGGCAGCCTCACCTAATACGCCACCGCT
Source organism: Tribonema minus (assembly GCA_017506865.1). Classification (NCBI taxonomy): domain Eukaryota; class Xanthophyceae; order Tribonematales; family Tribonemataceae; genus Tribonema; species Tribonema minus. Next base: position 170,015 of record JAFCMP010000033.1, read on the forward strand.
TGTGATTGCTCCCTGCAGTACACTGCTGTCCTTTATTGCTGAACTCCAGGTGACGCCGGACACTGCTGACGACACCAGCTGCTGCAGGACGGCGCTTGTGCCGCCAATGTCATATCTGGAACCGGGCCAGTAGACGAATGCAAACAAGATAGATGAAAGGCGCGCAAGCTGCATGGTGTCATTGGTACAAAAGGGGGGGGGGCACGCACGGCTTACCCGAAGAGCAATCCCCCTAGTGCCGGAAAAAAAAACACCGTGAAGGCAGACCATCCGCAGTAACCATCAGCTCCATAGTTGACGCCCTTGAATGCGTTTCCATCGCCCAGCAGGGGTATCCGCTCGCTGGCACGCCTTGAGTTCAGCATGTCAACAGCCAACAGTTAACCAGGTTTAATGCCGATGAACCAGCATCGCGCCACTCATAGCCTCGCAATCGCGCAGACCGCCTCCTGAAGAGGATCAAGTTCGCTGCCAATTGCTGCACCTCTCGTGCACAGGTCGGCCCCCAGAGCCAGACTGATGTTACGATTTTTTTTTTTTTACCTGAAAACTTCAAACTTGAACTCTGTGAATCCGAAAAAATCTGAGGCACAGTTTTGCTAGCCGAGACACAGTCTCAGACACTTGCGCGGACCATGAAGAGCAGATTTTCAGCGACGGATGTCAGGGCGATGGTCCGGGACCTGCGCGCCTCCAGCCTGGGGCTGAGGGTCATCAACGTGTACGACCTGGACTCCAAGACATTCCTAATCAAGCTGGCAAACCCGGGCAGGGAGAAGGCGGTGCTGCTGCTGGAGAGTGGCACCCGCTTCCACACCACCAGATTCAGCCACGACAAGTCCGACATGCCCTCCGCCTTCAGCATGAAGCTGCGCAAGCACATAAAGGCCAAGAGGCTGGAGGACATCCGGCAGCTGGCCTTCGACAGAGTTGTAGACTTCAAGTTCGGGAGCGGCGATGCAGCCTGCCACATCATTCTGGAGCTGTATGCTTCCGGAAACATCATTCTCACTGACAGCAAGTGAGTGAAATGCCGTCATCTTGGCATATTGCTTGTGGAGTGCTTGCTGTAAATGTCAGTTTAGTTTACATCAAGTTCCGTGTTTGCTTGCTTGGCGTCATTCACATTACTGCAGGCTGTGCCGCAGGTCAATGATGCATTACAATGCGCGTTCTGCTTTCAGTTTTGCCATGTGCACGCTCTGTGCGGCATATCAGCCAAAGTTCAACTTGCCCCCTTTGTGTTGACGTGCGCGCTGCTGCTGCTGCTGCTGCTGCTGCTGCTGCTGCTGCTGCTGCTGCTGCTGCTGCTGCTGCTGCTGCCGCAGGTATGAAGTACTGCAGCTACTCAGGACCCACTCCTATGGCGCTGATGCGCTGGTCGCGGTGCGGCAGATTTACCCGGTGGCGCATGCGACGGCTCAGGATGGGGGCAGAACGGAGGCGGAGGAGGGGCCGCTGAGCTCTGCTGCAGCTCTGCGGGCATGGATGAAGGTGAACTTCAAGCTGAAGTTTCAATATTGCTCTCGTATCCCGCGCGATATACAGCTGCCGCATGCCTTTGTGCGAGGTGGCTGTGTCACGCGAGTCTGCTAGAAGCTATGAGACAGCTCTGGAGTCCTGGACAGGGAGCACAGGAGGCTGTGAGAGTTTTTTTGCAATGGAAGTTCAACGGCGATTGCATCATAGGGCTGGTGTGTATAAAAGAGCGTGCATACTGCCCAGTGAGACTAGATAGCGTCACTGATGCTTTCATCAGGTACTTTAATCCTGCACTGGCAAACCAGCTCATCTCGTGAGCTGCAAGAGCACGCTGCAAGTTCTTCAGGTGTGATCAGCATGCACCCATACACTTTCTGCTGCACTGGTTTTGTTGCCATGGAAATAGCAAATTGGTGTGCAACGCGACAGCGCGCAAAGCGGGGACCGGTGCGACTTCTGGCACCGTCAGTGCCCGCCACGGTGCCAGCTGAACCCTCTCAAGGTTCCGACCACCTGGCTGTTCACGCAAGAGCCTCGGCGAACTGACAAACCTGCTGCGCAGCGCGAAAGAAGCCACTGCAGAGGCGCTTTGAGCATCCGCAGTGCGCAACGGTTTATGCATCACCGCATGCAGTCAGAAACACAGGACACGCCAGCTGTCAGCGCCCCTGACACGGCTTGTGCGCGTCCTGCACGCTGCGACTGTTGACAGGAGAACATGGCGCAGATTGTGGCGGAAGCGGATGCTGCTCAGGAGGCGAAGGCGGCTGCCGCTGCAGCGGAGGGCAAGGGGGAGACTGCTGGCGGCGGCGGCGGCGATGAGAACGCTGCTGAGCCTCAGCAGCACCGGAAGAAGAAGGTATGCGTATACTTGTGTCAGTGCTCAGCACGCAGTCTACTGTGTGTGCGGCTGAGCCGTGGTGCTCTATGCCTGCAGTACCCCTCACGCTGCAGTGTGCTTGTCGGCTTTTGCACGCTGAAGTGCACAAAGTGGCATGTGATATCATCTTCAAGTCCGCAAGATGGAACGATTGCGTCTGCCACACTGCTAGTGATAGCACTGCCCTTCCTATACAGGAGAAGTTTCGTGCAGGGGGGGGGGGGGGGGTACCGGCTGGATGAGCCTCCGCTTGCTGGGGCTAGGAACTCATCAAACAGGTGTTGCCGGGTACCTCAGCAATGGGCAGCACCGGCAGCTCATTACGCAGGCGCTCCCTTGCGCCACTGCTTAGCAATTGAGGCTCAGCGAGTGGATGTTGAGACCTGACGCGGCTGCTGCGCACTCTGTCGGGAAGCGCCGTTGCGTACCGGAACCCGAGTACTGCCGTGGCTGCCGCACGCTCAGTCGTGGCACCGCTCAGCAGCCGAGGATGAGCGCTGATGCGGCTGCTGCCCCCCCTCATTCAATGGCTCATTGAGGTGCCGCTGATGTCACGGCACTGCTGCTCAGCTCTGGACGCTGCTGAACACGCACAGCGGCTGCCGCACACCCTGTTGCAACACCGCTCACTGATGGCGACTCTCTGTGCTGACATGGCTGAGCACTGACACCGATGATCACTGCTGCATGTTTGCCCGCGGTTGCGCGCGCGACGGCGGGCTCACGGTGCGGCCTGGCAAGGTTGCCAAGGTGGCGCTTTGCCAGCTGCCTGAGACTGAGCACGCTGACATGGCTGAGCACTGATATAGCTGAGGCTGCTGCGTGTTCTGCTGCCGTTGTGCGCGTGCGCGCGGTGCGGCGAAACGGCCGGCCAGCACGCAGCAGCGGTCATCGGGCCAGGCCGCCAAGGTGGCGCTTCGCCAGCTAGCTGCCTGAGACTGAGCACGCTGACACAGCTGAGCACTGTTGCCTTGCGCGCAGGGCGGCAAGACGGCGGGCCAGCACGCCGCAGTGGCTGCTGGGCAAGGTGGCCGGGGTGACGCTCCGCGAGCTGGCTGAGACACACGCCTACTTGAGGTTGAATGTTGATTACACTCCCAGTACCCATCTCCGCGCTGCTTGCAGGCGCCAGCACATGGCCAGAGCACGGCAGTGCGTGCGGTTCTAGGGTTCTGGCTACGCGCATTCCATCTTGAAGTTTTGCTTTGAAGTTGACATCCCCCAGACCCACCTCCGCACTTAGCTTTGACACAGCTGAGCACTGCTGCCTTGAGTGCAGGGCGGCAAGACGGCGGGCCAGCACGCCGCGGCGATCGCCGGCAAGGCGCCCAAGGTGACGCTGCGCCAGCTGCTCATGCGACTGAGCACTGACACTGCTGAGCACTGCTGCCTTGCGCATGCAGGGCGGCAAGACGGCGGGACAGCACGCCGCGGCGATCGCCGGCAAGGCATCCAAGGTGACGCTGCGGCAGCTGCTCATGCGCAAGGGCAGCACGCTGAGCGTCCACGGCCCCAGCGTCGTGGACCACTGCGTACTGGTGGCAGGGCTCAGGCCGGGGCTGCGCGTGCCCCCTGATGTGTCATCGCTCAGCGAAGGGGAGATGGAGGGGCTGGTAGCAGCGCTCAGGGGGGCGGCGGGGGTCGCCGCGGAGCTGGACCGGCCGGGGCAGGAGGGGTACATTTTGTACACTGAGCAGGGGGAGAAGGGGGGGGAGGTGAGCGGCTGGCTACGCCAGTGCTTTATATTGCAGCGTAGCTTGTCGTGTGTTTCAAAGCACTCGGAAGTAGTATTTTTTCACATGATGTTTGTGTGTCTCATTATGTCGGGGCAAGAGGGGTACATACTGTACACGGAGCAGAGGGAGAAAGGGGCGGGGGGAGGTAAGCGACTGGCACAAACTAAAAAACATGTCATGCGGTGTAGCTTGTCGTGTATTTCAAAGCAGTAACGTTTGTCTATGTACTCCACATGTGTGGGGGCAGGAGGGGTACATACTGTACACGCAGCAGGGGGAGAAGGGGGGGAGGTCAGCGGCTGGCGGAGCAAATACTTTGTGCTGCGGTGTAGCTTGTCGTGTATCTCAAAGTAGTATGAAAACCGAATCAAAAGATCGTTGAGCTCTAGGTGGCAAGGGATGGTTAGCCGCAAGTGCCTTCCACCAATAACCGTGGTCGCCACTGTAGTATGTTTGTGTGTCTCATTTACTACATACACATGTGGGGGGCAGGAGTGTACAAACTTTACACGGAGCAGGGGAGAAGGGGGGGGAGCAAGCAACCAGGTAAGGATTGGGATTAGAGCTAGGGTTAGTGCTAGGGTTAGCGTTGATTACACAGTGACGGCCACAATAGCATAGCGCGGGCCCGTCCTGCCAGCCTCACCGCTCTTATTCTGTGAATGCTTCTAAATCGTCCTGGGGCTTAAGTAGGATTAGGGCTAACGTACAGCTGCGGCTGCCATGCCCTGTGCTTCATCGCCGTGATGTGCGTGAGGAGTAGTTATTAGTTGTGGGGACTTTTTGAACAAGTCACGCAGGGGGGGGGGGTGACCCACTCGCTAAATCCATACTTTGTGATGCGGCTTGGCTTGTCATGTGTTTCTCAGTAGTATGCTTGTGCGATGAATCACATGTCCTGCTGCCGTGTCTTGTGTTGCTGCAGGTGTATGACGAGTTTCTGCCGCACCTGCTGGCGCAGCACGCCGCGGCCGCGCAGACCCTCACCAAGGTATGTAGGGCATACCTCTATTTGGATGACATAAAATAACACTTGGCGTGCCGTGAATGTCATGTCAGTCCAGCAACCCTACCAAGTGCAGCAGCACCTCAAGCATTGATGGACTTCTGTTGATGTAGCTATAGATGTAGGGTATGTAGCTGGAATGTAGGGTACGTAACTGGAATGCAGTCCAATCATTATTGGACACCTGGCACACGTTGCACGCAGGTTGGCGTCTCGTGTGCTGCAGAAGCTGTTGCGGCATGGGTGCGGATGCCATGCCTCAAACTTCAAGTAGCTGTTTTGTGATGGATCATCCCTGATAGCTGTATTGTGGTGGGTTGTTATCACGCGGCCTGATACATGCATCTCCCGATCGTGCTCACAATGAGTCGGATGCGCTGCTGCTTGTGCAATATGGTGATGCATCAACCGCAGCATTTGGGCATACCCTGGAGAGCAGCGTACGTACCCTGCTGACTTGTGACTCATGACTCCCAGTCATTGGCTTGGCTTGACTTTGGCCCAGCAACCAAGCTGCCGCAGAATGTATTTGTGGTGAACCACTAGGGTGAGGATTAGTGGAGGATTGAGCGAGTAACTGCTCACCTGGTATATTGACATGAGCGCCATGCAACAGTGCAGGCCCTGTCGCTAGGGTTAGGGTTGGCGTCCAAGTGTCAGAGAGGCTGCAGCCAGCTGACATTAATGTGTATACGTACATGACCGGCCAGTAATGTACAATCAAATACTTTGGAAATACTTGAGTTTTCCATGTCTGACTTGCTCAAATGCCCTGTTTCAATGGACATTTGCAGGCTGCCAACAGCGACGCTGCAGCAGCTGCAGACATTCGTGATGTGACGACTGCATCTCCCAACATCTACGCTGAGTTGAAGTTACAAACTCCTCGTTGCAACTGCCTTGCACAGGCAACATACCGATCTTCAGCCTGGTCAAGAAATCAACATCTCAATCGTGCCATCCTGCAATATTTCAATTGAACCTGCAACCGCTTCTGCTGCACTGCCTTGCGCAGGCTGCCGACGGCGAGCCTGCGGCAGCCACAGAGGCAGGCAGCACCGCTCAGCAGAAAGAGGCCGGCAGCACGCCTCAGCTGAAAGCGCGCGCGTTCCCGTCCTTCGATGAGGCTGTGGATGAGTTCTTCGGCAAGGTGCAGGAGCAGCGGCTGCGCGCGGCGGCGGCGGCGGCGGAGGCATCGGCGGCGGCACGCGTGCAGAAGGTATGCGGCTGACAAAGCAGCAGTGTGTTGCTTGCTAGCGGTTCAGCAGTGGGTGTTTGCTGCGCCTCCATGTGTCCCTGAAACATTGCATTGTGTGCAAACGCTCAAAGAGCAGAGCTTGAGGGCGGCGGCGGAGGCGTCGGCAGCGGCGCGCGTGCAGAAGGTATGTTTCCAATCCAAATACTTCTACTGATAGACTTTTGTTGGAACTATTCTTTGGATTAGCATAGTGTTGGATTTTGAAAAAAGGAAGAAACATACTTCTAAGTATATTGATGAGCTACTCCCACACTACGCGTTGCATGGCGAAGCAGAGGTTCACCTCGGTGTGTCGCTCGCTAGCGCTTCGGCAGTGCCTATTTGTTGCGTTGTCAACTGCTTTGCAGCATTGCATAGTCTACCCGAAGTGTGCGCATATGTTCAGAGAGCAGCGGCGCAGGGCAGTGGCTGTGGCGGCGGCAGCGGCAGCGGCGGCTGCAGCGGTTTCGGCACCCAATTGAAGTCAAGCAACACGAGGCAGATTGATGCAGAAGGTGCAGCAGCAGCAGCGTATGGCGGGGCAGTGGAGGCGGCGGGGTGGCAGCGGTTGCAGCGGCGCTTGATTGAAGCCCAACAACCGCATGCAGTCGAAGAGCACTTGCCGCTTGCCTTGCCACCGCTTTGTCGCTTGTTGAGGCTTTGGCACCATGTGCTGATGCGCGCTGCCTGCGCCTCCTACGCTGCACAGGTGCGGGATGACCTGGAGGCGCGCACCAAGGACCTGCAGGCAGGCCAGGCGCGCATGATGGCGCACGCCGCCACCGTGGAGCTGCACGCACAGCAGGTATGTATGGGTATGCAACTCCTCAGCAGGCTTGGCATGCATGCAGGTACTTCGAAATATACTGTATATATCCAGTGTCCATATGTGCAGGTTCACGCAGAACCCGCAGGCAGGACGCGCGTGGGTATGCAACGCTGCACAGCAGGCATGTAGGTACACCATGCTATGACTGTGGGCTGAGCACTGGCACATCATGGTGCGTTAACGTCATAGCCTCATGTTGCGTCATCTTCAAATCATCGCGGCAGGTGGAGGCTGCGCTGACTGTCATCGCAGCGCGCTGATCACTGGCATGTCATGGTGCGTCAACTTCAATTTATCGTCTTCAATCTGTCGCGACAGGTGGAGGCTGCGCTGACCGTCATCCGCAGCGCGCTGAGCACTGGCATGTCGTGGTCCGCCCTGGAGGAGCTGGTCAAGACGGAGACGCAAGCCGGCAACCCCATTGCTAGCCTGATACACAAGCTCAAGGTACGCAGACAGCACTTTGAGTTGTAGTTTTTGGATTGAAGTGGTGACACTGGTGAGAGTGCTCTCTGCAGGGTGCAGCAGCAGTCCCATTGCTAGCCTCATCCACAAGCTCAATGTGCGTAGCTAAGCTTTGGAGCTGACGCTGTAATCTGTGCACCAACCAGCACTTCCTTTTAGCGCTTTTGAGCAGTCACAACTAAGAGGACGCGCTCCAACTCTATCATCTCGGCGCCAGGCTCTGATTGAACTCGTGCGCTGAGCCATGGGAGTGATCACATCAGTACGTGTACACAGCTCCACTCTACATGCCTCGCACTTAACAACATCTTTCACCGTCATATTGACGCTTGACTCTGATGCCAACCCTGAGCAACCCCAGCTTTCTTCGCAGCGGCGCAGCATTTTTTTGTTGCTTTGGTGCGTCACCAATTGCACCATGAGCCTTGCCATAACTCGACAGATCACCGTCGCAGTCAACCCCAACCCTAACCTTAGCCCCTATGTGCGCCGCAAACCCTGAACGGTGTATGGGTACCTCAACCCTATTTGTACGAACCCTATCTCAGCGCCAGGTGCGCTGGGTGCCAATGATTTGTAGCATACCGCACACTGCGCATGCAGTATTCACTTCAACGCTAACTCCAACAGCATCACGAATGCTCAATAGTCAATAGTGTCAGGACACCCAGCAGCAGTGACCTGAGTTCTCATGTCTACCACGATCCTAAATGCATCAGACATATTTCACTGATGTCTACCAGCAGCAATTAGTTGGTTTTCACTTCCGTTCTTTCCCAATCACAAATGAAGTGCACTCATGATACTCACCCCCTGCGAAACTGGTTCTGGATCTGTCGAGGCACACGTCTGCGCTGCCGGCGCCAAATTCACACTTATCATTATCATTTAGCTTACTCCCCAATTCTGCATCAATTTAGTGATTGCATTGATTTCTCCATATTATGAATCAGAAGTTTTACTTGTTTGCACCGCGCTGCGCAGCTGTAGACCCCCATAGAGCCGCGCTTGCGCTATTGGCCCCTGAATGGTTTTCAGTTGATCCATAACCTTTATGCATGCACTCCCTCTTGTGCAGCTGGATCTGGACCCCCCTAGGGCCGCGCTGGCACTGCCCGTGCCCCCCGGCATGGAGGAGGAGGAGAGCGTAGAGGAGGGAGGGGGGGTCTTCTATGTGGATGTCGACGTCACACAGAGCGCGCACGCTAATGCCAGGGCCATGTACGAGGCCAAGAAGAGGTGCGCTGTGGCCCCTTATTCCTGTGTTTATGAAGTTGTGAAAGCATCAAATCCTCTATTATCATGCAGCCTTCTTTGAGCATGCATTGCCTTTTTTGTCGTACAGTGGGTGGTTTTGCCGCACACTCACGAGGCGTAGAAGTGGTGCGCCGTTGCGCTTTTTCTGCTTTCATGAAATGGTGGAAGCATTCTTTATTAATACTACTTCTATCAAAGCTAAAAGGCATGTCTGTGAGCATACGTTAGATGAAGGTGTGGAAGCAACAACCCTGTACAATCACGAATACTACTTTGAGCACACATTTGATTTTTCCCCGTAGAACTGATGGTTTTTCTATGTGCTCACTTATCGCTGCTCATGTGCATACCGTTGGCCGCTTGAAATACGCGGAGGCCTCAAGGATGTTATTTGCTGTTCACTATCATCAGCAATGCTCGGCACTGGCTGACACACAGTAGATTTTACGCGTTCAAGAAGTGTGACTGACTACCTGGACTCAACATGAAACAGCAACTGATTTGCACTGCGCGCATATCAATGCTCAACCTGTGACTCTTCCTTCAATGCGGCTCCAATTCGCAGATTTGACGAGAAGGCCACCAGAACCATCCAGGCCTCGGAGAAAGCGCTGCAGGCAACAGAGGTGAGTGGGTGTGTGGTGTCAGTGCTCAGTGTGTCAGCGCTCAACTTGGCTTCATGTCGCCTGCTGAGCCGGTGTTTTGCAGCACTCAGCACTCAGCTTGGCTTTGTGTCACCGCTTGGCTATGCCTGTGATTGTACCGCTGCAGCGTCATCAGTTGCCATGAGAAGGCTCTGTGGTGTCAGTGCTTGTGTGTCAGCGCTCAACTTGGCTTTATGTCACTGCTGAGCCGTTTGCTTTCTTCACCAAGGGTTTCTACAAGAAAAAAAGAACAATAGCGTTGCAGTTTAGATTAGGGTTTCCAGTCAAGGTTACGGCGGTCAGCCTTTGGTGCGCATCCACGTCAGCGCTGAGCTTTTTGGCATGCCGCGGCAGAGGTGAGTGAATGTGTCAGCGCTCAGCTTGGCTCCATGTCACCGCGCTCAGCTGTGGCTGCGATTGTACAGCTGCAGCCTTGAGAAGGCCCTGCCAGCGGGTGTGTGGTCAAAAGGCTGCGGGTTTTCTTTAGACGTGCCTAACCCTAACCCTAACCTAACCCCTAACCCTAACCCTAAGATGCACGTGCCGCCGCTGACGCAATGTGCGTGAATTCTGGATGCAGTGCATATGTACATGTGTCGAGGCCAACATCAACACGTCAGTGCTCAGCTTGGCCTCATGCCTCTTGTCAGCGTGGGTGTGATCGGAAGGCTGCAATGTCACAAATCGCTGGTGTCATGAGATACACATACCTGTCCCCTCTTGCACAGTGTGCGTGAAAACCTCTACTTCTCGCATATGTCTGGCATGTTTTACTCAAAAGATCTGGATTTGTACTCACAAAAACATTTTTTTTTCAGGTACTCGAAAAGCATTGAGTAGCAAGCGTGTCGCTTGCCTCAGCAAGCTTCCAGCGCCAACTCACTGATGACGCCTGATGACAGCGCGCGCCTGCAGCTCCTATGCTGTTGTACATGCATACCCCCTCACGTAGTGTACTCCACGCAGGGCTGATGAGATTTAGCACGTTTCACGGCTCGGTGAGCTTTAAAACACTCGCCAGTGGCAAAATGAAGCGCACGCGGGCAGAGCAATGGCAGAACAATGGAGACTGGAAACATTTTTCATCTGCAACCCTGCGGCGAAACCCTTTGTGTTGTGCAGGTGGCTTTTTATTTTTGAGCTTGCATTTCACTACTGTATTGGCAGAATGAAGCGCGCATGCGGCATAATAACGGAGCCTGGCATAATGGCATCCTTGTGGCGAAACCCTTTGTGCCGTGCAGGCGGCTGCGGCGCGGGATCTCAAGCAGCAGCGGCTCAAGCGCTCGCTGCCGGTGGCGCGCAAACCGTACTGGTTTGAGAAGGTGAGATGGATGTTCAACTTGAAGTGAGCACACTCAAACTTCAAGGGTATCAAGACTTCATGCATGTTTGACTGTCAAGTGCCCTGAAGCGCGCACTGCTGCTGGTGCGCAAGCTGTTATGGAAAGGAGAAGGTAAACATAGATGTGGGTGTTGAGAAGTAGTATTCAACTTGATTTCATTGTCAGAGTCCACTAGTGTTCACGATCACAGCGTATATTTGCTTCGGCACGCACCTTTTTGAAATGAGGTTAGTTCACCATATATATATACGTATCAGTTCTCAATAATTTAGATATTATTGATGACGGTGAAAAGTCAAGCTCTAAATTTTTTTCCCATGCAATAAAAAATTTCCAACATTAAAAAATTATCAAAGATAATCAACGTTATCAATAAAGGTTTGAGTACACACCTTTCTATTTGATTAAGTGAAAAGAAATGATTATCAACATTTTAATGTCAAAACTCCAACGGCACGTTTTGGCGTATGCGAGTACAATATTGTCCCCAGTGCCCTCGTTCGCTTTAACGACATTGTCATCGTCTTGGGATTCCTTCTGGCTGGGCAACTCTTGACTGCAACTGCTGCCTGCCCTTTTTTGTGTGCTTCGTGCTCTTTTTGTATCGCGTGCGCTTTCTGTAGTTGTCATTGTTAAGTGAAAACCGATGTGACTGCAGCCGTTTCGCTGAGTGTAACTGCAACTCGCCCTCCCTCGTGCACTACCTACCCCCTGCGCAGTTCTCATGGTTCGTCAGCAGTGAGAACTACCTGGTCCTGAGCGGCAACGATGCAACCGTTTCACTGAGTGTAACTGTAATTTACACCCTCTCTTGCGATGCACTGCCTACTCCTTGTGCAGTTCTCGTGGTTTGTCAGCAGCGAGAACTACCTGGTCCTGAGCGGCAAGGACGCGCAGCAGAACGAGCAGCTTGTGAAGCGCTACCTCAGGCCGGGGGACATCTACGTGCATGCCGACCTTCATGGTAAGTTTGATACTTCAACACTATGAAACTGAAGTTGAATGCGAATGCATGCATGAATTTTAACTCTGTACAAATCACAACAACATTTTCGTGCAACAACCTTCACAGTGGGTTTCATTCTTCATAAAATTGAAGTCTAATGCAAATACCTGCACGCCACCGCTCACGGTCCGTTTGTTCCTCATGGAAACGAATCAAAAGATCGCAGAGCTCCAGGTGATATTACATCACGACAACCATCTACCCGCACACCGACCTTCACGGTGAGTTCACGGTGACAAGATTGCTTCTTGAAGCTGAATTTTACCAATGGCACGCTTGTTGAAACACTTCACAACATGACTTATAAAGGGACACAATAGTGCAGGAATCGGCATAGGAATTCTCGCTGGCTGGTTGTACCTGGCAGCGGTGCAGTATATGCCCGCCTACCTGCACGGTGACTCCAATTCAAGTATCACTTTGTGGGGCCAACTGTACGTACTTCCGTGTCAATGCGCTTGCAACGACTGGACTGCATCAGTGTGCACTACAAGTCAACAAGTCCAGGTCAACAATCACTTGAGTCATGTAGCTCAGCAATTGACACATGCGCATCCATCTGGTGCCTACACGCCCCGCCTACGTAGTTGCTCACCCATACCTACATACGCCCGTTGCTCGCTGCCGCAGGCGCGTCCACCTGTGTGGTACGCAACAAGGCCCCAGCTGGCAAACTCGCTGAGCGATACCACCAGTTTCATACTTACCCATGCCCTCCTGCTCACCCGTACCTACCTACGCCAGTTGCTGGCTGCTGCAGGCGCGTCCACCTGCGTGGTGCGCAACAAGGCCCCGGCTAGCAAACTTGCTGAGCAATGCCACCAATCTCAAGACTTACATACCTACCTACACCCGTTGCTCGCTGCCGTAGGCGCGTCGACCTGCGTGGTGCGCAACAAGGACCCAGCTGGCAAACTCGCTGAGCGATACCACCAATCTCATACTTAGCCATGCCCTCGTGCTGACCCGTACCTGCCTACGCCTGTTGCTCGCTGCTGCAGGTGCATCCACCTGCGTGGTGCGCAACAAGGACCCTGCCGGCAAGCGCCCCGTCAGCGCCATGGCCATACAGGAGGCGGGCTGCATGACTGTGTGCCGCAGCGCCGCGTGGGCCGCCAAGATGGTGACGTCGGCGTGGTGGGTCTATGCCGATCAGGTGCGTCTGTAGTTGAAGTAGTGAATAAAGTTGAAGAAATACTTGTATGATGTATGATGTAGTGAAGCGCACCACCTTTGCGACACATGTGCCGCAGCGCCGCGTGGGCCGCCAAGATGGCGATGTCGGCGTGGTGGGTGTACGCTGATCAGGTGCGTCTCCAGTTGAAGCAGTTCATGCAGTTGAAGTAATACTTGAATCGGTGTTGTGATGTAATGAAATGCGCCACCTTGCGCGGCGCGTGCGCTGTGGCGCCTCGTAGGCTGCCTGAAATGGTGACGGCGTGGTGGGTCTACGCTGATCATGTGCGTCTTCAGTTGAACTAACAGTCAGGTCGTCTGTACAGTGACGTGCGACTTCCTGGTGACCGTTTTGAAGCGCAGCGAAAATTGCTGATGAAATCATGATGAATCGCCCCTTACAGGTCAGCAAGACGGCACCAACTGGCGAATTCTTGGTGACAGGATCATTCATGGTGCGCGGGAAGAAGAACTACCTGCCGCCGCAGTCACTGGAGATGGGCTTTGGCATACTCTTCAGGGTGGACGAGACGTGCATCGCCGCGCACAGGAAGTGAGTGGCCATGTGAATCATTCATGATTCTCACGAGTGAATCATGAATGAATTGCAAGAGAACGATGAATATTGTTGAAAAAAAGTGGAGATCGGCTTCAGCGTGCCTTTTGGCATACTCTTCAGGGTGGAGGAGACGTGCATCGCCGCACACAGGAAGTGAGTGGTCATGTGATTGATGGGTAGAATCTCGCATGAATTGTGATCGAGTCATCAGTGGATCATGCAGCAGATGAAGGTATAGACAAGACGTGCATCGCTGCGCACAGGAAGTCATGAATGAACCATTGAATGACTTGTGACATTCTGACGGTGTGGCGTGGGGCTTCAGCAGCTTGTCGGGCTGTGCATTACGACATACAAGAAGTGAGTGATGTTGTTCATCGTGAATGACTTGATGAAGAACTTGAATGCATGGAATGTATGTTGCTGTCGTTCTGAGAACTGAAATTCAGGAATGGTATGAGTCACCTGGCAGTGTCATAAGCCATGCTCAAGTGAAGTTAGTGTTGAAGTCTGGGGTATGGCCGGGCTGAGTTAACTTTAACCCTGAGTTGGTTGAGGTTCTGGGTATGGTCAGGCCAAGCTAACCCTAACCTTAACCCTGCGCCGCTGCGCACCTCACAATTGAGAGGTGTGCAGTAACAGCTTGCAACTGCCTGTGGCACAGCCTCACTTGAAGTTTGTATTTTCACGCATGTCAATCAAGTGCGTAGTTGATGTGCGTGACTCTGACACAGATGGTGATGAAGGTGACGTATCCGAGGCAGCACATTAATAGCATCGCTCAGCATAGTGCGCAGCAGCGCCCAAAAGCGCCCATGCGCACAGCAGCACGACCGCAGCAAGCTGAAAGCCCAATCTGCGGCAAGTTTTTGCAACGGCGGCACAGGGAAATTTCCACATTCTGCAGTGAAACTGTCACTCTGCACGGAAACCGTCATTCTGCAGTGAAACTGTCATCTGCTGATGACGCTGTCCGTCGCCTGCCGCCCGAGTGCTGCCGCAGCGAGCGTCGTGAGCGCGGCGCCGGCGAGGACGAAACCGCCGAAACTGCCAACAGCGGCGGAGTAACTGCCGGTGTAACTGCCGGTGCAGACCCAGGCGCTCCGCGCAGTGCTCAGGCCAGCGGTCTCACGCCGCCGCGGTCCCGAACTTCAAATTCAACTTCGCCACCGCCACCGCCTGGTGCGGCGAACGGTGACAAGGGTGCGATGCACGGCGGTGTGAGGGGGGTGGGGCAGGGGAGGGGGCCGGGGCTGGCGCGCGCGCTGCAGCAGCAGCAGCAGCGCTCAGCGGAGGAGGAGCGCGGCAACGGCTCAGCTGACCCCGCCGCAGGTGGGCACATGACATAGACGTATGCACGCATGATATACGTACTTTGAAGTTTTATAGGTACATAGAAACTAAAATTAATAAAAGACTCATGAAAAATCGCGCCTGTGTGTATACACCCCGGAGGTACGTGAATCCCGAATCATATGGATATTGAGTCCAGGGCTTCCTGAACGTGCTGCAAGATACCGAAAATGCCGCGCGCACGTCTGCTGCGCTCGGGAAAGTGCCCACAGCCACCATCTCCGTTGCAGTACACCGTAGCACCGTACACCAAAGGTAGAACCAGCGCTACGCACAGCACTCATGTCGCATACTGCACAGACAACGGCAGCTTATCATATTCACTCCATCAATCGCCACAATATCCCATGATGCGCAGGGCCTGAGGGCGATGGCAGCGAAGCAGCGCTCGGCAGCAGCAGTGCTCCGAGCAAGCGCCACCTGTCAGCGCGGGAGCGGCGCATGCTGAAGAAGGGGGGTGGCAAGGGGGACAGCGAGGGGGCACCGCCGACGCAAGGGGGGGGGAAGAGGGGGGGCAAGAGCAAGGGGGGCGAAGTGGAAGGGGGTGCGCCGAAGGGAGCTGAGCAGGCGGCTGTTGCTGTTAACAAGGTGTGTCATGACAGCATTTTGGCGTATGATTACTGTGCTGCGTATTGTCCACGCCGCCTGTTGCTGCTGCGTGAAACAGGAACGCTGGCCAGTTGTGTACGCTCTGGGTCCATGCGCTGTTGGTGGTAAGCGGTATCTGTGCATTGCATGTTGCTGTGCCTATTCACAAGGAGGTCGTGTTTAGACTTCTTAGTCGATGAATCTGACTTGGGGTTTGTTTTGGCCAAAAGTAGGTACATACATAGTCCAGTTATGGATGCTGTACTTTGAAGACGCACTGGCATTCAGCATGCACTGTTTATCGCTGTATGAACGCCTGGTGCGCTGCGATGCACTTGTTGCGGAGTAAAGCAACAGACGCCCGCACCTTTCAAGTTTTGGATGCTTGAGTTTTGAAATGGATGTCCCTAAAACAATCATTCTCAGAATTAGGGTTAGGGTTAAGGTATGAATTGTGCCCAAAGCCGCGCCTCATCGGCGTTCATGTTCAAGGTCACCTAGACGCCATTGGCTGTGCGCACGCAGCAAGAGATACTCGCAGATATGTGTGCTCCTGCTTAGCGTTTACTTCGGAAGTATATATTTCTCAGTCCTAACGTCACCCCTGACAGGCTTTTTGGCTCTGTCCATCGAAGTTATTCATTGCCACCTCTGCCTTGTGGCAGGTGCCCACACTCAGCATGATGTTTGCACTGCTGCGCTGTTATCATGTTTCATCAACATCGGAAGTCAAAAACTGCTGTGCTGTACTTCGATGTATATCATTTTTCATTGCATCGTGTAACGCCAGCGCGTGTTTTTTTCTGTAACTGCCATGTTGAAGTCCGGGCGCGGCAAGCGCGGCCAGGCGAAGCGCAAGCAGCTCAAGTACAAGGACCAGGACGAAGAGGACAGGCAGCTGGCCCTCGAGCTATTAGGCCACATCAAGCCGCCACAAGAGGAGCCGCAGAGCAGCAGCGCTCAGCCCCCTTCCGCGCCTTCGGGAGACAACGCCGCCGCATTCAGGGAGCTGACTGATGACGCTGGAGAGGCGTTGCGTGCCCTGCCGGAAGAGGTATGCATGTACTTCAAGTATCACTGTTGGTGACAGTTGTGTACAGAAGTCCTTTGCTGTTTATGTACCACTGTTGCATTACTTTGAACGTCCTTGACGTGGCAGTGATCAGCTGCCGGAGAGGTATGTGCGTGAACGCATACATCTGCATGACGACAATTGTCAGGTGCATAGTCATGGCTGGTTTAGTTGTGTACTTCAAGTATAAACTTTATACTCTAAAGCACGGTGGCATTTTGTGTACTTCCAGTATAAAGCGCGGTGACATGTTTCTAGTCCTGGCTCATTCTGTCCTGGTGGCGATGTCGCTGTCGTGGTCTCACATTACAGTTGCCTTACTTCAAGTTTAGTTTCACATCAGTTGCCTTACTTCAATTGTGGTCCCACATCACATCTGCCTTACTTCACATGCAGATGCGGCGGTGATCAGCTGTCCGAAGGGGCGCGTACCGTTTTGTGCCTGATTCGAGCGGGCAAGGATTGTGATTTTAATCAAGAGCACTGGTGCATTGAACAAGGATCGCGTTAAACATGCACCACGCATCAGTAGGACAGGGCCTTGCAACACCCTCAGATGGGCACTAGCCAACCCTCAAAATGATACCTGCAATTGTTGTTTTCCGCTTACTAAGTACGACGCACATTCTCCAAAGTTAACTTATTGGTCAAGGTCCCTTTTGCGGTCATTTGGGGAGGCCGAGGCTGCAGCCAGCGACCCTTCAAGCGACTGCAATGAGGCTCCCTGAACCAAGTTGCAGGCTGCTTGTCTGCTCATGAATCTGACGGTGCGAGCACACAACGACATCCAGGCCACAACAGGGTAGCACCAAACATTTGTCGCCGAGCCAAACTAGGATCAGTGCCCGGTACACGCTCAATCTTTGCTCGGTCAGCCTAGGTGTTTTTCATGAATGGCCCATGTCATAAACACATAAAGTGAGCGCTGCCGGGGCAGGCGGATATGTTAAAATGTGAACATGAGTGTGAACATGAAAATGTTCTTTTCTTTTTTCTCACCAGTACTGCATCTGTCTGTGCACGCTGCTTGCAGGTCAGAGCCTACATCGTCAAGCTGCAGGACGACAGGTGAGCACTGACACACCCGGCAGCATTGCTCAACCACAAAACTGCCTCCGCATCTCGCGCGAAAATCACACTTCAAGTATACGCAAAATAAGTTACCTGCAGGCTGCTGGAAGGCGGCAGCTGCAGCTTCTCATGCTCTTGTGCAGCCTGCAAAAAAACATATCGCCACTGTGACAGAAAACCATGTCAGTTACGTGCTGTTGAAATCTCTGATCAGTCAAAGTGCTGAGGTGTTCGAGACGTCCGAGCCGGCATCATATATTGGCGAACCATACCATTGTTTTTAAAATCTTATATCGTTAAAACTTTGACAGAATTACCTGCATTTCCTTACAAGGAATTGCCACGCCATCTGATTTTGGAGCAAACATGTTTTCAATAGATTCGCGCATAAACTGCACACACAAGTCAGCAACCAACTGCAACACCGCCATGCTCCCAAATCTGCTCAAGACGACCGAGCTGGTGTGTCTTTTTACAACAAACAACATGACAATTCCATAAAGTTCCACTCGTTTTCTGCGGATTTCACAACAATCACAACAAGTGCCGCATGCGAATGAAAAATCAAATGAAAACAAAAAGATGCTGAAACCGAGACGTTTTTTTAAAGAGAATGAAAATGAAGGGGCATGTTTTTTGTTGGATTGATTCGGGGTTGCTGGCGAGTTGACCTCGTCCACACCATGCATTGCTGTGCGTAACCATTCCAAGGGGGGGTTGGTTTGTAACACCACTCGCAAACAAGAGCAGCTCAGCTGAACCGTTAAGCTTGAAACTTATTTTTGTTTGATTCCGTTGCCCGTGCAAAAACCCAACAAGTATGAGACCTTTTGGGACACGAGCAGGGTCCGGGTTAATTACGCACAGCTGAGCCGCCGCCATGCAGAGTGCACTTAAACGCAGCAGCAAGGCGTGTTATCGAATGCTGACATGTTTCCAGCGCGCTGCGCATGCGCTGTCTTGTGCAATGCGACCGTGTGGCTGGCCAGGTTGCCGTGATGCAGCAAACAACAATCGTGTTTTCTTTGTTTTTCATCGTGTTTTCTTGTTTTTGTTTTGTTTTCCCAAAAGGTCTCATACATTGTGAAATCCGCAGTTGTAGATTTTTGTTGGTCCAGTGCACCTTTTTTTTTCAAGGTGCCAATAAACTGGACAGATGTGGCGGTCAGCTGCCCTCCCGAGGCGACGGTGCTTAAAAAACTTTGAAATCATCGCCTGTGCCACTAATAATTTTATCAGTATAATGTCAGCTGCTCTCTTTCATTGATGATCTGAACCGCAATCACTTTTTGCAGGCTGCTTTTCTGAAAGAAGCAACTGAGCTGGGCTCGATGATTGGAAGCATTTAAGCAACACAAAGTTCCCATGTCCACCAGGGTTGTTAATTACGGCACATCGAGGTAGTTACTTACGCGTAATTACGTCCGTCACTCGGTAAGACTGACTTGTGGCATTTACGGCTGCGGCCAACTTCAAGCAATTGAAGTTACAGTTCAACTGCCAACACCTTGTAAAGTTCAAGGGTTTGAACCTTCAACTTGTGTTTAATCGTGTGTGTTCCTCTCTACAGCGCGCCCTCACTGCACTAGTGTGTCTGCCGATAGCCATACAATCAGTATCTGGCATGCGTACACCATTACTGTAGCTGCTGCTGGCGTGGAGAAGTGGTGGGGACAAAGGTCTGTGCAAGTGGGCTGTGCACCTCGCTGAGGTGGCCTGCAGATATGCTTTATATGTACTTGCAGAAAGCATTCAATCTGCTTTAAAGATCTGCAACAATAATGATGCTCTTTCTACAGAGATGCACAGAGCTCCTGCGTGACCAAGCGCGAACGCATCTGCACTCCGCCATTGCACATTTACTATGCACAGTTACAGCAACAGCTAAGCGCATTCAGTTGTATACAAACGCATTGTGCATGCAGTGTCACTTTTCCTGCATCTTATAGTTATGCTTTCACCAGAGCATCCACATAATATGCGTGGTGTTGCAGTACGAAGCTCAACTTGAATTCTGCCGTAATTCGCGTATTTATGAATTTGCAGTAACTTACTTATTTGCTTACTCAGGCGTAATTTGGCGTCATTACGTCATCAACAACCCTGATGTCCACGGCGCTTTTTCAACGAGTCGGCACTGAGCTGACCAATCAACTCTGCTATCTCAACAAGTGGCAATGAGCTGAACAGACCTGGAATTGATTACATTTTTAGAACTCATTTCATGTTGAAAGCAAATCCAATGCCAGCAGTACTCATTTCACCGGTGAAACTGGACCGCTGTGGTGTTCATGCAGGCTGCTCAAGGCAACCGAGTGGGCGTCGTTCTTTAGTAAACCGCTCCATCAAAGCGGCTTTAATCACACATTGGAGTCATTCTTTACGCCAATCATGTATATACTTCTATGAATCATCGGCAAGAATGTCACGTCAGCTGCTCTTTTTCACCAACGAACTGAACTGCTGCGGCGTTCTGCAGGCTGCGCAAGGCGACCGAGCTTAATGCGTTCATGTCAACTGATTTTATTCACCGATGAATCTGAATCGCTGTGGTGTTTCTGCAGGCTACTCAAGGCAACAGAATTGGACGCGTTCGAGCTGCGCGCGCTGAGCCGCTTTGAACCTGACGACGCGCTGCGCATACTGGAGCGCTTTGCCGAGGCAGACCTCAGAAAGGTATGTAGGTATTGCAGGCACACACCAACAACACATATACTTGAAGTACATACACTGGAGCATACAAAACATGTACATACTGGAGCGCTTTGCCGAGGCAGACCTTAGAAAGGTATGTAGGTATTGCAGGCACACACCTACAATAAGTGTATATTTGTGAAGTGCAGTGTTTGGCGCATACGCTGCAGTGACGAGGAGTGCGTACTTGTCAGTGCATACTTTAAGGAAGGTTTGGGGGGGGTAATATTTGCACAGCATGAATCCACTGTACGCTACGTGTAGTACTACAGTGGTTTGCCGAGGCAGACCTTAGACATGTTGTAGGTCATACGGTATGTAGGCACATGAGGGGGGGGGGCATGCACGGAGGAATACATGACACATGCAGTACCGGCACAACGGTTTTGTCGCCAATTGTGCATACTTGCCTACTGCAGAATCGCGAAGCCATGCGTGCGCTGCTTTTGTCCAGTTGAATATATTTGGTACATACCGGTGTAATTTAGAGGTTATCGGTTCAAAGACAATAAGGTGCTATTGACGTGACTTATCTAATTTAAGATACTCGTGCTGAACAAATTGCTTCATTCAGCAGTGCCAGTGGTGGTGCATACCCTGCATACATACTTGCCCACAGCCCAGTCGCTCGCTGAGCAATGTATTGCTGTTGCGTGGCGTGCAGGTTGGCAACAAGAGTGGCTTCCTCGCCGGCATCATGCGCAAGTACGGATCCACTTTGCAGGCGACAGCACCACCACCACCACCAGCAGCGGCATCAGCAGCAGCAGCTCAGCAGCAGCAGCAAGGAGGCCAGCCGCAGGAAGGAGAGGTGCGTTTTTGCGTATCAAGATTGTTTGTACATTAATAATTCTATCGGGGACCCTCGGGTGAGACATGGTGGCAACATGGCGACACTCCGGTCACTGGTATGTTACGCATAGCCAGTAATCAGCAAATCTGGAACTTCAAGCACTTACAAACGTGTTTTCTGATTTTCACAAGGAGGCACTGAGATCTAGATGCAAGTGCACACTGCATATATTTATAAATAGATTTGTTGCGTCGGCAAACTCAAAACCTAATTTTTCTTCGCCACTCGCTCTCAGCAGCCAGCGGCAACAACAGAGGACGACCCAGCAGCTGCTGACATGGCCTCTGCCACTGACAACTCCGATGAATCCGGCCCCGAAGAAGATGGAGGCGAGGGCAAGGAGAGTCGCCGTGCCGCCAAGAAGCGCTGTGAGGAGGAGCTCAAGCAGCTGGTGCTGGAGGAGGGGGAGGGAGGCGAGGGGGGGGAGGGGGGGGCGGACGCCGCGCTGGCGCTGGAGGCCGCGTCAGTGCTCGACGCGCTGACGGGCGTTCCGCTGGTTAATGACATTTTACTGCACGCGGTGAGTGAGCATGTCGGCTTGAGCTGTTAATTTTTGTTATAACCCTAACCCTAACCCTAATTTCAAACCTCACCTATTTCTGAGGCCGCAGCAGTACTCGACGCGCTGATGGGCGTGAGGCTGGCTAATGACATCCTGCTGCACGCAGTCAGTACTTCAACTTGAGGTAATCTTCAATTGTGATGCGGCGTCAGAGGTCTACGTGCCGACCGGCCAGCCGCTGCCCAGCGACATGCTGCCGCTTGAGGCTTATCCGTCAATTTTGTAAAATAGTGCCAACATACATCTTTATTAATGGCCTCTGTCCTGGTGGAGGCGGCGTCGGTCAAATCTGTAAGATCGTACACCATGAATGTTCTACAAATGGCAAGTGTCCTGGTGAAGGGGGCGGCGGTGCTTGATGCGCTGACTGGCCAGCTGCTGCCCCATAACATTCTGCTGCAAACAGTGGCCACTTCAACTCC
The DNA here is from genome assembly GCA_017506865.1 of Tribonema minus. Lineage (NCBI taxonomy): Eukaryota > Xanthophyceae > Tribonematales > Tribonemataceae > Tribonema > Tribonema minus. The sequence goes on from JAFCMP010000033.1 coordinate 192,253, forward strand.
TGCTGCCCAATGAACCCTGCTGCATGCGGTGCGTACTTGAAGAGTAACCCGAACTTTGCAAGACGACTGTAAACATGCACCAGCGTATCTCTGGGCGTTGTGCTGCGATCGCTGAGTGCTTTCAGGCCGCCGAACTTTGAAAAGTGCCTGTTACCTACTGCGACTATATGGCAGCTCATCCAAAAATATGCATTTGTTGAGCTCTCTTGTGCCTCATGTTTGCTGCTGTTGCTGCCTGCTTGCCGGCCTCTGCTTGCTGCGCAGGTGCCCGTGTGCGCGCCCTACTCCTGCCTGCAGCGCTACAAGTTCAAGGTGAAGTTGACCCCTGGCACCGTCAAGAAGGGCAAGGCCGCCAAGCAGTCAGTGGAGGTCTTCGTGAGGAACAAGGACGCTCAGCCTAGAGAGAAGGAGGTGAGGTTTTGTTCTGTAGAAGTATACAAAGCGGTCCGGTCCTTTTTTTATCGTTGCAGTGAAGGTTCTCCTTGACGATCATGAAATGCTGCGGCTACCCTGTGCAAGGGCGCGAAGTTACCACACTATCTAATGCAGTTGCTGCGAGCCACGCAGATCATCTTCAATCAAATGGCCTATTTACAGCGATCATGGCGCTGCGGTTGAGCTCACAGCGATGCGGCGTGGTGGCGGCGGCGGCAGCAGCTGCGGCGGCAGCGATTAAGGCAGCAACAGTGCGGCAGCAGCTGCAGTGGCAGTCGGCACTGGCACCCTCAGCAACACAAGCGCCCCTCTTTTGACCATTCGCATGCGCAATTCTGATGTGAACACGTGTCAAAAGTGCAACAGAGATTGGCCTGGCAGCAGCAACTGCACCTTGTTAGAATTCGGGCGTGCTTGTAAGCGCAAGTCTGCGTACGGTATGCAAAGCACGGTGCCTTGATTTTGTATGCACATCGTTTGACAGGAAGTCGTGGATTGCGTCCCTGGCTGGTTGACATTTTGGGGTGTGTTTGCTGGAGTCAGGTGCAGCACATGTGTGTCAGCTGCTCACTGCACAAAATGCAGTGAGCACCAAAGGTGCTCTCGGGCGCTTTTCCCAGTATTGTGTTTGAGAGCAAACATGGTATGCCTGGTCTGACATCACACTGCGATGTAAAAGCATTCCACAAGCGATGCCTGGCCTATACTCATTCACCCTCCTGTTTTCTACATAACTTTTGACATGTTTGCAGCTTATCAAGGCCCTGACAGACCCTGAAATGGTCGCAGTGATGCTCGGCGATGTGAAGATATCTACTCCGGGGCTGCAGGCAGTGAAGGGTGCTCAGAAGAGAAACCAGAAGGCCAAGGCCAAGAAGGCGAAAGGGGGCTCGTAAAATCACAGCCACTTGTTTGCATCTTATGTCTGCTGCTCATACTCGAACCTTGTGTGAATTGCGCGTTCTGCTTGATTTGTGGTTTGGCTGTCCTGCTACACGTGTTGAAATGAGCATGAGTGATTGTGCATCTTTACAATAGCACTCTTTGCTTTGATTCAGCGCATCAACTTCACTTCAAGCACCGCGCTGCACGAGGAAGAACATGCACTGCACATTTGCACTGGAACTCAGCATTCAGATTGCTGACACTGTGGTTGCTACACAAGTGACGTCAGGTTTTCACAAGTCCACCCCAGCAATGCATCGTGTCGACTGTATGTCAGCGACTTCTTTGTTGTGAGTCAAACTCAAGTTTGAACTTGTGATGCACGCCATCAACTCTTTACCTGGCATGCAGTATGTGCAAGCAGTGGCTGATGATGAGAACATGAGTGAGTCAGCGTCTAGCTCCTGCCCTTTTACACGCTACGGTAAGTGACTTCATTGACGCATTACAGGTAGCTGATGACTTTGGTGGTTTCAAAAAAAGTAACCAACCAGCGGGTGCTGTGCAATTTCCGTTGAGCGCTGCTGCTGCGGAGGCACCAGCAATCGCTGCTCATGCAGCGACCGCACGATCATGGCCGGCGGCTGTGGCGGGTCTGACGATGCTGCACAGTCGTCGGCAACAATGTCTGCAACTGTACAGCGATCAATGGCCTATTTTGAGGCGACGCAAGGGCGCACGGCTATGACGTGCGCGCGCAGAGCGTGTGCAGCATGAGCAGCGCTCTCAATGTGGGGACTGGGGTGCGCCTGTCCTCTGAGAGTGTGTATGTCGCTGCTGGCTACTGGACCTGCTCCTACTTCGACCCAGCAACTCCTGTGTGCTGTAAGAAAGGGGGTCCACGCCACCCTATTAGAAAGTCCCACAAAAAGCCGTAGGCTGAAGGTGGAGCGGCAAGGCACCGAGGCTTACAGCTCGCCGACGGGTTCACAGGTGTCTGATGACAATACCACAAGCACATGAATGGGCACACAGAATGGGCATATGCGCACGCGACGCACCCGTTGTCAGAATGGGCGCAGGCGCGCGGCGCGCGGCGGTCGCCAAACTGGGCGCAGGTGCGCGTGATGCGTGACGTGACATGCACACCGTGTCTTCCGCCGGGGTGGTGTTGACACGAGGGAAGTGCCAACTGCAGCAGCACTGGTCCACTGCCTGCGCAGCATCTGGAAGCCCTAGGGGCGCCGCCGCTGTTTCATACTGCTGCACATGCGGCACTTGCTTCCGCGGCTATCACAACAGCTTTGCCGCAGTCCGCGCCGCGCCCTACTACTTGAGGGTGACCTGCTCATCATACATGCACCTGCGCATGTCTCTTTTTTGTTGGCTAGGCTGAACTGGGTTCAAACGTTGGCGTGATGTGCGGACTGAGAGCATCTCCTGCAGGTGGCAGGTTCGCAGCGGTGACACCTTGAGGGATGTGTAAGGAAACAACAACTTGAAGTTGCCAACAACAGGTATTCTACAGATCATGCCAACAACGCCATGATCTGACAATCGATCATGCAAAGAACACCATGATCTGACAATTGTCTGCCATGTGGGACTGAAAACGGCTAGACTTTTTGTTTGAAACACCGAGTCGAAGGTGGTGAACCGGGAGAACAGAAAAAGCAACATCCGATCCGACGTGACTTGAATTCTGAGAACGTTTCCTGCATGTTGGTGGTAAGCTGGCTGGCTCTTTGAGGATTTTGGAAAGAGAACGAGCGACAAAGCGTCAGTGAGTCCAAGGATGTTGATGATGATGCTACACACGCATGATCTGCCACATTTTCACCAAAAAACAAGCCTGCAATCTTCAGCTGCACTATATGGCACTTCCCCAACTACACAGCAGTGACTTTTTGAAGATGGTATTGGAAAACATTCAGCTGACCTGCGCACGACGCACCTCAACGTGATGTATGTACTTTTTATTAATTCTCGCTCAGGGCGCGAAAAAGCCCAGATGATTGGCATCTAGCTGTAAGGAATCTACATGTCGTATGACAGTCTGAAAGTGTCGCAACGACAACCACTCAAACGCCGCCGCCGCCAAATGGCATCTCGGGGTCCTCCCCTACGTCCTCCTCCATGTGCCCCCCCCCCCTGGATTCTGCCATGTGTGTCATGACACGGCCAGAGTACGCCATGTGGAGCGCTGCCGACAGTGCCGAGCGTAAGCGCGCCAGGGCGATGCCCTTGAGAGCTTTAGGGCGCGCTCCTCCGGGCACTGACATCCTGCTGGCATACTCCGTCGCCACAGCCTCCAGCAGCTTCCGCCCCTGCTCCCCGATGCTGCTAAATGACCCTATTGCCAAAGTGGCAAGTTTGTAGCAATTCTGATCATGATGACCAGAATAGTGGGTAGTCTTGGCGGCCTCTTGGTCGCGGCAGCATCGCTCGGGGTCTGCTGCAGTCTTCGCCGCCCGCGACGCCACCTGTGCCTCGAAGCAGGTAACGTCCACCATGAGCGGTAGGTGGCGTGTCGGGTCGTCGTAGCCGGTCACCGAGAAGGCGTCGGCAGGCAGCACGATGTCCATCCTGCGACTCCCCGGCGGCCCGGCGGACCCCAGAAACGGCGTGTAGTCCTCGTCCACCAGTCCCGTTTTGAGGTATTGCCGCAGGAGGCGCTGCGTGGCCCTCTTGACGCTATTGTGGACAATGGTGTCGTGCGCCTTGACGCGTGGCGCTTGACACAGCCGTGCATGCAGGGTGCCGCCCGGCGACTTCCCGCACAGCTTGCAGCCTGCCGTCTGCTCCTCTACTCCGATGGCGCGTTTGACGGCCAGCTGCCAGGATAGGCCATCGAACGAAGCCGTTGTGGAGTACATGGGCTCGTTGAGGAATGCCATGCCGATCGAGTGCATGTGGCGCTGCGACCGGATGTATTTACCTAGGCTCTTAATACAAGCCTAGGCTCGTTTTTTACATAAAGTAATGTTCAATCCGGGGGCGGTGAGCGAGTAATTATCGAAGTAACCTCAGGATGTTGTTCGCCTCACACTCCCACGACCAGCGCCTGCGACCTCCAGGAGCCTCATCTTGCATCCCGCGTCCTGCAACGAGGCTGACGGCAGTCTGTGAGTGCCTGGCTGGCGCTGCAAGGGCACCGACACTCACTGCTGGCGGCTGGCGATTAGAAGCAGCCCGGCAAGCCTGATCGCGAGGAAGCACTCTCTGCTTCCTTTGGGCCAATGATTGCAGTCACTAACTGCTGTGCCCAGGCCGTCCCTGGTGGCGCAGGCGCACTAAGTCTTGGTCTCTGGCGGGCGCATGCTTGGAGGTCACCACAGCGGCATCGTTTTGGCCCAGGCAATCGCCCGGCTCGGCAGCCAAACAGGTACTTGGTAAAGGCCAGACAAATAGCTGCTGCTGAACACAGGGTCTCAGGCGCACTAAAGTCAACCACTTGTTGGCTGCCTGGGCAGGTGCTGCTGTCGCTGATGCGCAGCGCAGCAGTGCTAATGTGGATCCGCCGTGCTATCCTCAGACCGCCGTGCCGGCGTCCCACCTTTCGTAAACGGATGGTGGATAGAGTAGCTATACAACCGCGGGAGGGCACCAGCCGCCGATGGGCGCTCTCCTGTGGAGAAGAGAGGGAAGGCCGCCCTCTGTCTTCCTCATCCGTGCCTGTGTGCAGCAGTATGCTCTTGTCTGGCCGTAGTACGTCAAGCAGCCGCAGTAAGGCTGCGTACATCGAATCTCAGACAAATCTGCCTGCCTTGAAAGCAAGGAGGCTGCAACCAAGTCTTGCAGATTGTGCTGGGATTCGATGTTTTGTAGGCTTGCTGTTGCCTGGCGTGCTGCTTTACGGCGTTGCGTAGGTAGTTCCCCCAGGAAAGCGGTCGCCACCTTGTTGTGGTGCGGGGGCCTGGCACTGAGCCTTGCTGGGTCAGGTCCACGAAGAGAGACTTGGACCACAGCCGTGTGTGTGTACACTACAAAGTGCATCCTTTGAGTATAGTGAATTTTGACCAGCCCGTGCAGAGTACAGTAGTTGGCTTGCGTATCATCATCATCATACACACCGTGGTGCAATGGCAGCACACCAGCGCAGACATGCGCTGGAGACGCAGGTGCAATTCCTGTCGGTGTGAAGTTCACCATACCCTTGTATGTATGTAGGTCTTCATTTTTACTACAAAACATCATGACCCTGTAACCCCCAATTCTGGCTGCCACACTTTACTCACACTCGTCAACCTTAGGCACATCAAGCATAGAGAGTCTCTGTATCACTGTAGCGCAGGTCGTGTACGCGCGGCGCATTGCCGCATCCGCGGAGCGTTGCCGCGGTAGCCAGCCACTGTAACGTGATGCCATCGACTCGTGAGTCATGACTCACTAATCCCAGTCAACTCATGGCCACACGCTACTTGAACTCTACAAAAGTGCGTGGCAACGCATTTCTCGTACCGCATCTACACTATCACTAAAAGTATGAACAAGTGCTGCGCACTTGATGCGCACACACAGCCGCAGTGTGTGATGGCGGCGCCGCAGCAGCTGCCGCAGCCCCGTGCCCCATGGCAGCGCTCACAGTTGAAGTTGACTCGCCGCGCTCATGGTGGCAGCGCCTCTGCGGCGGCAGTCGCGGAGTGTCTGCAAAGCGCGGGGGCATTGCCGCGGATGCCGTTGTACTTTCTACTTCAAGTATTGATTTTCGCTCAGGGCGCGAAAAAGCCTAGATGGCGGATGTCCATGGACCTGCAGCCAGAATCTACAGGTGTTGTACATACGTCTCGACGTAGAAGTATGTACATACACCAGTGACGTTTTCACAATGCCCTGTCAGCCCCTGCTGCTGCGCAGCTGCCGTTGGGGGCTCAAAAGCAGGACAGGACAGTTTGTCGCAAGCCGGACAGAGTTTGGCGAGCGGTGCCCGAGCGCGATAGGACGACGAGGAGGTCGCCTGTGCCGCAGTCGCTGACTACATGCGGCATGACAGCTTGAGGTGAAGCAAAGCGCATGACGTTCACGAGCAGCGGCGTTCTTGCGGCAGCGCACCGCAGCTGCATCCCACCACCACCACGGCCACGCCCCTTCCCACCGTAGAATTTAACGTCCCGTGGCGTATCTATCAGGCATGCGCAGGAACGGTTCCGCATGAGACGAGCGCACCCGTCGAGCACTAGTCAGCTGATGATGGAGGCGCATCCTAACATGTCATGTCTACAATACAGGCGTACCTCGCCGAGCGCGCAATGCGACGCGTACATCCAAAATACCTACTTACCCTGCCATGTCGCCCCACCTGAATTTGTGGCGATGAAGGATTCAATGAAGAGCTGTAGAAGATGTGGCGGATGCTCAGCAGACCCAACATTTGTCAGGATGGCGCGATGACCTGCGCGCAGTGCAGTGCGGTTTGGCCGCCAGCAGGCGTCAGAGCATGAAAGAAAAAGTGCTGCAGGAACGGTTTGGGATTTTCTGCATGTGAAGTCTCGTGTCAAGCTGAACAGCTGCGGAGTGTCGATATCATTTTGAAGCATGAAATGATCTGTTTGACCGGACGCAATCGGGAACACGGCAATCTGCAGGAGGGCGTTGTTTGTACAGATGACTTGACGCTATCTTGTCCCATCTGACGAAGGAATCTCAGACAGCGTAGCAAAATTGCTGTTGTGGTGTAAAAAACAGCAGTCGCGAGCCGCAATGCAGTCATACTTCAACTATGTGCTTTTCATTGAATCTTGCTTAGGGCGCAAAAAGGCCACGTGGGGATGGCAAGCTTGCTAACTTATTGAATCACAACGCATTCCCAGCAAGTATCTGCTATTAAAAAGCGGGAGCTCAATTTGGGCTGGGGTTCGGTGACATAAAACAGAGTTGTGGTACGCTGCGTGCGCTCTTTTGCGACCTCACGCACGCAGCCACACGTAAAAATTCGAGTCATCTACAACTTCAACTGAGGTTCTTTGAACTATGCTTTCAGTGAGAAGAAGTTCAACTCACGAAATAAAGATCCAGACGGAGAGCAGAGCTTACAGCTCAGCTGTACACATGTCAAGCAGCAACAAGTGCCGACAACCCCTGGCAAGTTCGACGAACTTGTCTTGTTCAAACCTTTTTTTTTTTCTCACGAAACTTCAATTTTGAAGTTCTCTGAATCCACCCAAACTCTGAGCCAGAGCAGAGCAGCAGCATGGTGCAGACAAGGGCTATGAGGAGGAGGGCGATTGCGGACACGCAGCCGCTACTCGAACCAGCGCTAGCTCAGCACATTCTTACCTTCCTTCGCCCATCACTCATGTCAGGAGCACGTGCCGCGTTCTTCGAAGCGCCATAGATTCTCACCAGGCGGAGCAGAGGCACCACACAATGGCTTCAGATTCTATTACCAGCGCTTCGCTCATCGACTGGGCGCTCTGCAATGGTCTGCAACCGAAGCTGGCGCAGGAGTCATGCATCCGCTGCGGCAACCTCGATGGCCTTCGCCGGCTTCGCTCGATATATGGTCATGACTTGCCACTGGCTAAAGAGCATGGTCGGCTCGCTGCCTGCGGCGGGCACCTGGACCTCCTACAGTTTCTACGGCAGAGCGGCTGCTCTTGGAGTGAGATCACATGCATGGAGGCCGCAAGGAGCGGGCAGTTGGGGGTACTGCAGCGGGCTCGTGAGCACGGGGTGTCCTTGGAGCGAGTTAACGTGCTCAGCCGCTGCAGAAGCAGGGCAATTGGAGGTACTGCAATGGGCTCGTGAGAACGGGTGCCCTTGGAGCGAGTCGGCGTGCTCAGATGCTGCCAAAGGAGGGCATTTGGAGGTACCGCAGTGGGCTCGCACCAACGGGTGCCCCTGGAATCAGTATACGTGCGTTTCCGCTGCACAGGGAGGTCATTTGGAGGTACTGCAGTGGGCTCGTGCCGCCGGGTGCCCTAGTAGCGTGTTGACGTGCTCATCTGCTGCACAGGGCGGACACTTAGAAGTGTTGCAGTGGGCTCGCGCCAATGGGTGCCCGTGGGGCGACCAGACTTGTGCGTTCGCTGCAGCAGGAGGGCAGCTGGACGTACTGCAGTGGGCTCACGCCAACGGGTGCCCATGGAATGAGTGGACGTGTTCGTCCGCTGCACGCGCAGGGCGTTTAAACGTATTGCAGTGGGCTCGTGCAGAAGGGTGCCCCTGGGATGCAGACGTGTGCTCAAACGCTGCCCGCTGCGGTCATCTGCACGTATTGCAGTGGGCGCGTGCCAACGGCTGCCCTTGGGGCCCCTCAGTGTGCAGCGCTGCCGCGGGCTCCGGGCATCTGCATGTTCTGCAGTGGGCTCGCGCCAATGGATGTGGCTGGGACGAGGGGACATGCTCAGGGGCTGCACTGGGGGGCCATCTGGAAGTGCTGCAGTGGGCATGTGCCAACAGTTGCCCCCCGCACGAAGAAACTTGCCACTATGCTGCCGGTTGCGTTGAAGTGCTCAAGTGGGCCCGCGCCAACGGGTTCCCGTGGGACTCGCAGACATGCGCCTTTGCAGCACAGTTTGACGAGCTTGAGATCCTTCAGTGGCTTCGCGCCAACGGTTGCCCGTGGGACTCCGAGACCTGCAGACAGGCAGAACTCGAAGGACACCTGGAGGTGCTGCAATGGGCGCTAGCCAATGGTTGTCCGCCACATGATGCGTGAAGCAGACTCAGGTGAGAGTACACCAGCTGCCGCCTAGGCTCTCTAGCACTGCCAATTGTATGCAGCAATTCGTACATCAGCGTGGTCGAAGGGTTACAAATTGCTTGAGCAGGTTTTTGGCTGTGTGCATAGTGCGGCGATGGCATGACAACCACCGGCCTTCTTTCCTCTGTATATTATTGCATTCCCATACCCTTTCAGACGGGCGGCACGTGGTCTTTTTGTTTGCTTCATAGCTACAGCCACATATTCTGATTTTAGTTTGAAATTCTCATGTTGACATAAGAATGGGCGCATGTCCGCTAGCAAGGCCTGGAAATTTGTCAAAACTGACCGCTCCCCTCTCCACCCCCCAATTTTTTGACAGGAGGAGAGAATTTTTTGGAGCAATCCCCGGATACTAAAAGGCACCACAGGACATTAATGCAATGATCGAGTTGAAGATTGCACAATCATTTGACTGAACAGCAACAGTTCGCTTCAGGATGCTGTGCGGACGGTGATGCAACCGTCAAACTTCAAATTGAAGATGATGGTCAATACTGAGCGTGACAGTTGATGTTAAACTTCAACTTGAAGTTGTACTTCAATTACAGTAGCGTCTCGAGTCAAGTTTGTCCAATTTGAAGTTTGAAGATTGCACCATCATCCGCAGAGCGAGCTGAAGCGAACTGTTGATGTTCGGTCAAATGGTTGTGCAATCTTCAACTTGATCATTGCATTAATGTCCTGTGGTGCCTTTTAGTATCCAGGGATTGCCCCAAATAATTCTCTCCTCAGGTCAGGTAGAACGTTTAGCGGCAGCTGTTTTACCTACGTGAAAGAAGCGAACCAGCTGCATTGCACAGTGCTAAGCGGCACTGCTGCCAAGTGGCAACTCAGATTCTCACATCATGATGGTTGCAACTTCTGCAGTTTATATTCCTACTCTCACTTCGATACTGAGCCCGTCCCTGCATTCTTATGTCTACGCTCAGGGTGGTGGCTGGAGCCAGACTTTGCCGGCGCTGAGGCAGCAGCCGTACATAGCACGCTCGATTGCCAAGCTATCCAGGGAGCAGGGGTAAGTGGACACAACACCCATGCATCAAGTCTCTACGCTTCTAGGCTATGCTCCACCAGATGTGGTGGACATATATTCTGTGCGGCATATAATGCAGACTTGCATGCATTGCACATTGAAGTAGGCATTACTGTGTTTGCTGCCAGCGCTGCACTGTGGCCATCGCATGCCGCTTCCTCAAGAGTTGGCATCGTGCCCGTGCATATATATGTATACACATCTGCAGTGCGGGAAGCTGCAACACCAGCAGTCAAACCTGCTGATGGCTTCGTGCTGATGATGACGTACGAGCCTGAAGCTGACTGCGCTTGATAACCGCATGTTCCTTATGGTTGAAGGCCGCAAACAAGCATGCAACTCTTTGGTGCGCACATTGTGGGTTGCAGCTTTCTACTTTGAAGCGATTAGCATTCAGGAGAGTACCCGCACATTCCTAAGCGGACCCTAATGTGACTTCACTCCCTGCATGTGCCCTTTGTCAACAAGGTGGATGAAGCACAGCCGCTCCGTACTGCATACCACAGGGCTGGAGACAGCCACACCATACATACCACCAGCCTACATCCAGCCATTTTCCGGCTTCCTGCAAGCGGCGCACTGGCAGGTGCTGCACTGGCCAGGTACAGTTTGTCACTTCATGTGCTCACATCCAGTCCATCCGTGGTAGTTGTGCATTGGCTACCACTGCACCGGTCAGCATCTGAGCCGGCAGGTGAACTTCAGATTCTGAAGACACACTGCAATAGGTGACAGATATGATATCGCTTGCTCCATCTCCCACTGATTCGCACAACAGGTGTGCCTGGAGTGCTTTCGCTATGTTATGTCTACTCTTGGGGTCCCGTTGCCACATCGCCAATGTTTGGGTAGAGCTTGAGGGTAAGACCACTCTGAAGTTGCCTGTGTCGCTGGATGTTGCTTGTCTGGAGCTTCATGCCTGGAGGTTTGATGCCCATATGCCATGGCAGGCTTCTCATTGGTTGACAGGGTCTATACACAAGATTCCAGACGCAACTCACCTAAATCCATGCAGCATATCATGCTGCATAAGCTGCATATGCAATGCATACCATATCTTTGTAAACTGCTGCTAAAGCTTGGTTGTGTTCGCTGCAACACAAACCGGTAGGACTCTGACTTGGCAACTGCAGTAACCTGTTGAGGTTGCAATGGCAGCGATCTTGTAAGCATATGCTCTCTCCTGCAGGAAGGCATACAACGCTGGGTGGCCCATGTCTCGCTGTAGGAATGGGGCTCATAGTGCATTTGCATAAGCTGAGCATCAGTTCAAAGGCCCGAAAGCAGCAACGCCTAGTCACCATGCCTGTTTCAACTTTGCACAATAACTTGATCATATTTCAACCAGGCAGCATGCTTTGACATGTGATGTGATCTTCAAGTGAACTTTTGACGAACAAAACGATGTTTTGGTGTTACTGCTTGATCATGTATACTGTAGGACTGAGAAAGTGATCAATTATGACATCATCACAAACATGACGCCATCTTGAGTTTGTAGGCGCGCAACGGCTGGTTGCGTTGACATGTGGATCAATGGTGCATGTGTTGATGAAATACTTCAAGACCTAGCGGCTATAACATTTGGAAATACGATGTGCAACAGCAATAGCCGTTGAAATGGCCCAGTGGCGCAAACTAGACTTATCACTGTAGCCAGCAGATGACTTGAATTCTGAAACAAGTATCGTTTACATCAGGCGCCACTGTGCACCACTTCATGAGTGCACTTTGCACAACATGCATGTTTCCGGGTGATGCAAAGCTGGCACCAACGCCTTGTTGGAGTGCAAACCTGCAAAGATCCATCAGCGGACGCAACGCCAGTAGGTCATTGGTTCAGACACCGCTTTTTAGCGCGTGTATTGCTGCCTGCGCGCGCAATTGGTGGGGCGCAACCCCGATGAGGTGCGGGCGACAACGCAAGATCTTTTCTTTCGGTTGTTCATGAACACGTTGTTGATGTGAGGAACGATGGTGATGAACTGGTTTCCACAATATTGACCCAGACGTTGTCCGTTGTCTGCAGGGAGCTTCAACATGGGCGCGCCACAGCAGCAACATTCAACAGAAGTGCAATCACCATAGGAGACTTGCCGCAGCACAAAGGCAGGCCAACACACTCTTTTAAGCTGAATGTAGCCTGCGTCAGTGATGTATTTGTGCATTGCCTAGCGCGCTGTACCCAGTCAGCTGCATGCACGGTCGCAAAAAGTGCACAGATGCCTGTGTGCCGAGGGCTTGACGCGCTAGCATCGGCATTTATACACCACGCAGCAGCACTCGCGAACATTGTGCTCCCTGCTCCTCACGCTGAACATGGCAATACTTTATACATGGTAGATGAGCAATGCCATGACGGGCCTTCAAGTCGTCGGGCCAACACAATGAGGTATGAGATATCATGGCTGGTGCATACTTCGAAGATCTATGCATTTGGAATGCTATGTGGTGGACCCAGAGCCGCTCCAAGTCTGTGTACAAGACCCATGCCTACGGCACGCCATCATGGCATCATCGTGATGATGTGACCCTGAACAGTAGCACCATACGTGTCTGCGCGATACGCCATACATGAATGCGGTCCCATTCTGTTCACATGTGCTGCAGCACACCTCGCTGATGTCTGCATGTGCCACAGTGGCTTTCTTGCCTGTGGTTCGCCACACTTTTCAGGCAGTGCCTCATACCAGTGATGTTTGGTATGCATGACGTATCTTTGAGACATTTGCTTCCAATGATAAAGTTGCTGCTGTTAGAGCGTGTATGCACACATCTTTTGAGCCCATAAGGTGGACCACTGCTGATATGTTCAAATACTCTTCAAGAGGCGACTCCAGATGTTCTCATGCATCATTTGCCATCGAAACGATAATGCGACATCATGCTTTATGTAGGAGCTGAGGCCTTGCTTATGAAGTTTTTCCAAGGCATGCTGCAGCTGCACGGACAGGCCTAAGACATCATGTAGCCAGACTGTGGGAAACCGCACAGTCATCACACCAGTGTCACAGACTGTCGTTCATGTCCCCGCAGGTACCGAGATGCGCACGGCATCACTTGTGTCGTACAGTTTTGGGTGCGACCGCATACGCATGTACGTACAAAGTGCCGATATTAACCACATTGCTAGCTGATTCAACCAACACTGCGATACCCAACTGCTGTGCCTGCTGCGCACTGCAGTCTGATGCAGCATCAACCCTCAATGTGTATGCTGTTACTGTACCTGTTTTGCCGCACAACGATTGTTTGCCCAACCGGCATGGTTCGACGTACAGCGAGCTAAAAGTACAGCGAGCTGCTCTGCCTTATTGTCACCTCTTTGTTTTTGCGGCTGAGCGCATCAACAAAGGGGTGGCAGTTCTGGAGCAGACCCTGTCAGCGGTCATCAGAAGGTTCTCTCTCTCCCTGATCTACACTATCACATCTGACGGATTGGAGCGTCCATGGGCCCACACTACGTCTGTGGACAAAGGTCAATATATCGGAAGTGAAGCCTCAGCCGACACGTGTGCAGAGCCTTGCCTGGCCAAATGTGGCGTGGTCGCCACCGGGCTCACCTTGCATGACCAAATGTGGGGTAGCGGGCTAGGGGCGGGGCGGGGGGGCGAACTTCAGGCTTCCACAACTCACTTGAACGTGTTGATCAAATTTCAAATAGTGGCCAATGCCAAGTAGGGGGGGGGGGGGGGGTCAGACCGAACCCCATATTTGCGCCCGGCGGGCGCACACAATTGTCTGCGCCCGGGGGGTCAACCCCCCGCTTGAGGTGCCATGAAGTTGCACGTACTTGAGACTAGCCACTGGTGTGTGTGGTATTGCCGAAAGTGCCCGTATGGACTGCCCTGAGCCTGTCAACGAGCCCTTGGAGGGGCAGGTGAGACGATTTGCGACAGCACCCTTCAGGACTGCTGCAGCAGCTGTTGCTGTCTGTTTTCATACATCCTGCTGCGGCACTCGCCACGCAGGAGTTCGCCACGCAGGAATAGCCGTCGTACACCTTCGCGTATCCAATATTGCGCGCCAGCCTGCGTTCAACGTTGCTGCGACACCAGCCCATCATCCTGCTCCACTTCTACTCGTTGGCAGTTGGTCCCACAGTAATAATACAGCCCTCACCCGCGTTCGGCGATGTCTGACATGTCTGACACAGCCTCCTCGTTGCTCGTGATGCTTTCAATATTTATGACACAGGTCATTGCGGAGCTGCTAAACAGACGCTTCAATACTTCACAGGAAGCGTTGAGCGCAGTCAAGCCATTGGCTGCAGCTGCTGGCTTCGTCGCCTTAATGAGATCAAAGCATGCCAACAGCTACGACATCTACTGCAACCGTGCGGGAAACCCCCCTGTGAAGCGGTCAGATCAATGCCCAGATGTCAAGGCTCGGTCAGTAAAGCCTTGCATCAGGTGCGAGTGGCGGTTGAAAGTAGTGCTTGAAACCTTTGTGGAGAACTCACAGCATGCCAACATTGGCCCCCAGTGGCGTGTGAAGCTACCGGCCAACAACACCCCATGCTCCTTCAGGGAGGGCCACAACCATGACTTTGCCGTGCTTGCGGGATCACCACCACCATCTAATGCTGGGCGCATCATCACCAAAGCAGAGCTCACTGAAGAGATCATTTCATGTGTGCAGGCCCTGTGCGTTGCGCCCAACATGCGTGGCAAAACGCTGCAGCGTGCTGTAGTCAGCCTGTATTTTGGTGGTGACTTTGCTGCAGTCTTTGACCAGCCTGCCCTTCATGTGCTCAACAACACGGCAGCAAAGGTAGCAGATAGAATTGCCTTCACAACAGGTGACTGCCAGGAGTTCATCAAACAGCTCGGCGCAGTGCAGAAAGCTGGAGGATACGCGGAATACGAGTTAGCGGACGACTGCTCGTTCAAGCGTGCTTTCTGAGCGACCCAGGACCAGGTTGAGAGGGCGATGGAGTTTGGCTTGGATGTCATTCAACAGGTATGCACCTCTGTGTTTTGGCTTTAGAACGGTGCAGATCCAAGCAGAATGGGGCAATTATCCTCGCCGTCAAGTGCCCGCTACCAAATAGGTTGCAGTATTTCTGGCTTGGCCCGCCATTGCGATGAATTGATCATGGCTCGGTACAAGTCAACTGCAGTACTGCCAGAGACAAATACTGTTACAGTGTGAAGGTGGCAAGTACCTTGCACGATGCCTTACCAATACAAGTAGTGGCGCAAGCATTCCTATGCAGCATGAATTGAATAACTTTGTATCTTTCTTTGCTTGCTTTTCATCATGCAGTTGATTCCAATGAAAAGAGATGACTTTGATGATGTCCATTCATTGTTTACCCGCAACAGCAACACCAAGCAGCAGCTTCAATACTAATATGAATGCCGCAATTGAAATGATTTTGTATACAAGGGTTAACAGCAAACGCCAGAAATAGTGCCTTCATCATATCTTGAAGTTGTGAAACTCGTGCATTGCATGCCTTTGCTCTTTTTACCGCGCGGAGCAGGTTTACCAACAGCTTTCTTCTTGCCCAATCGACCTTTTCATGACATGTGATCAGGAGTTTGTTGCTTTACAAACAAACTGAACGAGCACTTTTCAGTATCTGATGATAATGATAGCTGGACGTGCACTTCAAGTTCTTGGAGTATGTGTACGGGCGTAATCACTTTCTGGAGCTGCTGCTGGAGGACAAAAAACGTTGTGAGCCTTGAGGGCATTAGAAGTCATGGCAAATACGTGTGCGTAATCAATCTCATAAATTTTTGTAAATGAGAATCAATTTGCATTTGGCGCCTGAACTCGTGGCCAGGATTGTCATGTCTTGTGGTTCGTTGTCATCATGCGACACTTTGTTGCGTCACCTGCCTGTCACCTGCCTGTGCTCACTGTATGGATTGCAGGACTGCACTTTTGGAACGAACAAATATGGGCTGGCGCTGAGCATCATCGTTGGGGTCAATGGTGACAGCAAGTAAGTGTGTTCTTTCAAATTATTTGCATGCACCTATATGGACAAGATGTGATGTAATCTGTGCTGTGGTCATATTGTACAGGGCTTTGTGTCATGCTGTGCAATTACAGGCTGCATCACCTATCATGTTCATGTTCACCGGTGCTGATCAAGATACAATTCTTTGTGCTTGTCTGCGTGTTTCCAGGACGCGAATGTTTTGCCAGGCGCTGCTGGAACGTGAGGACACGGAGGCGTTTTCGTGGTTCTTTGTCCACTATGTGAAGATGGTCGGCGGCCACTATCCGTCCGTATGTTTCACAGACAGGTACGCCAATTTCAGGTGATACTGAAATTTAGTAGAGTGGGACGAGCACCTCTGCTGCTTCAGCAATTACCCTCTCTATAATGTGCCCAGCAATGATGTTGCGATAACTGTGTCATTGCTGGATTTTGTGTTCGGTTGCAGAGATGCGGCAGCGGAGGCAGCCATGACCTTGGCTTGGCCTGGCACTGTCCATCTTATCTGCGAATGGCACTTCTTCAAGAACATCAAGGAGATGCTGAAGGGGAAGCTGGGGGATGCTTGGCAGGCAAGTCAGCATTCGTTCAAGTCCATGTTTGTTATTGGCAAGGTTATCAAGTCAAGCCATAGGTGTGAAAGCTCAAGCATGTGAACGGAATCAACAGTGTAAGTATCCTGGATACAAACTTTACCAAGAAGCTAGGCACATCGCAGCACAGGAGGTGCGCAGATGTCTTGTGTCATATGTTGCCCTGTCTGACTAGGTCCACCTCGATTATTGTGCGTGTAGGTTGTGCCTGCACATTGATGTGGGTCGCTTGCACGCCATGTGTACAGTCGCTCAATCAAATACCATGTGCGTCTGCGGTGGAGGTTTCAATGTGCAATGCAGAGCGAGTAGGTGTTATCATTATGTACAGAAGATGATCTCTGTGCCAAACGTATCGACACTGCGCTTGTAGGTTTCTCAAGGTACGGTTTTGAGGCCTCTGCCAAGCATGAGTAGCAAAGCAGCACAGCCATACCACAAAGCACGCGTCCATGAAGAAGTGTCCTGCAGAAGATGTGATGCAGTCCACTAGCATGGTCTGTGCGGACAAAGCAGTAGCGCCTTTCTGTAGCAGTTGTGAAGAAGCTGGCATGTGTCAGCCAAGCTGCTTGTGCACCTTTGCATTGCCAATGTGTACGTACGTAGTAGTAAAGTCTTCAAGCTCGCAGGACTGACGAAGAAAGCTATGCTCATGCACACATGCTCACAGTTATGACGGAGCTGGAATAAGAGCGGCGTGGTGGGCTTGTGTGCTATCGTCCACCTTGCAATGTCACAAAAGCTTTCAGTGTGGGCTGCGGCGCTTGCACACAGGCATACATCACACCATTTGCAGCTTTCATCAAGCAAACAAGGCGGGACAGCACATAGTGCATGCACGCATAAAATGCCAGGTTGACTTGTGCATGCTGCATGCAGTAAGTAGTATGCTGAAAATGCGGTGTCACCAAACCAACAACAATAGTTACCTGCAGGCCTCGCTCAGCCCAAACGCAAGCTTGCAGTGCAAATGAATTCAAGGCACTTGTGCTATAGGGAAGATCACTCTGTCAGTCTGAGTTTATTGAAGTTGAGTACTATTATGGTATTGGCCTGTCTCATCCGCTTCGGTCAATCACTTGTTGGTCGAATCTAGTTCAACTGCAATTGTGAATGTTCTGCAGTGATATTGGAGTTGAGGTAACTTGAGATTAACAAAGAAATGGCGCAAGTAAAGTAAGATATCACACAAGCAACCCGTTAGGCGCAAATATGGGGTGCAATCACACAAAAATGCATATTAGGGATTACTCAACCACCCAGATATAATAATCCATACATGCCATACATGCTTGAAGACATACTACAGGATTGATATCAACTTCAACGTTGCGGTAGTCAGCAGGTGACAACGGGCGACATGTGACATTACCTAGCTTCAATGATACTTGGCATTAGGGACCGTACATAAAGCGATGGTCTAGGTCGCATTTGCGCTTTCAGGGTGCGCAATTGGTCTGACTGAGGCCTCTTCCTTGATGTTCGCAGATGTTCAGGAGCCTTATGCAGCGCGCATCGCGTGCTCCTACGGAAGCCAGTTTTCAGGGGGCGTGGAAGGGACTGTTGGACGCCCTATTGGATGCTGGCGCCAGCGATGACGATGTCATGAAGTACCTCAACGACACGATCTACCCCATCCGGGAGCGCTGGGCATTCTGCTATCGCCTTGGCGTCCTCACCCTCGGCATCAACTCTACTCAACGTTGCGAGGGGTACTTTGGCATCCTGAAAGCGGAACTGTTGAAGGTCACCACGCTCTGCCACCTGAAGCAAACGCTTGAAAATATCACTGCCAGGTAAGAAACCGGCTGCTACAAGCGGATAATCATCTGCCTTCCTCAGGGTGTTGCTGCACGCGTTGGTCATGGCCAGATATCACAGTGCACTGTGCTCAGTGACTACAGTTTAAAATGTTTGTATACGCGATGCTCTTTTGTGGATCAGGCCGATGCTAGTGAAATCCAAAATCTCATGACATGTCATATCTGTTTCATTTGCATGTGTCCTTTGATTACCTGTACAGAAGTGGTTTGACTCCGCTCACTTCGATGCCTTTGTCGCTCTAGGTACACCTCGGAAGATCATCTGTACATGGACGCCACCGTTCGCACGGCTGCTTATGACGTAGCTCTGGAGGGCATGGACTCCTGTCTGCAAGCCATATACCGCAACCTACTGCTTGTGGCGCGGCAAGACGGCACCTACCACTGCTTCAAGTCTCTTGTGAGCCAAGTGCGGTCTGCAGATCGGTACTCTGTCAGGACGTGTGCACGGGAGAGCGTGCTGACCGTGAACAGCGATGCTGGTGAGCTGCAGTAAACCTCAGTACATTCCATCACTCCATCTCTCAAGACACACCATTACTTCAACTTCAAGCACTTTTGAGGTTAACGACCAGCAATTGGCAGCTCAAGGTGTGTAGGCTTCAAGTGTGCATGAGGGTAGCTGTTGATGAGCGAAGTATGTTGAGCAAAGCATGTTGTATTCACCACAACTCCTTCGCGTACAGTTGTAGGTGTCAGTTGAAGATTCTCTAAGCTCAACGCAATTCAGTGCATAGCAGTTGATTCAGTCCACAGTGTAGAATGTGAGGCACCAGCTGCACACCAAAACTCCTTTCTGTATGGGTCACTGCAAGATTCTCTCAGCTTGAACGCAATGCAGAATGGCAACTGAGAACGTCCAGTAGTGAAGTAACCAGGGCAGAAGTGTCATTGAGGCTGGGGGAGAAACCCCAGCAGCCCAGCTGAGGCCTGAGGGCAGCGGCAATCTACTGCCATTAGTGCACTGAGCATGTGCATATCAAATCCGCAGCACTGCAACTGTAACCAGGCCAGATGCATTCATTCCAGTCCGTCACCTCTAGCTAGTCCCAGCAGTTTTATTGCAGTACTTTGTTGCATCAGATTCTGATGCTGGTGCCTTGCAGGTTCTGTTGTTTGGCGTCATTGCCAAGCCCGCGTATGCCACAGGCTTGTAGACTGCAGAAGCCGTACCATCACCACGTCATTGCGTATTCTTTTCTCTCATTTGCCTACGAAGGAGCTGTAGTGTGTGATGCGGCACGTCAGCACAGGGTCATCATGTCAACTGAGGGGGGGAAGGGGGGGTCAGGGTCTTCAACTCTTGGTATGATGAGTCCGGATAAAATCATCTACATGCGAGCGCACACAACGCACATCAGTGAAAAGTGTCCAATGATAACATGAAACCCATGGAACCCACATGTGCAAATGGACTCTAGAATGTGGCTTGCATGTGTTCAACTGAGTATGGTGGCATACAAGAACTGTTACATAGATTAGTCAAGGCGTCCATGCTTGACCGGAAGGATTGACATTTCTAATTACCATGGTGCAGATCATACCAGCGTACATATGAACATGGGCGACTGTAGGACAGGCAGGTATTTTGTAAAACTCAGCACTTCTCGTCAGGCCCATGATGCACTTACCAGACTAGAGCCAAAAGCACAAGTGACACCTCAGGCACAAATCTCAATTCCACTCATCCGCTTATTTTCCTAGACAAAGGTGTTCGCTACACAACCACCATCACCATGTTGTCAGTCCCAGCAAGTGCACATGACGTAGGCAGAAGATGTCATAGCGCTGCGTGCTTTTATAGGAAAAGTTGAGAGCTCATATGCCAGGTGCGAATGCAGAACTAGTTGACAATGTCCATTGTTGCATGTATGACCTTTCATCGAGCTCACCCTTACTGCATACCCTCCTTTGCAGACGCTGAGGTCGCATCCGAACTCGAGCCTGATGCGCCACTCGATGAAAACGACACCAAGCGGGCCAGCATTATGATGCTGCACAGCATTGTGCAGGGGAGCTCAGCGTTTGAGTCACACCAATGGTTCACAGTGGAGCCAACCCTTGGCCGCATGTGCCATGACGTCGTCATCGCCATGTCCGGCGCTGCACTTTGCAGCTGCCTAGAGACAACGCGCACCGGCATGCTCTGCAGGCACATAGTGGCCTGTCTGCCGCATGTACCTGTCGGCACTGTGGGAGGGGGGGCCGAGGAGTCTGATGAGGATTCCCGTGACGATGCTGGACACAATGGCGCAGCAGCACCGGCCCGTCGCCAGGTAGCTGTGACGCTGACCATGGCGGAGGGTCAGGGGCTTGGGCTCATCTTTGACTTTTCAGCGGCGCATCCGACGCAGTCAAGGTGAAACAGTTTGTCAGAAGCAAGGCGGCGCCAAGGGTCAAACTGCCGGCAGAGGCAAGTGGCCTAATTCTCATTGGCGATGTGATTACGGCAATTGATGGGACACCCTTGAGGTGCTTGTCGACAGACAGCGCCAAAGCAGTGATCCAAACCGCGCGCACGGCAAGCCCAATGCAGACGATCCTGACTGTGCTCAGGACTAGTTGTGCGGGGGGGTGCAGCGCGAACACTGACGCGCTGAGCAGCGTAACGTCGAGCGCAGCAGCAGCAGCCAACCGTAGAATGCATGTAGCACGACCTGTAGCGCTGGCTGTCTTACGGAACACACAGCGCCGTTGGCTGCGTCCATCTGTGGACTTGACAGCATTTTGCATAACCAATGGTGATGGTCAGGAAGTTGTGCTTGCCAAGGTAGTGGCGCTTGCTGCCCAGCGGTATGCAGCAGCAGCAGGTGGTGTTGTCACCGCCAGTGCGAACAGCGATGAAGCAGTGGCACCTGAGGCCTTGCCTGATAATGCTAGTGTAATCCACGCAAATGTTTTTGCACTTTTTAGAAAGCTCTGCCAAGACCTGAAAGCAGTGCCACCTCACCAGGCATTGCAGCTGGCTAAGGATCTGTGCAAGATAGGTCGCGACAGGATAGATGGCGTTGTTCACGATCCTTTGGTTGTGCACAAGCGGTCTCACAAGCCTCTTAAGAAACGTGCCAAGGACAGTAGCCGTGGGGGCATTAGCAAGAAGCTCAGGTGAAGGCGTCGTCTCATGTGACAACGTGAATTATTATGACTGTTGCCTTACGATGTCATCTGTGTTCTGCCACTGCTGTTCAAATCAATGCCACTCAAGTCTAGCATCATAGTTCTGTGCATTTGCCATATGACGTTGCTGACAAAGTGTCATGTCATCATGCATATATTAATATCGGCACTAGATCGGATGCGCTGCCGTTGTGACAGCAGCGTATGTCTATGCAGTTTGCCCCGGAGTAGGTGGTCACGCCTACAAGATCATGCCTGCGAATCACCTTAGCTTCGAACAATCCACCGACAGCCTGCATATAGCGCAGGTCGCTGCTTAGGTGTTTACGCGAACGGCAATTCAGTAGCTTGCTGACGCAGCAGATCAGGTTGTGCATGAATCAAAGTCATTGGGTGATCACTTCATCGCAACGGCAACAATGCACAATGAAGTCAAGAATTGCACTGTCATGGCAACATCAATAGCCTGGTAAAATTCTGTACATTAATAAAATCAAGCTCAGGCTTACTGCTGGCGAGCAGCAGCAGTTTCCTGTAGCGAACTATGCTGAGCAGCACCTCCGCAACATGCGCTCCGTCAATACTGTCAACCCGGGTGTCCTGCGCATTTTCCAGCTCACGACGTACTTTCACCCCTCTGGGTGCCACACATGGCAGCCTGCCCTGTGTTGAATGTTTACACCATGCAAGCCTGACGGTGTTCCTGTGGACAACAAGCAACGTCCCACCGCTGAGTGTTATTGCGGGCATGAAATGTTGCCCTTACAATATGTTCAGTGCCAGGGGTGCAATCTGTCTGTCCTGAAAGTTTGCACATGCGCACTGTAACAGGATGCTGGCAGCCAACACCATTTGCGCCAATTCGGCACCACTTGCAATCGTTGTGAATTTGAGCAGACACATCATGTAAAACCTCATGCTTCTGTGGTGCCGGTAATCAGATACTATGCAAATGAATCAATCGACTGCCTACAATTACTGCATGACTCGCAAAAGCTACCTTCGTTGACCACAGGTGATGTCAACAATTAGGTATTTCAGCATGAAGCGGTTCATTTGCTGAATGCATGAGGATCTTCATGTGCTGCTCCTACAATAATGATTTCACACATGAAGAACATATGAGTACTAAATTCCATAGTAAGAAGATCCCATGCTGGTTAGTGACACAAGTTGCACGCAGGCTTGCTTATGCGACAATGCTAGCCATCACAAAAGCGCATGACTCACTGATATGCTCCAGCAAAGTCTGAGTGCACAGAGGTGATGCTAAAATTTCGTTCCATCAGATGTCTAATTGATGCAAGCCGCTGTTTCCTTCTTGACTGTAATGGGCCCAACTCCTCACAATACTGGTCCCATGTATAGGTCATAATGGTGACCTGCAAAGTGGAGTGAAGCATCGAAGGTGAGCAGTGACACCAAGTGGCTAGCAGCTGCTGCAACAGACTTCACTATGTTGCACTTAACACAATTGAGTCGTACAATCAACGTCGCCATTGTCTCTGTCAAGATCAAAGATAACTGCCGTCCTGTTCGGATTTACTGGGAAATAGGTCCAAAAACAAGCAGACCCTGACTAACGTAGGTCAACGCAACCACGACATGGTCACCTGCATGATAAACTACAACGTCAGCTGACCGCACAAATGCGACGCAGTCGCATGCTGCAGCGAGCTGTCAATTGGGATCTTGTGCTACTGTCATGCGATGCAGTTTTTCAAATTACTACCTATGCTCATAAGTCAAGATTTGCAGCACTGGGCCAGCTATGCCTCTGTATCATGTTGTGCCAGACATGCATGGTTAATTACCACGTGTGCCACAGGCCTTGACATGACATGCTTGTGCAACAGTCAAGCATACTAAGGCAAAGATTGGTTCCAAGTATTTAACATTAAGGCCTGTGGCATTACACTGTGGTCTTTGTGCACATATGCTGCTGTGCTGCTGCTATTGCTGCTCCTGTAGAAAGACTGTGCTGCTGCACTTCCACTCGAACGGCACCAGCAGCTACATACAGTTTATCGTTACTATGTCACAAGGGCTGCAGCAGGAGCAGCAGCAGCACCGAAGTATGATGCAGCAGCAGCTGCTGCTGCCTGCTGCACTCCGAGCTGGCAGCAACTCTGACACGGCTCTCAGACTGTACACTGCCAACCGCAAGGTGCTGTCTCGCTCTGAGAGTGCAAAACATTCGACAAGACCAGCTTTTGTAGCTAGCAACAGCAGCGGCAGCAATACCAGTTCATGAAAGCTGATATTGTGGTTGCAGGTTGAACTGCAAATTGGGTTGTCGGTTGTCGATGGGTAGAAATCCGTGCATGGCGCTATATATGGCTTCATATACATGACGAATGCACCAATATGAAACTATGCAATAATCCATGCTTCAAAGCCTCTCTCTCCAGGCACACAGATGCTACATACAGACTGGTGAAGCGAGACAGATCATAATTTTGTCGTGTGTCTTCGCCCACCTTGCTTCCGCTCCTGTGGCAATTGCCGCACCACCACGCAAGCGCATCGATAAGCCACCCTCCTCCATATCTGGTGGTACGCAACTCGTGACAGCCCCAGGCTGTGCGTGGCTGTAGCAATCGGCGACGACATCGATGCTGATGCTGCACTTCAAGTGCGCACTGGGCGGGGGGGGGGTTGACCCCCCGGGCGCAGACAATTGTGTGCGCCCGCCGGGCGCAAATATGGGGTTCGGGGGTCAGACACAGAGTTGATCAGGGTAATTACAATGGGGGAGGAGGAGGTCAGAGACGAGAGTTGATGGATGATGTGAGTGTGAGTAGTAAAGCGAGTACAAGAAAGCACCCCCCTCCTGACGGAATGGGGGGCGAGCGACCCGGAAACAGACAGCCTGTTGTGTAAGTTGCGCTTAAAGCAAGTTATCACCTCAACATTTGCTTGAATGTGAAATATGTGCATCACCTCATGTTTTCTGTTGCATTGAGATCATGTTGTACGCATGGTGCGGGGTTACATCTGCATATTGCCATTAAGCCGTCCTGCCACGTTAACACATCAACACCACCTCCAGCGCTGGGTTTTCTGGCCCTAACCCTAAGTAGCCCCCAACCCTAAAGTAGGTTTAATTAGTGTCAGGAAGTGAAACGGCTTTGAAGTAGACGATAGAACATGATACCGTGAGCCCTCGAGAGCTCTGCAGGCCGCGAAGCGTGGCCGCAGGCTTGATACTGCAATGCGATACATGCCAAGTGCCAAAACGCTGCATGCGGTCAGTGCCGCCTGCGCAGCAACACCTCGCGAGCTGGAGAGCCAGCGCCAGAATCAGCTGGCAGCTTCCTGGATGTTGCCGGAGGGTGTGCCGCTGGGAGCGGCAACAGAACCCCAGCGCGCTGATTGGTGAACGGTTTGTAGCGGCACGCACGTACGCATACCCGGCTCGCAACGCCCAGATGCATCGGTAGGAAGTTCCTAGTGCGGAGGCTTGCGCGCGCCATGACTCGCGCCCTGAAAGGTCCCTCGCCCTATAAACTTCAACTGTAGACTTTTGGAACACAGGAGACCCATCAGATGGTGCGAAGGACCATGAGGAAGATGGCGATGGCGGGTACGCATCCGCTCCTCGACCCATTGCTAGCTCAGCAGATCTTGGCCTTCCTGCGTCCATCTCTAATGAGCAGGAGCACATGCCGCAACTTTAGATTCGCTATCGATGAGGAACGAATGCATCACACGGTGGCGGATGCTGTTGAGAAACATCACCACTCAGTGGCTTCGGATGCTGTCGCGAGCACCACTCTCGTTGAGTGGGCGGTGCTCAACAAGCTGCAGCCGGAGCTAGCGCTAAGAACATGTATCCGCTACGGCAACCTCGACAGCTTTCGCTGGCTATTTTCGCAGTTCGACCTGCCACTACGTGACGACTACTGTTGGCGCGCTGCCCGCGGCGGGCACCTGAAGCTCCTACAGCTGCTACGGCAGAACGGATTCCCTTGGAGCGAGTACACATGCACGGAGGCCGCGAAGGGCGGGCACATAGCCGTGCTGCAGTGGCTCGTGAGAACGGGTGCCCTTGGATCGACAGCACTTGCTCATGCGCTGCAGCGGCAGGGCAGTTGGAGGTACTGCAGTGGGCCCGTGCTAACGGGTGCTCTTGCAACCAGTGGGTGTATTTATACGCTGCACGGGAAGGGCACTTAGAGGTCCTGCAGTGGGCGCGAGCAAACGGGTGCCCGAGTGACGAACGCACATGCTCAGTTGCTGCTGGAGCAGGGCGCCTGCGCGTGCTCATGTGGCTCCGGGAGGATGGGTGCCCATGGCACGAGGACACGTGCACATCCGCAGCAGCCGCAGGTCACTTGCACGTCCTGCAGTGGGCTCGTGCGAACGGGTGTCCCTGGAACGAGGATACGTGCGCATCCGCCGCTGAACATGCGCGCCTAGAAGTGCTGCAGTGGGCTCGTGCCAACGGATGTCCTTGGCGCGAGTCAACGTGCTCACTCGCTGCAGAGAAAGGGCACTTCGAGGTGCTGCAGTGGGCTCGTGCCAACGGTTGCCCGTCGGATGCCTCCGTGTGCGAGCATGCTGCACGCAGCGGTGATCTGCTCATGTTACAGTGGGCTCGTGCAAACGGGTGCCCCTGGAACGAGTTCACTTGCTCAGCCGCTGCAGGGTCTGGGCACTTGGAGCTGCTGCAGTGGGCACGCGCCAATGATTGCCCCTGGGATGAGGCAACTTGCACCCATGCTGCCATTGCTGGGTGCCTGGGAGTGCTGCAGTGGGCTCGCGCCAATGGGTGCCCATGGAACTCGGACACATGCAGGTTTGCAGCATTATGCGGGGAGCATCAGGTGCTGCGCTGGGCGCTAGACAATGGATGTCCGCCACTCGCTGCGTAAGACAGATCCAGGTGAGCAATAATCTCTAGCATGTATGTCGGTGCGGTGAAATGCTTATGCACCGTTCAAGCAGGTTTGTGGCTGCGTGCGTAGAGCTGCGAAGGCATGATCACCACCAGCTTGTGTTTTCTCTGTATTCCGCTCCACCACACCCTTTCAGGGGCGGCAGGTAGCTTTGTTTGTTTGCTGGCTAGATGTAGCCCGCAAAACTCATGTCAAGAGTTCAAGTTCGACATCTGATCCAGACTGGTTGCATATCCGCTCGCAAGGCTTGAAAACTAGTCAACAATGACCGCTCCTTCCCTCATTTCGATATTTTGTTCAATCAGCCAGAGCAGTTTGCCGCAGCTGTTTACCTGAGGTGCACCAGCTGCACTGCCCTGTTCCATCGGCTACCAGGCTGCATAGCTGCCAAGCAGTAGATCTCATGTCGGCCTCTCTTGGTTGCAGTTCAACAGTTACTTCGCGACTGAACCCCCCTTCTGTACACTTTTGCGGGTGCGCCCAGGGGGGGGATCTCAAGGAGAGCAGGAGTGGAAGGGTGCTGAAGTCGCCTCTCCGCGGAGCCAATTGCATAGGACACGCGATTCACAGAGTGGCCAAGAAGCAGGGTAAGTGGACACAACACATGTGGATTGTGTTTCTTCCCTTCTATGGTACCCCCCACATACAGTATCAAAAGTAGTGCAAGAATGTGTACGATGCGGATTTGCATGCATTAAGTTTTGAAGTAGGCATTACTGTGCTTGTTGCCAGCGGTGCACTGTGGTTACCGCATGTCACTTCTTCAAAAATTTGACATCATGCCTATGCATCAGAGCATGCACATATGCGAAGCTGCAACTCAACATAGCAGCCAAACCTGCTGATGACCAAGTGTGATGCTGCTGCTGGGGTCCAAGCCTGAGGCTGACTGCGCTTGATAACCGCATGCGCCTTATTGTTGAAGCCGGCAACGAGAATGCATACTTTTTGATGCACACAATTTTACGATGTGTTGGCTTGCAGATTTCTATCAGCATGTAGGTGGATGCCCGCTCGATCGAACCCGACCTCAATGTGACTTCACTCTTTGCATGTGCCCTTTGTCAACAAGGTGGACGAAGCACGCCATTCCGTACTGCATACCACAGGGCCAGCTGGAGACGGCAACACTATACATACATACCACCAGGCTAGATCCAGCCATTGTCCAGCGTCCTGCAAGCGGTGCACTGGCAGGCGCTGCGCTGGCCAGGTACCGTTGTCATTTCATGCGCTCACATTCAGTCCACCCATGGCTGTTGTGCATGTGGCTTCTGCTGCACTGGTCAGCATCAAAAGCCGGCAGCATCCAGGTGCGATGGTGAAAAGTATGCTTGCGCTGGCTTGCTGGTGTGAATTGCCAAGCACTGCAACATTGGAAGCACCCCGATCCCTCCCTGCTGTGACTCGTTCGGAATTGCTGCGCTGGTACGTCTACACTGTGCCACCTATGAGGAGCTATGTCACACCCTTCAGTGGCCTCGTGCGTCTGCAGAAGTTGCCAAACTGGCCCTCAAATGCCACTTGAAGTGATTCTGCACATGATATCCATTGTACATTGATGTTCTTTCAAACATGCAACTTCCATCAGTGGGTGTAGCAGCATCAGCACGGCTGTGGTCGATTGTTTGCCTGTCTCTTTTCTCATTTGCAGGCTTCATGGATTTCTGCATTCTCCCTGGACACCTTGACCGGTAAGCTTTTGTGTACGTACTTCTACGAATATTTACCTTGTCATTTGATGTGTGGCAATGAGGACAGATCGACTCCTGTGTGGTGTTCAACTTGGTCATTTTCACAACCCAAACTGCAGTATGTAACATCATATGCTCCTCACGCCACTAGTTTGCACAATGGACGTCATATTGCCTGGTGTGCTCTTGCTACCCAATATCTGTTTTTGAGGTCCCATGCGCCAAACTTTTTAAATTAGTATTTGGGTAGAGCTTGGGGGTGAGCGCACCTTCACGTTGCTTGTGTTGCTGCAACATGCTGCTGGTCTGGAGCTTCATGCCTGCAGGTTTAATGCCGCTATGATAGTGTGGCAGGCTGCCAGGTGTACCTATGAGATTCAACACGCAATGCACCTGGGTTTATGCAGCGTATGCAGTGCATGCCATACCATACTATCTTTCAATGTGTAAGCTGCTGCTTAAGCTTGCCTGTGTTCGCTTCATACAAATTTGGTAGGATCTGACTTTGCAATTGTAGTAAGCTGGTGAGATTGTGGTGGCAGCAAACTTGTCAGCATATGCTGCTATCCTGCAGGAAAGCACACAGTGCTGGGTGGTCAATGTGTCGCTGCCACAGTAGTGGGCCATTCCAAAGTTCACGTGGATGAGCTGAGCATCACAAGATGGAGTCCCAAAGCAGCAAGGCCCACACATCATGCCACAAGATTGACTCAGACGTTCTCTGTTGTCTGTTGTCTGCAGAGAGCTTCAAGATGGGCGCGCCACAGCACCAGCGAAATTGTAAACAACAGTGCAATCACCCCATGGGAGACTTGCCGCAATGCAAAGGCGACCAGCATATTCTTATGAGTTGAATGTAGCCTGCATCTGCGACGTATTTGTGCATTGCGCAGCAACACTGTCCCTGGTCAGCGGCATGCGCGGCAGTCAGAAACGTGCACAGATGCTTGTGTGCCGAGGGTTTGATGCCCTTGCATCGGGCATCTGTACACCATGGTGCATCAGCAGCATTTCCATACTTCCTTTGCCAGGGCAGAATCTCAGACATTGTGCTCACTGCTCTTCACTCTGAAAACACCCACACACCTCACAACATGGTAGCTGAGCAATGCAATACCACGACGGTTCGTTGTCGTGCCAATGCAATGCCAGACATACAAGACGGCGTGTCTGGTGCACATGCATCTGAACGCTCACATGCATCTGAACGCTTTGTAGTGGACCCAGAAGTGTTCTGTGTATATACAAGTCACTTACCTTCGCCACGCCGAGTGACCCTGGAAAGCAGCACCATACGTTTCTGCGCAATGCACCATTTATGAATGCGATCCCATTCTGTTCACATGTGCTGCAGCACAAGTCGCTGATGTCTGCATGTCGCTTTCTTGGGTCGCCACACCTTTCAGTCAGTGGCACCTGCCAGTGATGTTCGACACATGATGAGTGCTTGAGACAGTTGCTTCCAATGGTAGATTTGCTACTGCAAGAGCTTGCATGCACATACTTTCTGAGCCCATGTGGTGGTGGAGCACTCTTCAATTGAAGTGCTCCACAAAAGGAGGCGACGCAAGATGTTCAGGACATGACACTGAAAGAACATGCGCATACACTGCCCTGGTCCGGAACCGGATCAGGCATGTACTTTTTATTAATTGTCGCTCAGGGCGCGAAAAAGCCCAGATGATTGGCATCTACATGCAGCTAGGTGCACGGACAGCGAGTAGCTTGCCGCAAGCAACTACACAATACAAGCAGCGCCTGTGCAAATAGGAATTCAGAGTCCATGAGTGCCTGCAGAAAGTCTGAATTGCCAAGTGACAGATCCTGAGGATGTGTCAAGTCATAAGATTCTCACTGACACTTGAGGATTTGTTCAGCATCCCTGTAGCTGACATGGTTTAAATGCACGCGTCGATAATGCTGGGCTGGATAGCAGCACCAGTCAAGCTCTTGCGGTGCAGCGCTTGTCAAATTATTGAGTGTGATGACGTGACTACAAGCATACACCGAACACCCACCCTCCAATGGGGACTTCTCATTCAGGTCCCTTAGGTTCACACCAGCACATCATCCAACAGCATCTGCTCTGCTTCCGCAACACAACTGATTTGGCGGCCTGCAAATGCATTTTCAAGCGAGTGACATCACAATGGCAAGGACAGAGCAGGTCTTCGGCCTCAGTGAAGCACACAAGCGGAGATCAAAAGTGACTTGCAATGCGAGCAGTGACCTCAGCTCTCTGTCACCATTAGCTTGTGTGCATGTCGGTTGCAGCCACAAGAGCAGCTTCTTTCAGCAGCTGTGCTGCTGGCATGCACGAATAATGTAGCCTCGTGTGCCGTTTACACACCCTTGTCGTGCCCGGCTGCCAATGACTGTTACAGCGGGCATGCACGGTTCAGCTAGTGGATGCCGCTGAGAACAGCCTTGTTGTCGCACGTTGCCAATGTAGCTGGCGCAGCAGGTGTGTTGGCATGTCATGGGCTCGGTTTTGGCCACATGAGTCCACAAGCACCGTCGGCAGTGCTTCTGTTGTGTGTTGGCATGTAATGATGGCATCATCACCTGACCCAGTTGTACCCACAGACAAAACTGCAGGTTAGGCCCTTTTTTGCAGCAGGGACATCATACACCCGCCTCCCGCTTTCCCCAATGCTCCTCACTATCCGTGAAGGGCTACACCGGGGCCCTACACCCCCCTGTTTCAAGTGAGCGTACCCCCCCTCTCAAAACCGCTTGTTGGCTTTGTTGCCGTAGCCCTTGGGGTGATCCTCTTTCCAGGCATCCCACTCTCTATCCTTGATGGTTGCCTTGTCCAACAGCTCCACATTGTCGTCCTCGCCGTCTGCGACCAGCTGCTCGAAGCGGCGGTCCGGTTGAGGCGCGTTCTTCTCCCGTTCCGCGCGCTCCATTGCCTCCGCCACCTCTCTGAGAGCGAGAGCAGTCAAGGCGGAAAGTCTGATGATCAGATGCCGTTAAGCAATACAAAACACCTTGCAACGTCTGACGCTGCACTGTCACCATGGGAGTGATGGTGCTGCAGACCCTGCTGCAAAGTGTTGAGGTGTTGTCGCCTCTGCATTTCCCTGCAACAGATCATATGCAAGCAACACTTTGAACGTATGATGAGCACAATGTCTTCAACCCTGGAAGTTGAGGTAGCGAATCAAGACCGGTTTTGTTTGCAATAGAAATCAAACTAGCTTACCGCAGATAAGATGTGAGGAGTTATGTGAAGATGCAGATGTGCCAGTCAAGCAGCAGCTTCATGAACGATGATGCCACAGCTCACCCCTCCTGCACTGATAGCAGCACTATGGCAAGTGCAACTGCTGTCAGACCGACATGTACTTCAGCAGTAACAGCGTCTACACGCAGCTCCCTGCAACACTAGACCAGTGGGTGGCGCAGACCACGGTGTTGGAGCACCCTGTACCGTACGACTCGGCTGAACATGGCGCTCACAGCTGCCGGTGTCAGCAAGAACCTCATGACAGTCAGCACTTAACCCAAAGCCCAGCATAGAGGCTTTGTCTGGAACTGCATCACACATGTGCGGATCAGATACAACGACTTGGTGGTACATGAGTGGCAAGACCAGTCAGTTGTCACTTGAGTGGCAAAGCAACCAGCGCTGGACCAAGTGTGTGGCCGCCCCTCCTCTCTCAACTTCAACCCAAAAGTTCAATGTGCACGTCATCGGCTTGTGCTCGCCAAATTTTCATGGAGTGTGCCACAACATTGACAATCTCGCCTAAGTACGTGTGCTGCATATCTGGCTGCGGTCATCATTTCCAGGTAGATTTGAACAACGCACCAGTGATGTGCACACACAACTTCAACTTGTGTCAGCAACTGCAACTCTCCAGCACACTCTTACAGAATCAAGCTGCTCCATGTCAAGTTCAACTAGTGTGTTTGAACTACTTCGAAGTACTTCACCTGTCAGCGTACTCCTCCAGGCTCATCGTGGGCGGCGCAATGGTGGGCTGGAACACCCGCGCCCGCACCAGCTCCTTCTGCATCTGAAGTTGGCCGTTAACCTTGGACACGTGCGTCACCTCCAGCCCCCTCCCCCCCCCCCCCTCCGCACCCCGCTGCGGCGCGCGCGCGTCCGCCATTGCTGAGCGCTGCTGAGACCCGCCGCCGCCGAGCGCTGCCATCTGCGCCAGTATCTCCCTCTCTTTTTCAATAGAAGGCACCTCATCCAGCGCCTCGCGCGCGTACGCTTCTAGCGCCAGCACGTGAGCCTCACGGCCCAGTGCGGCAGCTGCGCCGCCGCTGCCGCCGCCTGCTGTATCCTCCGCCGCCGCCGCCGCCGCGAGTTCCCTGACAATTTCCGCGCGCCGCCGCTGCGCCTCCTGCGCCCGGCGGAACCGCGCTATCTTCTCCTCGCGGCTCTGCTGGGGGGGCGGCGCGCCGTCACCAGCTTCAATTCTGCGCCATGTCTTCAAGTCGGCGTCTGCAAGAATGCTGAGCCGTGCGCACGCCGCCAGGTAGTGGGAGAGGAGCGAGTCCGCGCGTTCGAGTGCACGCCGCCGCGCTTCGGGCCCCGTGAATGGCAGTTTCAGCTGCAGGCTGCCCAGCATGTACTCTGTGGCGAGAAGCGGCAGGTCATCCGTCTCAATGTCCTGTGCGAGAGGCAATCAGGAAAGCAGAGGTGGTGCCGCTGTTGAAATTCAAAAGCAGCGCTCAATGCAAAAGCATTGATCTTTCTGCAGTGTATGCCATGCAGTGTACACTTGGAATATGATCGTTCATTCAGGGTGCACGTACAAATGAGATACCTCTAGTCTGCACGGTTCGCCTATACTAGTTTAATCACAACTGGGTTTCCTGCAAAGAAGTGCCCCATTCCAGACCAAGTGAAACAGAAGGCACAAATAGACAACCTGCAAGTCTACCAACGACAGTGCTCTGTGTATGAAGTAGTGGCCTACAAACGACCAATGCACACAAGGACACTCTTCGCACAAATTCAATCACGTTACCTCAAGGGTCTCGTTGGGAGAAAATATGCCTTCCCTGGAAATCTGCATCTGCAATGCCCGGAGCGCTGTATCGCACCGCGCAGACACCGCCTCTCGTCTGTCCTGCTCAACAGTGCCATCGCTCACTGCAGCAACAAGTTACCCAAAACTCTGGTCAGCTCAGCACAGCTCCTTTTCAGCATTCAGGGGCGACAGAAGGTGAGAAATTTTGTGCGACATAATGCTGCTGCTGCATTTGCGACTTGATCAATGCATTAGCCCTCTACCTATGTTTCAACAGCGTACAAACAAGGCACCAACCCATGTTGCCATGATTATTGAAGTTTAGGCGTACATTGAGCGAAGACGCTTTGGCTTTCGGCGAGCAGGCCGGTCAGAGTCGTAGGAAGCGAAGCGCCGCCGCCGCTGCTGATGGCTTTATCGCTGCCGTCTTTGAAGGTCGTCATCGGAGAAAGTCAAAAAAAAAAAAAGCGAGCTCAACTTCAAATGAACTCAAACTTGAACGGTGAACTCTCTGTGAACGCTGTCTCTGTGCCAGAAGCACGAGCGAGGAGGGAGGCAGCGACGCGGCACGGCACGGCAGCCAGCATCGGGCCAGGGATGGCAGAGGAGGAATGGGAAGCCGCTGTCGCCAACCTGAGCCTCAGCACAGACAAAAGGATTCTAGGGGCCCAAACCCAGCAGCTGTCTTCACCGCCTCCCGGCGGTGAGCAAGTCGCGCGCAACAACATCGCTAGCCCCTCACGCATTGATCCTTGATGCCTGTAAACTCATTTGAGGCCATGATGTCATGGCCGATCTGCCTGACACGCAGCATTGCGCTGCTTTGCTGCCGTCGTGCCGCACCCAGATGACCTGCCTCTGGACCAGGCTCTGGCGTCCGCCCTGGAGCAGCCTCGCGAGAAGGCAAGCACTCAAGAATGTTGGTCTGGATCTCTTATTTCTTGACTACAACAAATCAAGCACACTCCAGGAGCGCGATAGACCGGCGGCTGCTGCCATGTCCATGGATGACGCGGTGACCGAATGTTGTGCAGCGATGCCCCGCGAGAAAGCCACCCTCACGAACCCTCTCTCCGCTTGCTCATGCCTCTGCTGCTGCTGCCGCCACAGCTGAATGTCCTGAAATTCGAGGACAAGATTGTGCGTTTCATGAAGCTGCCCAGGGAGCAGCGGCTCGAGTTCCCTCCTCTAAGCGGGTGAGTTCACAGTCCAGCACTTGTCCTCCGCACTGCTCCTATGCTGTTGTTTGGTGACATCAATGTTGTTGAAGACAGCTGCATGATGCTGGATCCCACAGCAGTGGATGTCTGTGTTTTCGCTGATTGGCATGACCTCTTGGATCCGTAGGCATCGGTCGCCTTTTGACAACTCTGCTGGTTGTTTGCTGCAGGTTTCACCGGCTGCTGGTGCACAGGCTGGCGATCAGGTTTGGGCTGGAGCACCAGGCACTGGAGAGCATTATGGGAATGACGGGGCTCACTGCCAGCGGGCAGCAGGGCGGGACCTATGATTCCGCCAGCAGCAGGTATGGCATGTACGCTTGTCAGCTTGAGGCATTACTTGCAGCGCTGCATGGCGTCACGACTGTTACAACTTTTGTTGTTTGTGCGGCATGGCAATTGGTTGCAGGAGGTGATGCTCTAGATACAGGTTGACAGTCTGTGGCTGCCATTGTGGTGGTGCAGGCAAAGCCAGCATAAATGCTTGATGTAATCCAGAGGCCAAAGCAGAAAATTTGAGGATTTCAAGAGTCTGCCAGACTTGCACGTGCAACGCCAGAGCGTCTGCTGCTCCCGGCTGTGCGTGGATCAGTGTATTATTTCATGCACTTCGAAGTTGCTCGAGTGCTGTTGGGAGCATCAGGTCGGCAGGAGTGCTGTGTGCACTAGGGACCCCCCCCTGCTGCTAGCAGCTGTTGCTCGCCTACGCCTAACGTGTGCCGTTACTCCACATGCACTGCGCACGCTTGACAAGAGTGAACTTTAGTGAACTCTGTTGTGCACAAACGCCCTGTAGGACTCACTCTGTGAGTTTCACAGGCGTCGCCAGTACCATTTCCACGCAGCATGTTACGCCTTCATGGCCTGATGATGTGGCACGCCATGCTGCACATTTCTGTGCGCATCAAGACGGCGTGAGAGTTGAATGGAGAAGCCTTGCAGTCAATCATCTGACACAGCTCAAAAGTGCTCAACTCAAGCGCACTGTGCTCACCACAACACTCATGATCGCTTGGCGCGTGCGCGCAGGGACTTCTGCCCCATGGTGCTCACCAAGACGGCGCACTGCTGCGTGCCCAAGGTCCTCCTCATTGGTGAGTGCTGAGCGTTGTGTCACGTCTCATGTGAGTTGTTGAAGTAGGATTGTTGAAGTAGGACAGCACTGTTTTCAGGGGGCTAGGGGTGAGCACAACAGGTCCCATTTCTGGTAAACATTTCCATTGCTCCATGAAGGTGCTCCAACAGGTACGACACAGGAATTACAGCCCCAGGCGCATGCTGCCTTCAGCTTTGCTCCTGCAAGCCGCAGCGCGCATCATGACCATACGTACCGCACGCACCAGACCAAGCAAAAATACATGACATCACACCGCCACAATTATGATTCAACAAGCAAGCCACATCTGCTCAATCTGCCAGCCTTGCCGCCCGCTGCCTCAGACATCTCGGACTCGCAGGCGGCGAGCGCTGCTGCAGGCGGCAGCGCTCCACCCGCAGCAGCGGCAGCAGCGGCAGCAGCGCCGCCCGCTGCCGTGCAGCCCAAGATCTCCACCCCCGTTGGCTCATCCGGCAAGAAGATCATGCTGATGAGGCGGGACCCGCAGAATGCGCTGCAGGCCAAGTCCGCGGGCACGCTGGCGGGCCCGACGCGGCAGCTTAGTGTAGCGGAGAAGGAGAAGGTGCGCAGGCAATATGCTGATTTGCACTTTTCATGTGGAACTTTCCGCATTTAGTGTTGAAGCTGCCTTTAACTGCGCTTTAGGCCAGGGCCACGTGCACGCTGGCGGGGCCCGACGCGGCAGCTTAGTGTAGCGGAGAAGGAGAAGGTGCGCAGGCAGCACTGCTGATGTTGCACTTGCCATGTTGCAGTTTACATGTTGCAGTATGCATGTCGTGTCATTATGATGGTCGTTCCTGCGAGGTGCAGGGCGCCTCATTGGGTTCTGGAGCTTGTGCATCCTGGCTCAGCAGACTTCAGGATACATCCCTGCCTGCACAGAGTATGGCTCCTGTAACGCTGATTTGTTCCACTCTGGAAGCATATCGATAATTCCATGGAAATGGCCATGAAAATGAACACACCCAGGAGGTGTCTTGACGGCGACATGAAGCACGATTCCTGGCCATCAGGGGGCTCCCATCACAGCAAACATCACAGCATGGTTGATCAAGCAGCAAAATGTGTCTGGAAGGCAGGCAGGCTTGCCACGTGGAGCATGCTGGCAAGCACCAGTGTGCATTCAGCCTTACTCAG
Source organism: Tribonema minus (assembly GCA_017506865.1). Lineage (NCBI taxonomy): Eukaryota > Xanthophyceae > Tribonematales > Tribonemataceae > Tribonema > Tribonema minus. The sequence continues at coordinate 228,866 of JAFCMP010000033.1, forward strand.
CTCAGCACAGGCAACGATGCAGCATCAGTCAAAGTTCTTATTATCCCTGAGCGAGTTGAGCTTTGAGGCATACCAGCACTTGTGCTGTGTAGCCCAGGAAGTCCATTCAGCTCTTGTGGAACCTGCCTCATTAGCTCTGAATAATGTTGTGGGGCAGGCCAAGCCACGTGTCTTGAATTTTCGTCAGTGTGTTTGTGATTACATGTTCCTGGCTTATTTGGGTCTGTTTCGTGGCTACCGCACAAGAGCGTGCGACTGCCCAAGTGCATGCTGATTTTGATTGGTCAATCATATACTCATAGTCAATACTCATGACCAGTATATGTATGCTCATTGACCAGATCACTGACATCGCTCATCACTTCTGCCTCCCTGCTCTGTCACTGCGCGCCAGGCATATGCAGCGGCGAGAGCTCGAATTTTTGGTACAAATAGCGATGTTAGCGGCGCCGCTGGCGGCAACGGCAGCGGTGGCGACGGCAGTAGATCTAAAAGCAGCGGCGGAGGCGGCGGCGGTGGTGGCGGCAGCGGCGGGGGCGCGAAAGATGAAAGAAGCGACAGCAGCGGCGGCGGTGGCGGCGGCGGCGGCGGAGGCGGCGGGGGGCGTACTCGGGGCAGCCGGGGCAGTGGCCGAAGTGGAGCAGGAAACGGCGGCGGCGGCGGCGGCGGCGGCAACAACGGCGGCAATGGCGGTGGCGGCGGCAGCGGCGGGCGGGGCGGGCGCAGCGCCAGTCAGTCGCAGAGCGAGCCATGCACGCCCGGCACGAGCCCGGTGATGTCCGCTGGCGGGAGAAAACAGGCGGCGGGCGTGCGGGTGAGTGCTGAGCACTGCTGCACACTGCTCATTGTGGGGGCAGAAGTGTTTGTGGCACCGGCTGCAGGGCGTGTCATTGCTTGATGTCAGAGGATATGATTGCTCTGACCGGGTCTGGTGACAGAGCGCGTACTGCGTTGGCATGCGGCAGAAGCCCTCAATCAGACTTGGCCGTAGCTGTCAGTATAATCCCTGGGTTTCAGGAAAAACAGTAGACACTCATGTTGTTGACGGCATCGGCAGGCTGTGCAGTTGAGTGCAGCTTAGCATAAGCCACAGGTTGAGCAGCATCTAGTTGCACCTCTCCTGGGCCAGGTCAGGGCCAAACCTCTTCAGTGCAATGGTCGCCAGATTGCCATCGCACTTTGAATATGTTGATGACATTCTTCACACATCACATTGGCCACACCTGGGCCATGTGTCGTTCTGCGGCTGCCAACTAAGCACTTGTTGCGCTCGTGTACCCACCACCCTTGCCGCAAGTCTCATTGCCAGACTATCATGACATATAAAGTGTATGGTGTTCCAAGTGATGCCAGAGTCAGATTAATTTCAAGCGATCAACATGGCAGATTCAGCCCACGGCTATCCTTTCTTCAGATGGCAATCTAGCTGGCCTCGACTTTCTCAGGTGACAGTGAACCCAGTGAGCGCAGCTACTTGCTGCTTTTCCTTGCTTTTGTGTAGACTAGAGTCATTGGAGTCTTTGCAGCTATCCGTTGTACAGTACATTCAATCTCATTGTGCTTTGAAGCTGCGTGGTCCTAACATAGGAACCACCTGCCTTACTGTTCATGCAATTACATTGATGTTTCTCACCTCTCACTGTGCTCATCACCTCCTCCCACTTTCAGCGCTCACCACACTGTCCATTCAATCATTCCTGCTTGTGAGAATATGGTAATGTTCATCCTGAGATGGGTCATTTGTGATCACACACCAATGTCAGCTACGCGCTCCAAGCTGCCCTGTCGCTGCATCGCCACAGTCTAGCAGTCAGCGCTCAGCATCAGCTGAGCAGTGCATCAGACGCCATTGCGCTCAAATTCAGTCTTATCAACCAAATGCCCATCCCCCCAAAAACTGTTCGCTTGTCAGCAGCAAAGCAATGGACCGGATGGATCTGTGGGGTTTGGTGCCGGGCGGGGCAAACCTGCATCCCCGTCCCCCCCGCCCATCGAGAGTGGCAATGGAGAGATAGGGGGGCTGCAGGGGGCATCGCAATCATCTTTATCAGGTAGAAACATGCAGCGCCGCATTGTATGCATTTCATGTGATCATCAGGACTTGATTGCGAATCGCTACAAATGTCGCGTGCTCTCATATCGGCTGGCATCGGCCATGATGATGCGTCTTGGAGCGTGGCAGTTGCATTTACACACGTTGAAGATTCGTCCGTTGACAATTACGTAACTGCCATCATTGTCGCACGCTGCAGGCGGCGCGGTGCCATTGAAGATTGTGTCGGCGCTGGAGCTGGCGGCGGTTGGGCAGGAACGGGAGCAGCTGCAACGTCAGCAGCAGCAGCAACAGCAGCAGCAGCAGTTCATGGGGAGCGTGGAGGGATATGGGAGCCCTGGCGATTTTAGGCGGGGGTCCACTGGCAGCGAGAGGAAAGCAGTGGTGGACGCGGGGCTGTGGCTCAAAGATGGCAAGGTGAGATCAATTTCAGCTTGAAGATGACAATACAGCAAAACAGTATCGGTGCAGGACCTGCGATTCAAGCTTGGCAAGGAACTACTTCAACTTGAAGCTGGTACTTCATTATGTGCACCTCTGCAAAGCTCAAGAGACAGCGGCAGTGGTTGGACAGGGGAGCAGACATTGCCGGCGCATCGATTTGTCTTGGGGACTTCACACTTTGTCAGCGTGAAAGAATGGGAGGCCTTTGCTGCTGGCCGCTTGGACATTGCTGCATGTCAGCCCAGTCTACGACTGTGGTACAGCTTCAAAAGACAACGATATCACTGTGTGTGCAACCGACGAGCCGGGGATCACAGTGGCCGTAAAGTTCACGCTGTTTACCTCAAGAAAACCTGTGCCTACAGCCAGCGGGCTGTCGCTATGTCCATATATGTGGCATCTCCAAACAAGTGTAGTTTTGACAAACAGCGTCATGCATAGATATTAGGGCAGCCAGTGCACTTCAGGGGACGTGGGGACGCAGAATGCAGGCAGCAGTGGCGTGGTCGTACGAAAGTAGATTGGGCCGGGTATGCATCAGATAGCTAGAATGACGACACTGCTGTGATGGGACCCACCCTACCCATCTTCTGTAGCATTATTGACAGCTCATGTTGAATGACCAAGGGTGGGGGCAGTGTGAATGGTATGCGCAGGCAGACCTGTCTCCATCTCACCATGTGCAGTAGAAGCACCGGGAGCATCGCCGAGACACGTGTATCTGGTTTCGGAGCGCTGCTATCGTAAGCAAAACGGGGGTGCATGGACAAACAATGAGTTCACAGTTCGAGATGGTATTTTGAAAAGCTGCACTGCTGAGGCACACAGCTGCCACAAACAATTCTTATTTCGGAAGCTGTACTGGCTTATACAGGAAGATTAGTGCATTTGACAGGTACACTACGTCGGATGCTCACAGGAAATGAATAGCGTGCACTTGCGACAACATGCCGTCTGCTGGCGTCTCGTGCATAAACAGGTGCCGCATCCGCCGTCGGTCTCCGTATGCACCTCAGATGCCCACACAAGAAGCGGTTGTTTTGTACAATACAAACCTTCAAAACAGATTGTACCATTTTGACGGAACATCGCCTGCACTGAATGTTGTCAAAATGGTCCCATGGCGCGCGCCTGGTGCGGGCCACCTCTGACGACAATTCGCACTGTCTACAACTTGTCGTCACTCTGGCATACTGTTGCTCACTCCGACTAGTAGAGTCCAGCACTGTTTGCTCTGACACACACATGAGCGCGCGCAACCTGCAGCTGTGGTGCTCGAAATGAACACCTCTGCAGAGTTTTGGAGCGGGGGAGGCTTAGCTTTCCAAAGCTGTGCACAAAGCCTATATCTCATTTCATTGCTTTTTGCCATTTCGGTCGAACAACTGCAGGTCAAGGCGCGGCGGCGTGGCGACAACCCTAGCGACCCCGACTTCCAGCGCAATTACGAGGTATGTATTGCATGCTGCGCATGTGTATACCCCCACCAATAATTGTCTTGAACGTCTCTCAAGTATTGGGCGCTGTTGGCCAGGGCTGCTAGCCTGCTGTAGCTCATGTGGCCCGTGTTTGCGCAACCGGGATTTGCGCAAGTCTGTTCAATTCTGTAACTGTCAGATTCTATAACCAACGGCGTCATCGCCTCCGCATCAGCGGTGTGTCACATGTGGCGACGCTGTCTCCATCGCAGCCCATTCGCTGCGCTTGGGCGTGTTGCAAACGGAGAGCCTGCTGTGCATGCCGCTGCTACGCGGGTAAGCACACCGCTCTGCGTGCGTCACATCAGTGCTCAGTGCACAACAAGCTGAGCATCAACACACAAATCTCCTTGTCATGCAACAATGAATGCCCTCGCATTGGATGCCTTCCACTCTCTCATGGGCTGTGCCATCGTCACCGAACACTGCGCCAGAACTCGTTTGCGGGCCCGCTCCCCCCCCCCGTTGCTGCTGCGAACGCTACATCTATGACTTTTTGAACATGCGTGCCTGATGTCATCGCTTATGGGACCCTGCCGCGTCAGGTTTACCGGCCCAGTTTCGCGCCGTATCGGGAGACGGCTGCTTCTCAGGCGCAGGCGGGGCCGCTTCCCATACCCCCCGCTCAGGGGCAGTTGCCTCAATGGGGTGAGTTGCGTTTTTTGAGTCGTATGTCATGGTGATGATTTGTGATTCATGTGATGAGTCATGAGTCGTATGAGAAGTTGAGTTGCGCATGCGTCTTTGCTGTCTGGCGGTGGCCTTTCGGATTATGAAAATTGTGCATACGCTGACATGGGTATCCTGCACGTGTGCGAAGCACTCTAGTTGAGTGTGCTGCACATGCTGGCAGTTAGTTACACCACTGAATCCATGACATACGCCTGTCTGTTCCGCTTGTAACTGCCACATGGCATGATGTGGCTCAGGTCTCGATCCGCAGCAGCAGCAAAACCTCATGCAGGGGCAGCAGGGGGGGCTCTTGCCCATCCAGATTTGCACTTATTGTGCTTACTGTTGCGTTTGTAACTGCCGCATTGCATGATTCACCTCAGGTCCTGACCCCCAGCAGCAGCAGTACCTCATGCAGGGGCAGCAGGGGGGGCTGTCACCCATCCAGATCTGCAAGTATTGCTTACTGTTACGTTTGTAATTGCCACATCGCATGATTCGCCTCAGGTCCTGACCCGCAGCAGCAGCAGTACCTCATGCAGGGGCAGCAGGGGGGGCTGTCGCCAATTCAGATGCAGCAACTGGCGGCGCAGCTGCACCCGCAGCACGCGGCGCAGCAGCAGCAGGTGTACTACGCCACGGGCATGCAGCAGATGGCGCAACAGACGGCACCCTATATGCAGCAGGTGCGTGTTTGAAGACGGACCCTTGCAGCAGAAAACACAATTTTCACCTCACTCGCAGAGCAGGGGTTCAATCATAGACAACACGCTTCTTCCTCCAATTCAAATTGCAAAATTTACTGCGCATGCAGCAGAATGGCGCAGCAGCCAGCGCCCTACATGCAGCAGGTACGTCCTCAGTTTACAACCTAAGCTACGCACTTCGGTACTTTTAGCAGCATGCGGCGCAGTAGCAGCAGGTTTACTTTTTTGATTTTGGTTGTCAATGGGGCGCGGAAACAGCATGCGTACTGCGCAGCGGGCATGCAGCAGATGGCACAGCAGCCGGCGCCCTACATGCAGCAGGTACGTCCTCAGTTGCCAGCCTACACACTTGGTACTTCCGTACCTACGCACTCAGGGAATTTGAGGTTGGGGCTCACCTGACGGCTTGAAAAAATACAGGCGACTCATGTAGTTCTGCGCAGCAGATGGCGCAGCAGCTTGCGCTCTACATCAGTGGGTGCATCCTCACTTCGTACGTACTGTGTTCGTCAGGTATTGTGGGGGGCTGTAGCTGGCGCGCTACATGCGGGCAGGTGTGTCCTTTGTGTGCCCACGCGCGTGTTAAAGTGCGCGAACCGAGCGGCAACATCCTCAATAGCTACAGCGCAAGCTCATCACCCCCAGCTTCCCAGCGAAATAACTTGCAAATTCAAAATACGGCCACCGTCAGCAGGTACCTATCTGCGCGTCTCAAGCGCCGCAAGTTTGCGTGGCTAGGATCAGAGCTAAGCTGTACGTGCAGCATGCACATGATTCTGTCGGTCCCCAATATCGTCAGCGGCAGGTGTGCCATTGTACTGGCACGCGGCGAATGCTCACCAGCCAATGCAGCACCTGCAGCAGGTGCTTCTGCTCTGACCGTAACACCAGGTGGCCCGTGCATACTTCTGACGCGCTCTCCTGATGCTCTGCGGACCTCACTCTCGCAGCAGATGCTCAGCAGACAGTACTCTATGGGCCCAGCCCCTATGTAGTTGAGTGCACCTGTAGCAAGTGATTTACTCAGACTGCAGCATACTCGCGTGCATCACTCCGGCGCACGATACGCGTTTCTTCAACGCGCCAACTGCGTAGTTCTGCAGTCCTGTCTCTGATAAGGTGACCACGCAAGAGGATTCACATTAGAACCACTATTGTACTGTACCTGTCGCTCTATGTCTTGTGCATTTGCAGTATGGTCCCACTGCTCAGCAGCAGCAGCAGCAGCAGCAGCAGCAGATCATGCTGCAGCAGCAGCAGCAGCAGTCGCAGACGCCTGTGCGGCAGGAGACGGACTATTACGCGATACAGCTGGTGAGACACTGTACTGTTGTACTGATTAAATTGTACTGTGAACTGTCAACACTGAATTGTGAACTCCTACGCACTGCAGCTGCGCCCTTCACAACGCTCTTCACAACGCTAGCGCACTATAGGTCCGCAAGCATGCAGGATGCTTGCCTGCCTAGAGTAGATAGATTCAATGTCCTTTGTTTTACTGCACTGCGTGCTCGTGTCATCCTTACACCTCAGGCACTCGCCTGCCATTTTGTCAGGTGTAGCAAGAAGACGCCGGCTACATACATCATTGGTTTCTGGTACCAGACTTCAGGCATGACTGTGTGTACATGCAGCTGTGCGTCTCTCATGGTGTGGGAAAGGACCATGTGATGCGTTCTCTTATTGCGCCAAGTGCAGGTGCGGGGTGAGTTGCGCATTTGTGATTGCTTCAGTAGTCGTCTTTGGTGTAACTGCTGGCTTTGCTGGGGCTGCTTCTCTGCACACAGCAGCAAGGAGCTCAGACGCCGAAGGTTCTGTTGTTTGCGTGGCAGGCTCAGCAACAGGCGGCGCAGCTGGCGCAACAACAGCAGCAGCAGCAGCAGATGGGCTACGCCATGCACAGCGCCATGGCGTTGAATCTGCAGCAGCACGCGCACATGCAGCAGCAGCAGCAGCAGGTGATTGTTTATAAACGCATGCATCAAGCGCCCGACTTGGTGTTGAAGGCTATTGCAGCTGCGCTGAACTTGCTTGTTCAGAGCTCCATTTGAGTGTCGGTGAACCATGCTGTTTGTTGACTCATGCTTACCGATGCTTATTTGCTGTGCATTCTTTCTTTACTTCAGCCGTTGGGGATGCAGCAAATGCTGCCGACCACCACAATCTTACCATTAACGCAAAGCTTGTTCTCAAAGGTAGTCAGGCCGTGGGTTAAGGTTCATGTTTTCATCGTCCTGTGTACATCGTAGTTGTAGCAATCCTTTCCTTTCCCTGCGCCTTTTGGTTCCTGGTGATGATGATGATGATGCTCAACACCTCCCCATGCAGTTTACTGAGCATGCCCCGTTTTACTCCCAAGTTAAAAGCTTTCAACTGTGAGCCCGGGTGCCTTCTCTGCCAGCTCTGTATTTTTTTCTTCTGCGCATACAGACACCTCCATCGCTTTGCTCCATTTGCATCCTTCATGATGCACAATGTTATTTCCAGTGGTTTAAAATGCTGCTTATCTCAAGTCAGCTAAAATTGAAGCAGCGGATGCAGCGCCACTTTTGTCTCACATTTCGGTGCTCCCACATCGTGCATGCTCTGCAGCTGTTTCGGATGCAGTGCCAGGCTTGTCTCACATTTCGATGCTCCCCTCTCGTGCACGCGCAGCAGCTGCGGCAGTCCCCGCCGCCGGCCAACAGCCAGCAGTCGTATGGCGGCACACCCCAGCAGCAGCAGCTCATGCTGCAGCAGCAGCAGGCGCAGGCGCAGCAGCAGCAGCAGCACACGACGCGCATGCACAACGCCAGCTACAACGAGAACTTTCCGGCGCTGAGCTGAAGGGACGTTCCGGCACTGTGCTGCACGAAGCGATGCCCCCCCCCCCCCCTTCCTTCTCCCCCTGTTCCTCTTGGAATTGCGGATGCAATGCGGTCAAGCGCAGCAAAAACCGCGCGTGCAGACTCTACATGTAGGTCTGCATACACGGCCGCGTTTGCAGCGCCTGACTGTAGTGCGGGGTGGCACGGGGGCGATTCAGTTCCGTGCTGAGTCGCGTTGTGCTGCGGGCGGTGGTGGCAAGGCGTTCGATAGGAACAAGTCGCCTGCTTCTGCTGCTGCCGCCGCTGCTGCTGCTGCTGCCGCCGCTGCTGCTGCTGTGCCCTTGATTGTCCAACTACACCCCTGGCCTTGGCCTTGCGTGTACCGTAGCAGTTTGTGTTGTCCAGTCAAGGGGGATGGGGTAGTGAGAGGAGGGTTGAGGGGGGGAGGTGGGGGAAGGCAGAGGTGCAGGAAGCGGCAGATTGCGGTAGGGGGAGGTAGCTTTTTGTGCGTGCTGCCATGAGGTGAATGAGCCTTTCTCATTCTGCTCTGCGTGGCTGCGAGTGTTCGCATATCAATCAATACTCCTTTCTGATTTCATGTGTTTGCGCTGGCTGCCGCTGGTGATAATGCGCACCTCAAGCTTATGCATGCGCTGGTGCAGCTGCTGCATCCGAGTTCATCGGAAGGCTTGTCGTGATGCTTCATTAACTACCTCATGTCTGACTTGCATGTGCGATCAGCATGTTTCTCTGGTGTCTACAGAGCATGACTGATCAGCCGTTGGACGCTTGGGGTCATGTCATTGCTTGTCCGCCTGGACAACAACTGCGAATGCATGGCCTCTCTTCACTTTTGTAGACATCCGAGCACGCTAGGAACTATCCATCTGAATGATCCCTGCAAAATGTCACAGGTCCTTCAATGGCCACATCTCGTCTATAAGAAGAGAAACGTTTGCTTGCTTTCTATGTACTGTTCACAAAAAAAAATGAATATGCTGTTCTCTAGGTGCGTGTAGCTTTCAGAGGGACGTCAATCAAACAACGCTGCACGCCTAAATGGGCTCCATGCGTTGAACGCCGATGCAGTTCGAGCTAAGGGGTAGGGTTATGGTAATCTAACCCTAACCCTAACGCTACCCCTAATCTGCGGCAAAACTAAAAGTATCTGCGGAAGTCTGCGGCAAATGGAGAGCTCAAACCACATCGGCGTACAATGCAAGGACGCCGCCTGCGGGCGCAACGTGAATGCCTGCGATGACGCCGCTTACGAACCTCTGCGATCCGCGGAAGTTTGCGGCAAATCTCAGGGAAAAGTTGACAGATTTGACACGGTTTGATATATGTACGTATGGACTTGTATTTATAAAGGCCCAAGGGAGGCCGGGTTGCCTATGCAATCGAAAAGCTTGCGTCAACGCAGCAGCCTAGTCTGCGCTGTGCCCTAGGAGCTTGGATACCGGCGCCGCAACACAGCCCAGCATTCGCGCTCCACGTGTGTACGCCATAACGCGCTCCGCCAACTCCCGCGCCAGCGATATGCTCAGCTCAATGAGGATCTGACGCTTAGCTAACCCGGCCTTGCGTAACACATCTGCCTTCCCCCCCCCTGAGCACAGTGCTGAGTGCATTGCCAACTCCTTAACAAAAAGGCTTGTCTGCTTGCCCAGCCGTCCGTACGACTCCTGCACGAATGGCACAAAAGCCCAAGATGACGTCAAGGTGCCGGTGTGGTGCTTGACCTTCGCGTCCTCCCCCACACCAGCAGCATAGCCGTCCGTGTTCGAGGCATTTGTTCTGCCTGTCAGGTTCGAGCTCGCTGTGGGCGCGCGCACACTTGTGTCTAGCACTATTCCCTTGTTACGGTATGCACTGCTAAAGTGCAGACACCCTGGGTCAATGACTGTGTCCGCCCGATACCCCGGTACCTTGAAGACGCTAGCGTCCTCATTGCGGACAATAGAGACATGGTGCTGTCTCAAGATGCGCTGCAGGCACCGCTTTTGGGCAGTGTGTGTCGCGTTGTGCCCCCGTATGTGCTGGCTGGGGCAGCTGATCGCATGCGTGGAGGTGGGGCTCACATCACTGCACCGCCATGGGCACACCTCGCCCTGTATGCCCCACCCGTCTATGAAGATCGCAATCAAAATCATCGTGGCTGCTGCCATACTGGACATGGGCGCCGCACCCGGGCGGTCATTGGCAGTGGGTGGCACGCTCATCCACGCCATTGCCCCGGACGCACGCTGGCTGCGCAGCTGCGCCAGGACCCGTGCGCTAGCCTGTTGGCGGCGGCGGCTGGTGTCGCGCGAGTCACCAATAGGTGCAGCCTGCGTCGGCTTGCCCACGGCACCAGCCGAGGCAGCCTCTAGGTCCTCCACCAGGCAATCCTCGTATTGACGTCGAAGAACATTTGAAAGGCCGGCTTGTAGTCCGTGCGTGAAGTGACCGCGCCGGCGGCGGGGCACTACCTTCCTGCAGATCTCATCAGCATAGGCCTCCCAGTCGTCGTCGTCGTCCTCCTGCCCGCCGCTGCAGCTGCTTTCTTCCGCGCTAGTTTGTGTTTTAGCGGGCGTGGAAGGGGCAGCCGCGGCAGCGGCTTGAGGGCCAGGTACGGTCGCCGCCGCAGCGGCCGCCTCGGCGCCAGGCACAATGCCGTGGGTGTGTGGGGCTGGCTCAGTGGTCACTGTCTCCGTGACGGCAGTTGCGGCGTAGATCGCTTGCACCGCAGTGGGGAGCGTCGACGCTGCGGCCGTCGTATCTGCTGCCCACCGTAGCAACGATGCTGGGAGCTGCTCGGCCACAGCTGTGCGTGATTTTTCGCCGCCATCAGCTGTCAGCGCTCGCGTAGAGCGTCGCACGGCCTCGATGATTGGCGGCAGTCCCTGGTCCTCGCGTATTGCGCATGAGTGCTGCGCGAACCAGGTGACTGCGCCGTGTTCGTCAGTGCCGAGCCTCAGGGCCCCTGCTGCCACAGTGGCATGAATTATTGCCGGCCTCAGTGTTGTGCATGCCTGGGCCGTGTATGCGGCTGGTGCCAGTAGCCCCAAAAGCGGCATGCCCAGACCGCCTCGTCGCTCCGGCAACCGTGACGCCCGCAGTGGCACTGCGATGTCCGTGAGTTCTGGCGGGCCCAAGCGCGGCAATACCAGCACGCTGCCACTGCTGGCTTCCTCATTGTCACCAGCAGTGCAGGCGGCCAGCAGGTGTGACTTCATGGCTGCCGCGGTAGAGCAGCCGTGCAGATGCAGCATGCGTTCGAGCGTCCATGCACAGAACCCGTCAAACGCGTGCAACCATGTCTCACTCAAAGCCGTGTCAACGACCCGAGCTAAGAAGCCCATGCGCTTCGTCAGTGACCTGCGTAGAATGAACTGTGCTGCCTGTAGGTGATGCCGCGCCATTCCAGCTAGCTGCCACGACAATCGCCATGTCCCTGCGTCGACAAGATGCTTGCTCATGGCAGCGTGCACATAGGCTGGGTGCCCTACCGGTACCCCGACCGATGTAAAGCCCTGACTGGATTCTGGCATGGTGGTGTCCACAAACGGTATGTCAAGGGCGCGCAGGCGTGCTCTGGCCGCTTCATCAAACACTGTGCCGCGCATGGCGATGGCCAGCGACTTGTCTGGTCGAACGCGTAGGCCCCCTGCCGCCAGCCGGCGGATCACCTCTGCCACCCCAGCGGCCGCTGCATCGTCGAAGTAGGCAGCTTGCAGCACGTTGAGGTCATCCAGGAAAGCGCAGTGCGGGGCTGGCGGTTCCGCTGTGCTGTGGCCGTAGGCCGGCATACTGCCGGGCGTCGCATTCACTCCATCAGGGTAGAAGAGTAGGAAGGCCGCTGCCACTGCAAAGTACAGCGGCCCTAGAGGGTCCCCTTGCTGGCACCCTAGGTGGGAGCAGATAATGCGAGCTTCACCGTTCACCTCCACCCGCATCTCTGGGGCAGTGTCACCACAGTATACGGACTCAAAGTGCGGGAGCAGCTCCGGACAGAAGAGCATAAGCCCCCGCACAATGGCGGCGCGATCCACACTGTTAAATGCGTTCTCACAGTCCAGTTGGATAGTGGTGCCATACAGCTCGTGCCACACGCGCGCGCGCGCTGCCACATGCTCGACGCCAGACCGGTATCCTACGCCAAACTGCGACATGGAGGCCAGCAGCCCCGATATCTTGCCCTTGACACTCCGTGCCGCTGTGGACCCGAGGAGTCTGCGCCAGACACTGGAGCAGGCGATCGGACGCCGCTTCTGTCCTATGCCTGAGAGGGCCGCGGCGCGGAGAAGCCGTTGCGATTGCTCCGGCAGCAGTTCGGGCTCAACAAGCAGCGTCGTGAACACCTTGGCCAGGTGATGAGCGAATGCCGGTTCCATCACATCTGATTCTGAATCACCAGCTAGTCCTGGCGAGGCACTGCTCACGGGGCGGGTGGCTGCTTTCACTGGTGCACCAGGCCCAGCGGCCATCAAGAGGTGTTCATAGCGTAGGCCGTCCAGCCCTCCTGCCTTCCCCGCCCCTGCTGCGGACAAGGTCGACAGTATGTCTGCCGCCTCCACCTCGAGGCGCCGTCCGGCTGCGCTGGCAGCATCCTCAGGCCTATCGCTGTGATCATGTGCCTGACCCGATTCGAAGACAGGACTGCCGCTGCCAGCTGGCCCGGTGGTCGTTGCCACCCCTGCGCTGTGTAAGCAGTGCCGCCGGGCGTCGCGTACCAGGCCGCGCACTTGCTCCATTGGCGTATCGACTACCCCCGGCCGGGTGCCAGTTTCAGGGTGCTTTGCTGCCAGCACCTGTGCCGTGACCTCGTCTGCTGGGGCGCATGCTTCACGCGCCTCTAGTCGTGCGGCAGCCAAGCCTACCCCCCGTCGCTTGCCTGAGAGGGCAGCGCATGCTGTTTGCTGCCTGGAGTCAGCCTCCGTCCAGTCGGCATCGAAGTTCGTTTGTGCCGACGCCATAGCTGCGTTGTTTGGTTTGGGGGCCCGCAGCGCCGCTGCTGCTGACAGCGTCTTTCTCAGTAGCTCCGCGAAGTCGCCAGACAGCAACGCTGCCAGCCGGGCCGCAGGCGGCATACCGGTTCCCTCCGGTTGCCTACCAAAGGCCATCGCTGCTAGCAGGTGCAGCAGCCTGTAGCCGCGCTGCACTAGAGTCTGAGAAACCTGATGAGCAAACGCCCCGGCACCATGGTGGAGGCGCACCCGTGCCGCCTCACGTGCACTGTCTGTGGCGTCCGCCAGTAGTCGTGTGGCGTGCTCCACTAGCCGTGCCCACTGGGTGCACTGCAGCTGAGTGCGGAAGGGGTTGGCAGTCGTGGTGAACCGCAGCAGCAGTAGATCCGCCTCATTGGTCTGGTCAAGTGCGTGGACGACCGAGGGCGTCGAGAGGTCCCAAGCCAGGGATGCTCGTGCCTGGGGCTTTGAGGGCCTGCCACTGGTGGTGGTGGTCGGGGGGGGCGGTGACGCGGCATCGTCCGGCGGGTCCACGTCCATGTCCGCCCATCCCACGGCCGTCCCGCGGGGGGGGCTGCTGTCCTGCAGCCTCAGGCTGTCAGACTGAGTGCGGCTGCCGGCGCTGCTAGGCGGTGCCGCAGCAGCTGCCGTTCGGCGCCGGCGTTGCGCGCCGGTTGCCGTGGCCGCCGGGCGTTTCTTGCTAGACTTTGAGTTGGCAGCGCCACTAGCCGGCACCGCCGGTAGTTTTGGAGGTGTCGCTGCGGCAGCCCCCGCCGCCGCGGCCGCGCCGTCGCTACCCGCACCCCCGCCCTCGGACTGGCCCGGGGGTACTGCCGGGCGTGCGCGCGTGGGGGCGCTTCCATTCCGTCGACACGTGTGGCATGGCGAGGTCAGCGCGCATTGCCTCTGCCCCGCGCTGGCTGACATATGGACCAGGCCGCAGGCACCTGTGCATGCACTCAGCTTCCTTACCGCCCGTAGGAAGTCTTCTGCCGTGCAACCATACATGGTGCTCATCTCCTGCACATGCTTGGCATGGTGTGCCCCAGTGCTGCAGGTACTGCTGCCTGAAGGGGCACGGTCACCGGATGGGTCGTGATCAACCTGCTGCCGGATGCCCTTGGCGTATGCTGCCGCCGGATTTTGCTGACAGTGTGATGTGCTCGCCTCAGGGTTCAGCATCGACCTCGTGCAGCTACCACCGTTGAAGTGGGCCACTACCGGTGCCATGCGGCTCGCAGCTGACAGTTTGCCTCGCTGTTTGCTGTCCTCTTTCTGACCAAGCTGCCAAAATGCCAGTGTGCATAGTGGACACCTCAGTGGCTCAGGCTGCTGTGGCAACTGCAGCGCAGTACGGGGCTGTGTCCGACTCGGAGCCGTGATGTGGGTGCTGTCAGCTTGAGTGGTCGCCGACGCTGTCATAGTGGTTGGCAAGGGCGGAGCTGCCGCAGGGGCGACAAGCAGTTCAAAGTGTCCCACATTTGTATATAGCCCAGGCGGCGTCCACAGCACATCCAGATGGCAGTCAGGCTGAGCTGGAGTCGCCGGTGCGAATACCGCTGGCAGCCCCATCAGTTGTGCCAGCACCAGCCCTGTTGATTTTTGCGTGCTGCCAGTGGCCTGAGGCTTGGCCTGCCACACCGTCACCGAGACCGCGTAGACCGCTGCAACAATGGCCCACACAGACAAACCGAGGGGCCGTCCCCACACGCCCTCTTCCTGTAGGCGTTGCAGCAGGAGCGTGTGCCCGCTGTCCTTGCTATCCGTTTCATTTGTGCCGTACTCGATTGCGAGGCAGCGAGCGCGTGTCCCGTACGTGTCGAATTGTTCACGTGTACACGCAGGTTGGGCTGCGGCATGCGCGGTCAGTTGACGCATCGATGACATGCTGGCCCCTTGTTTGCCCGCCCCCTGCGTGACGTATGCCACCATCCCGTCCAGCAGTGCCTCTCGCATGGCAATCACCAGCGCTGGGGCCGGCAGTCCGTGCTCAACTGCGACGCTGCCTATGCCGTGTAGAGCTGTATGAATCAGGCAGTTGCCGTTGCCCACGTTGCTCACGGGGCGAAGCTCCCCACCACGTGCTAGCGTCGCTGTGTTTTCCCCAAGCGCCTGTTTGTGGAGTGCCTGCAGGCCCGTGTGCCAAGTGGAAAAGCCATAGTTGGTGGCTTTTGCCAGCGCGTCTTGCTGCTCCTCCACGGTGACTGTATGGCACTCTGTATGTTACACTTCCTGGCATATGATGAGAGGCTCCCTATGTTCGGTCATTGCTCAGCATATCAGAGTGTCAGTTGAGAACTGTCTGTGAGACCCTTCTTGTGCTGAAAGGTTCGGAGCCCTTGGGCTTGAACTTGGGGCAGGGGTTCACAACAACACTGACAATGGAATGAGAGATAAGACAAGCAGAGGAGCCGACCTGAAGCCAACCCAAGAGACCTCCATGGTGTCCACAAGTAAGAACACTGCCTTAACTATAACCCCTAATCGTTTCACTGGCAAACCAAGAGCAGGCTTTTTACCCAGCCCCACGCTCGTGAGCCGATCGCTCCTACTTAGTTTACACGAGCTACCGAGCTGCAGTGCACGTCGCTGCGGGACGTAATGCTTTCATTCATCTTACACTCGCCTACACACACATACATGCCTTCACATACTCGCCATCCTCTCATTTGTATTTTCATCTTCAGACTTATTCGTCCACCGTAGGCACATGCGTGATGCGGACGCGCTAGCGTGTGTTGTCATTCGTGCTGATATAATGAAACAAGAGAGAGAGATAGCACGCGGGAATCTGGGCTTCTAGCTGTCCAAACCAGCTGATTGCGTCAGATCTTCTGTTGCGTCGTTCCCAGCCGATTTCGACGAGCAGACACTTAACAGCTGTGCCTTAGCTGTGTGAGCAGCCCTCGCTCGAGTGCTCGCGTTTGTGTTCCATGCCAGCCGCGGCTCACACATCCGGCATGCTGTGCATGGCGTCCTTGTCTAGCATTGGCATAGAGATGATGAGGTTGTATGTCGGCGCGCCTTAGGGCGGTTGGCAGAGTGGGCTTGAGCGGTTACCCATACCCCCCCCCTTTGTTTCTCAGCACCACCGTGCGTGGTGTAATCGACTTATGGTACCCGAAGTCGTCTTGCGGATGGTGTCGGCGTCTGCTTGTGTCGCCCGGTCCAGAGCGACAGCGATGGGCATCAGAGAGGATGCAGAAAGAGAGTTGGTTGTGTGTCAAATCCACAACGGCTAGACACAATGCTAGAATTTGAGACGTTAAACTGTGCAATCACGTATGCGGGCATGGACCTCTCGTAGACTGCCTTAGCGTATTTTTTTTGCACGCGTGGCCAGGCTCTGCATGTTGGTGGTAGTGTGGGAACCCACCAGTGCAGATGGTCGCTGGCGCGCGAGAGTGCAGGCAACCAGCATATTGTGAAAGTGGTGGTTGTCTTGATGTGCTGATCCATGCTGGCATATGTATGGGCACCAGAGCACACGAAATTTCACTACCTGCGTGATTAATTTGATGGAATTTATGGCGAGCTGTCTGACAGCAACTCTGTGCTGGTTTTCAGACATGGGCTCTTTTGAAAAAGGAAGGAGGGTAGGTTGGACGATGAGGCTAGACTACACTAATAGTAAGAGCCCATGTCTGTACCAAATGCCTCTAGTGGCACGGTGATGAAGTGTGATGACACTGCGTACGTGTTGCACACGTGGTATACATGTCCTGCAGTCTGGGTTCTTTGTTTTGACATGCGGGTATGTGTTGGGACGCATTGCTTCGGCATGCACCTCGAGTGTGACTTACCTCCCCACCATAGGAGCTCGCACGCACCGTGAAAGTGTTTGAGTGCTTTTAGTGTGTCAGTGATTACCTCCCACCATAGGGGCTCACACGCACTTTGAGCGACATTGAAGTGTTCTGAGTGGATCACCTTCTCACCAAAGAAGGCTCCATCCATGAAATATTGAATGAAGCAAGATGCTGTGCGACTGTATCCTCACACATAGAGGACAAGTCAATGCAGTGCATCGCGAGCGAGTTAGCATCGCTGTACTACTCTAACCTCGCGGAATGAGGACGGGTCAATGACAGTGCGTAGGGTTTTAACCGTTTCGGCGGCGCCCTGAATGCTGATGTACAGTATAACCAAATTCTATACACGACAGGAACATGCTGCACCAGCACGTGCCCACATGTGAATTTTGGTGAGCTTTGTTGAACGAATGGGCAGTATTACCAATGTTGCGTTGTAGGCTTAATGCCTCGCACGTATGGTTTGTTGACTGCACCTTAGCTAAGTCACGCGACCTACAGCCGTGAATACGGTGGCAGGTGCTGTAATACACGGAGAGTCGTGAATGATGAAATGAATTCAGATGCTTTGGCATCAGAACTTCAAGTTGAACTGCTGAGTTTGAAACAAGGGGCCTGAGAGCAGGCAGGTGTGACAGCCTTGTGGCGGATATACACTGTGCACTTGACAAAGTGTCTCCACGTGTGTCAGGCAAACTTCACCCTTGGTGCAAGCGCTCAACAGCAAGTTATCAGTGGGAGGCCTTGAGCAGTGATTCAGTTACTAAGGCACTAGTTGAACTGAATCCTGACCTGACCTTTGGTGGCCCGCCCGTGCGCAGATTACGCAAGCGAGCCATTTATCAAGGTCGAGGCGGCTCGAGAGTGGATGGTGGTGGCGCAGCCTATGTGGAGGGCTAAGCTGCGTTGCTGGAGAGCTGAGACTTTGGCGTCTATACGGAGCTCAAAGGTGTGGGTGCGAGCAGGCCCGGGTACCACCGCAGCTTTCAACCTGACAGTGTTTGGCATGCTGATAAATGCAGTTCAGCGAGCTACAGTACCCGTTTCTGAGTGTCGTGTTCCTCGCTGCCCTGAGCACTGCTTCTTTTTGAATCGCTTGTGATGGGTACAAAGAGCGTGTATGATGCCAACTGCATGCATGGCCTTGTTGTGGAAGGAATCCTGGGACACCCCCAGTTGACCTTGCAAACTGCGTGGCTGATGTGCAGATTGATGCTGGCCCAGTGCATGAAGCGCGAGTGCTGTCATTGCACGAAATGGCTGTCTTGTTCACATTCACATGTGACTTGCCAGTCAAGGCCACCGTTGAGGACATGAAGTTATGACTTGTGAATTTGCCATGCCTCAAATGGCGTTTCACGTTTGCTGTAACGCTCTTGGGCTCTGGCGTGTTTGATCTCCCAGCGAATACCTTGTTTTCCCAAAGGTGTATGCTTGGACCACGACTCGGTCGCCGCCCCCCCCAGTAAATGGTGTCGAGTCAGGGAGTCAATATGCATGTGGCAGAGTATTCCAAAGAGCATGAGTGGATCAAGGCTAGGATTGCTGCTATCAATGCACAAGGCGATGCTTGGCAGTACGCAGTTTCGCCTATGTGATTTGTGCAGAAGGCTTGAATACTGGCCCGTGAGCTAAGTCAATTCAAGATCGCGTATGGACCGTGATGAAGTTGAACTTGAACTTGAAGTGCGAAGCCAATGTCAGCGACCCATGCCAGGTGTCTCCATACCACAGAGCCCTGATGTAGGTGAACTGGAACTTCATCAGAACCCTCATGAAGTGGCTCGTCGTAAGGAGTCGCGTAACTCATGTGTAAACGCCACAGCCGCGATGCGCCATGATGTGACCAGGGACCCCCATACCACGGAGGACCCTGCTTCCATCAGGCCAGGCAAAGGGGTTGTACTGTACTCCCACATGGAACGCCCAGCAAACAATGCATTGGCAGACTACTAGCGCGAGCGCAGCAGCGAAGAGTGTTTTTAAAGAGCGGGACTTTTTTTTTTTTGTCATTGCTCGACCCTGAATTGGAGGTCAGCATTATGTCAGTCACTGAAGCAGCTGAAGTCTTTGAAAGAGCAATTTGCGCTCTAGAGAAGGGGGACCATTCAGTGACAGAACTGGCGGACGAACGTACCTAAGTGAAGGTTAAAGGGGTGTGTACCTGACACTGCGGTTTGGCAACAAGTTGGTGAGGCACAAGTTCAAGTGATGAACTTGCCCATCACAGCCATATTGGGCAGTGACTTCTTGGCTAGCTTGACATACGAGCCATTGTGACTTGAGGGCCCCGCGTTGAAGATGAATCTTAGATGATCAGTAGCTCCGCTGTGAGGAGGCTGCAGCAGAGTGGTGTGATGCAAAGATGTCGGGCAACGTGCGGAGGTACCAGCCAGTGACCCACCACTGGCACCACACCGCAGTGTGTCCCGAAGAAGACATAGTGATTCCTGCACACACAGAGATCAATGTTGAAGTTGCCATATTGTGCCCCGGTCAAAGGTGTCCACCTCTATTCCGCGGCGACTTGCACTAAGGAGGTCACGTTGAAGTTATGGGAGCGCAGGGTGAGAGCAGCCATGTCGGTTGACACGGTTGGCTCACACAACCCAATGAGCGCAATTAATGAGGTTCTATCAGCCAGTACTAATAGCCAGGACCACCGTTGTAGGTGAAACCATGCCTGTGCTGCGTGAGGATATCATTGAGTTGGAAGATGAGTGAAAAGAAGAAGAACTGCGAGAGACAATCCATACGATTGGTTGTGCACACGATATGAAAACGCCTGGTGGCAGGCCATACGCAACGCATTTCATGAATGTGATTCGCGGGTTTTTACGAATATTGAAATGATCATGATGTGCACAGGACGCAAAAAGCCCGATGTTGACAAACCCCACAAAGTTTGACATTGACACGGGGAATGCGGTGCCTATTACTGAAAGCGCAAGACGCTAGGTTCCAGAAGGAAGCATGTACTGCAGTCCAGTCTTGGTTACAACTATAGACAGGCCTGGTGACAAGATTCAATTTTACGTTTCAGCGGTTAAACGCTGTTAGCGGTTGAACATTGTTACAAACGCAACAGTACAACGAGTAGAAGTTTGAGCAACAGATGACATGTGGTGCATCAGATGAGGGCCAAGTTACATGTCGTCTTTTGACATGGCAGCTGGCTATTGTCAGATACCATCGTGCGAGTGTGAAGAGCTGACAATATCGCATACCGCGCGCCAGACGCCGGAATGTAACCTTACAAGGTGGTACCATTAAACCCATATTCGGAGTGGTGAACTTGCCGGCGCACGCGCCCAATGCAAGCACCCTTGACTCCACGCTGGGAGCGTATGCAATGGCGTATGTTGATGACGTGCTCATATATGATGACTCCATGGAGGCACATATTGCACACATCAAAAACGCGTTCGTCAAGGTGACAGAGGCCTGGGCTTAGTGTGACTCGACACAAGTGCCAGAGGCGTCAGAATTCAATTGAATTTATGAGACGCAGTGTAGGAGCAGGAGGCATTCGCCCAGACCCTGATAAGGTCCAAGCAAATGACCGACATGGATGCTCCCTAGACTTGAAGTGCGTTTAAATGGCAAGGCAATAGGTTGACCGAAACCTGGCATCACAGTGACGTCATGCTCTGTACTAGGTTACTTCAACTACTGAAGTGTTACTTCGCAAAAGCTAGCTACTACGCTAGTAGTTTTGGCGACATTGAATGCAGATGCGGTAAAGAACACTGTCTGCAGATGGCAAAATGGGGGCAGAGTGCCTGCGCACCCCTGAAAGGTCATGACACAGCGCTCAGCAAAGACTTAAGTGGATGAAGTGCTGTAAACCGATGCCCTCTCAGACTGCCTGCTGTGGCATACTGACGCAAATCAAAACGGTAGAAGCACATAGCGACAAGGAATATGCACCTGCGGCACGCCACAGGCGCACAGTAAATGGGAGGGAGGAAATAGAAGTGGTAGTGGGGTAACTTCGTGCAAAACGCCAAGAGCGCTACCGCACTGGAGTATTTGGTCGTAGTGCCATCACTGAGCACTCAAACCTTTTTTTTTTACCACACTTATGGGGGAACCCACCACAGTGATGATATATGAAACAACCTTGCGATGGCTCCTGGCTTCGCAAGCGTAATGAGAGATGCTGAACAGCATCATTGCACAACATGCGATGGTTGTTGATGTTACAAGACCACATGGCAAGCTGCAGCATGATGAGATGAAACGGGAGGCCAATGGAGTACGACATAATCGTACAGCATTACTCAGGCCTTTACATTTAGATGTTGTGAACTCTAGTGCAATGGGCAGTTTAGACTGCAGTCAATACAGAGCGAGAAGCGCAAGAGAGTATGATCATGGTGAGCAGTGGTCGGTTTCACCGTTTGCATCGGCAACGCCACAATTGGCGAGTTTTGCTGACGACATACCCTGAGGTACTTTTTATTAATTCTCGCTCAGGGCGCGAAAAAGCCCAGATGATTGGCATCTAGCTGTAAGGAATCTACATGTCGTATGACAGTCTGAAAGTGTCGCAACGACAACCACTCAAACGCCGCCGCCGCCAAATGGCATCTCGGGGTCCTCCCCTACGTCCTCCTCCATGTGCCCCCCCCCCCTGGATTCTGCCATGTGTGTCATGACACGGCCAGAGTACGCCATGTGGAGCGCTGCCGACAGTGCCGAGCGTAAGCGCGCCAGGGCGATGCCCTTGAGAGCTTTAGGGCGCGCTCCTCCGGGCACTGACATCCTGCTGGCATACTCCGTCGCCACAGCCTCCAGCAGCTTCCGCCCCTGCTCCCCGATGCTGCCAAATGACCCTATTGCCAATGTGGCAAGTTTGTAGCAATTCTGATCATAATGACCAGAATAGTGGGTAGTCTTGGCGGCCTCTTGGTCGCGGCAGCATCGCTCGGGGTCTGCTGCAGTCTTCGCCGCCCGCGACGCCACCTGTGCCTCGAAGCAGGTAACGTCCACCATGAGCGGTAGGTGGCGTGTCGGGTCGTCGTAGCCGGTCACCGGGAAGGCGTCGGCAGGCAGCACGATGTCCATCCTGCGACTCCCCGGCGGCCCGGCGGACCCCAGAAACGGCGTGTAGTCCTCGTCCACCAGTCCCGTTTTGAGGTATTGCCGCAGGAGGCGCTGCGTGGCCCTCTTGACGCTATTGTGGACAATGGTGTCGTGCGCCTTGACGCGTGGCGCTTGACACAGCCGTGCATGCAGGGTGCCGCCCGGCGACTTCCCGCACAGCTTGCAGCCTGCCGTCTGCTCCTCTACTCCGATGGCGCGTTTGACGGCCAGCTGCCAGGATAGGCCATCGAACGAAGCCGTTGTGGAGTACATGGGCTCGTTGAGGAATGCCATGCCGATCGAGTGCATGTGGCGCTGCGACCGGAATCGAGCAAGTGCTTGCGTGCGTTGCGTGCCCTGCGGCAGCTGTTGCAGGTTCGCCTCCACCTTATCTGCAAGCTCGGTAGCGACGGCATCTGCAAGCGCACTCTGATTGGGGCGCTTCAGGCTACACTGCAACTGCAGAGCACTGGCGTCAAGTACGCAAGCAGCATCCGCACCAGTGCCACCACCTGCTGTCGGCCGCAGCGGCGGCTGCTGCGTAGGTGGTTGCTGCTGCAGTGGCGTTAGCGCTGGTGGCAGTATATGTTCCAGCTTGTCACCTGTTGCTGCACGTAGAGATGTGGCAGCTGTGGCGATCGTCCGCATGAGGGGCAGGCGCGCCACCTCTGCTGCTGCTGCGCCTTGTAGCATTGCTGGTGTGGAACGCGCAGCGCCTGCATTGACGGCTGCCGCTGCTGCGTGCGCTGGTGCTGCAGCTGTGCCGCCTGCCGTTGCTGCTGCTGCCAGTGGTGTTGCTGCTGCCGCAGGTGTTGGTGCAGCACCTGCCGCATTGGCCGCTGCCACCGCCATTGCCGCTGTCGCAGCCGGCACGGTTGCGGCGCCGCCTGCCGACGCTGCTCCTGTTGCAGGTGCTGCAGCAGCCCTTAGGCTAGTAGGGCCTGTAGCAGCTGTATTGCCTATGCCCGCAGCCGCTGCTGTTGATGCTGCAGTTAGTGATGCCGCCGAGGCCACTTGAGGTGCAACATGTGCTGCCGCTGCTGCAGCAGCCTCTGATGCTGGAGCAGCTGCTGCTGCCGCCGCTGCTGCTGCCGCCGGAGTAGTTGCGCCGTGCGCCGCCGCTGCTGCTGCTGCCGCTGGTGCCGCCTGTGCTGCCGCCGCGACCCCTGATCCAGCGGCAGCTGCGTCGTGTGTTGCCGGAATGGTTGCGCCATAAGCGCGGCCAGCCGCTGATGCAGTTGCCGCTGCCGGAGCGGTCGCGCCTCCACTGGCAACCGCCGCTGCCGCTGTAACAGTTGCCGCTGCTGATGCTGCTGGTGCTGGTGCTGCTGCCGCTGCTGCCGGTGCCGCTTGTGTTGCCGCATCCTCAGCAGCGTTGTCTGCAGCCGCTTGAGGAGCCGCCTGCTGCAGCACCCCCGCCCATCCAGAGAGTGCTGGTTGCAGCGCTTGCAACGTGCCCGCCACATACGCAGCATCAGCGATGTCGCAGGCGCTGGTAATGCCAAGGCCGCCATGCCGTGTTGGGAGTCGCGCTTGCTGTAAGGCTGGGCCGTGCGCTGCCAGATGGAAGTGGGCCCCACTTTGCTCAAACTGGCGCCAGGTCTGGCCTGGTGGCTGCAGGCCCATTGAGTGCTCAAGCACCCACTGCGTGACCCGATCCCACTCCTTGGCGGCTGGCGCTGTCTGCGTAGTGGGAATGGTGCGCAGGCAGTACGTCATGCGAGGCACCACGCAGTAGCGCAGTAACCTGAACATAGCCCTTGGAGATGTCAGGCGCGCGCATCGCTCTGCAAATCGAGCCCCTGCCCCGCCTGCACCCGCTTCCCTGCGCAGCCATGCGTCCACAAAGCTGCTGTGGCCCACCGGCACCCCCAGCAATACAGCTCCACGGTTCTGATTTTCATCCGTATCCCCCACTAGCTGAACGCCCAGCTGCTGCAGCAGTTGCCGCTCGTGGTCTGTCACCACATGCCCCCTGCCAGGCAGCGCGCGTGACTTGGTGAGGTTTAGCTCCAGCCCCACCTCCGCAAAGTGTTGTTTGAGCTGCGCCACCGCCTGTATGTCATCCTGAGTCAGCGTGCAAGCGCCTGTTCGGACGTTGGCATCGTCCATGTAGGCGCCCATCCGCCTCCGCGCGCGCTGCGCAGCCGCCGCCTCATTGAACCGTTTCAAGCACTGAGCAATGGCGCCGCAGAAGAGCATCGGTGCCGCCGGGTCCCCCTGCTTAAACCCGCGCTGAGACATGATGATGCGCGTGGAGCCGTCAACGTGCTGGAATAGCAGGCGTGGCCGAGTGCGAACGTATGTGCCGATGAAGTAGTCGAGGAAGTCCGGCAGCTGTGCTGCTACCCATTCCGCTGCCGCCAGGACGAACACCATGTTGAAGGCATTCTTGAGGTCCAGCATGAACTGCCAGTGACCGAGCTCATAGGTACCACTGAGATCTCCAGCCACTACTGTTGAAATTGCTACTAGTACGTTCAGAGGCTGAGTCACGAGCTCTGACTAGGGACATTCCTTCAGGCTCGACCAACTCGTAGTGAGCAACACACTGTGGCATATGAAGTTACTAGCTTGCCATTGGCAATCATGATGGCTGCAAAGCTAGCAGAACTTGAAGGTGACAATTATGGTGCAAGAGGCTGTTACTCTGCAGTGCTCAGTCTTGAGGCTTTTACTGAGGCCCCCAGCGGAGGTGCCTAGTCAAGATAGCCTGCATTCTGAGAAGGGGGACAGCAAACTGGCCTTGCACTTGATGATGATTTGAGACAACGATTCAATGTCTTGAGGACGATATGAGTTGCTAGTGCCACAGTACTACATCTGGTCACAAGCCACCTCAAGCGCGGGATGGTGTTGCGCCGATGGCCTGTGCCCACTGCACTTTAAGATGTTTGAGCATTTTGGTTTTGGAACTTCTGCATGTGCATTGCATTATGCAACTGCAGGATACGCCAGAAATGAGCACCACTCACTTGCAGATATTTGAGCGCCTGTCAAGTTCACTGGCCTCAAATAGCAAGAATGTGCACGCACGCCGACTAGTATGTGACTATGTAACTGCATGGCATATGCCTGCAGCACAAGAGTGACACTCCTGGTCTAAGACTTGATGCACAGCCGATGTTAATGCTGCTTACATGCATATACCCAGCGAGCGCGCACTTGTAGCCCCAGAACAAGGAGTCGCATCAGATTGAGTTGATTGATTATGACGAGAGAGCGGCCCATAGCAGGCCAGAGAAGAGTTGTGTATGCAGCACCAAAGCGAACCCTGGGTTTGTTGAGGCAGTGCTAGTACGCTATGTGGTTCGATGCTTTAACCGAACGTATACCACATGGTACCTGGTGATCAATGTATATCGTAGTAACGCCGAGAACGTTATGTTTTTTCATTGGACGCTGAAGGTTGAGGGTGGAAGTGATAACATGCAGGTACATACATCTAACGTGGCTGTGCAACATTGATCCCATGTGGTTCATGGCGTTTCTCTGGGGACAGAGAAAAGTCGAGAAGGGGGAGTTGACACGGTTTGATATATGTACTCTGTATGTTACACTTCCTGGCATATGATGAGAGGCTCCCTATGTTCGGTCATTGCTCAGCATATCAGAGTGTCAGTTGAGAACTGTCTGTGAGACCCTTCTTGTGCTGAAAGGTTCGGAGCCCTTGGGCTTGAACTTGGGGCAGGGGTTCACAACAACACTGACAATGGAATGAGAGATAAGACAAGCAGAGGAGCCGACCTGAAGCCAACCCAAGAGACCTCCATGGTGTCCACAAGTAAGAACACTGCCTTAACTATAACCCCTAATCGTTTCAGATTCACTCCTCTCCGTTGGGGCACAGAAGGCGCGTTCTTACTTCCTGACTGTGATGGCGTGACTTTGCAGTGCTGCTGCTGCCTCGACCACGCTGAGCACTGTGGAAAACATTGAGCACTGCCACAATCAGTGCTGAGCACTGTGGAAGGCGTCGGCTTAACAACAGTGAACGCTGCGCTATGTACAAGCACGAGCCAGCGCTCAGCAATTCAATGTAGCTTTGGGTCAGGGGTTAGCTACTCGTCCCAGTTCTGCATGAAATAAACTCTGAACACTTCAGAAATACGGCACTGAGGTATGACATCGTGGATGTGTAACTTGCGTCTCTAGAGTGCATGTACATGGAAACGAATCATAAGATCGTAGAGCTCTAAGTGGCAAGGGATGGCTAGCCGCAAGCCTTCCGCCAATAACCTCGGTCGCCGCTGCTGCAGCCATTGGCCACGAGTCAAACAGTGCCATCATATCCACAGTAGTCAAAAGACTTCCGTGTGCAAGCTTTATAGCATTCGAGGCGTGTACATACCTCGAGACGCGTGAACAACACTTGTAGATTCTGGCTGCAGATCCATGGACATCCACCATCTGGGCTTTTTCGCGCCCTGAGCAAAAATTAATATATAAAAAGTACAACGCCATCCGCGGCAATGCCCCCGCGCTTTGCAGACACTCAGCAACTGCCACCGAAGAGGCGCTGCCACCATGAGCGCGGCGAGTCAGCTTCAACTGTGAGCGCTGTGGGGCACGGGGCTGCGGCACCTGCTGCTACGCCGCCAGCACACACTGCGCTGTTAGAGCACATGCAGCGTGCAGCTTGTGCTTTGCTTTTAATGGCAGTGTATGTAGATACGGTACGAAAAGTGCGCTGCCGTGTACTCTTTTACAAGTTGTAATTGGCATGTGTGTCAGTGAGTTGACTGGGAGTCCTGCATCATGACTCACAAGTCGATGGCATCACATTGTGCAAAGTGGCTAGCGACCGCTGCAACGCTCCGCAGGTGCGGCAACACCCCGCATGTGCACGACACGCACTACAGTGGTACAGAGACCATCATCAATGCGCATAAAGCATACTGGAAACGACTCAAAATATCGTAAATAAGGGTGACAACAGTGTGGCAACCAGACTTACGGCAACACCACAATGTTTTGTAAAAAATGAAGACCTACATGTGTACATACAAGGGTATGGTGAACTTCACACAGACAGGAATTGAATCTGCGTCTCCAGCGCATGTCTGCGCTGGTGTGCTGCCATTGCACCACGGTGTGTATGCTGACGGTACGCAAGCCAACTACTGTACACACTGCACGGGCTGGTCAAATTCACTATACTCAGAGGATGCGCTTTTGTTGTGTTTACACGACTGTGGTCAAAGTCTCTCTTCGTGGACCTGAACCGGCAAGGCGCAGTGCCAGGCCCCCGCACCACAACAAGGTGGAGACCGCTTTCGCGGGGGAACTACCTACACAAGCAACGCCGTAAAGCAGCACGCCAGGCAACAACAAGCCTGCGCACCTCGAATCCCAGCACAGTCTGCAGGACTTGATCGCAGCCTCCTTGCTCACAAGGCAGGCACATTGGTATGAGATTCGATGTACGCAGCCTTACTGCTG
The DNA here is from genome assembly GCA_017506865.1 of Tribonema minus. Taxonomy (NCBI): domain Eukaryota; class Xanthophyceae; order Tribonematales; family Tribonemataceae; genus Tribonema; species Tribonema minus. Next base: position 256,318 of record JAFCMP010000033.1, read on the forward strand.
CTTGACGTACCACGGCCAGACAAGAGCATACTGCTGCACACAGGCACGGATGAGGAACAGAGAGGGCGGCATTCCCTCTCTCTTCCACAGGAGAGCCCCCATCGGCGGCTGGGTGCCCTCCCGCGGTTGTATAGCTACTTTTTCCGCCATCCGTATACGAAATGTGGGCGTCGGCACGGCGGTCTGAGGTTAGCACGGCGAATCCACATCAGCACTGCTGCACTGCGCATCAGCGACAGCAGCACCTGCCCAGGCAGCCAACAAGTGGTTGACCTTAGTGCACCTGAGACCCTGTGTTCAGCAGCAGCCATTTGTCTGGCCTTTACCAAGTACCTGTTTGGCTGCCGAGCCGGGCGCATGCCTGGGCCAAAACGATGCCGTTGTGGTGACCTCCAAGCATGCCCCCGCCAGAGACCAATTGCGCCTGCGCCACCAGGGACGGCCTGGGCACAGCAGTCAGTGGCTGCAATTATTGCCCCAAAGAAAGCAGTATGCTTCCTTGCGATCAGGCTGCCGGGCTGCTTCTGATCGCCAGCCGCCAGGAGTGATGTGCCGGTGCCTCGCAGCGCCAGCCAGGCACTCACAGACTGCCGTCAGCCTCGTTGCAGGACGCGGGATGCAAGATGAGGCTCCTGGTGGTGCTGGCGTTGGTCTTGAGAAGTGAGCAAAGCAAACGCCCTTGATGCATACTCACTCACCCCGCCGAATCGACAGTTACTTTTTCAGAAACCGCGAAGCACATTTGGCATACCAAGAAGTCACATGTGCCGCAGTGAGCAACGAGGCGGGCGCTACAGTAGACGCTGACTCGTTGATGTTCTGATCATCAGCCACTGCTTGCACATATTCTGCAAGAAGCATCGTCACTTGCAGCATCAAGGCTGGCGCCTCAAGCAGCACATCAATGTGCTGCTCTTTGAATCATTCTTAGTGCATGCAGCTGAACCACTTTATGGCAGGCTTGGCAACAAGCGGTGAAAAGAGTCTATCTTTCACCCTCACGGGACGGAGTACTGCGAAAAAATCTGCTGACACGTGGCGCCTGTTCCATGTTCGAATTCAGTACTTTGCAGCGCAGCTGAGGAGCTGCAGCCTTGTGTTTTAGTCGTCACGGCAGACAACCTTCAGGTCATGCACCAGGTCGCACTCGGCCGCACGTGGTTTGTGGCCGCGTGTGTGAGGTTGCAAAAGAGCGCACGCGGCGTTCCTTAACCCTGTTTCATGCCACCTACCCCTAGCCCTAATTGAACTCCCGCTTCAAGCAGATACTTGCTGGGAATGCGTTGTTGGTAGCCAGCCACCATGGGGGCTTTTTCGCGCCCTAAGCGAGATTTTTAAATTAAAATGAAAAGCACGTCGTTGAGGTATGACTGCATCGCGGCTCGGGACTGCTGTTTTTTACACCACAACAGCAACTTTGCTGACGCTGTCTGAGATTTCACCTTCTTCAGATGCGACGAGATAGCATCAAGTCATCTGTGCGAACACAACGCCCTCCTGCAGCTTGCCGTGTTCCCACTCGCATCCGATCAAATAAAATGCTTCACTATGATGTGGAGACTCCGCAGCTGTTCAGCTTGAAACAAGTCTTCGTATGTAGAATAGCCAGTACCTCTCCTTCAGCATACTGCTTCATGTTCTGACGCCTGCTGGCGGCCACACCGCACCGCACTGCGCGCAGGTCATCGCGTTCCTGACCAATGTTGGGTCTGCTGAGCATCCGCCACAGCTTCTCGCAGCACGTGCAGCTCTTCATTGGCTCCTTCGTCGACAGCTGCGGCAAGGTATGTAGGTATTTTGGATGTACAGAGCGCGTCGCGTTGCGCGCTCAGCGAGATACGCATATATTGTGGACATGACGTGTCAGGATTCGCGCCCATCATCAGCTGACTGGTGCTCGACGAATGCGCCCCATCGCACGCGGTACCTTCCCTGCACAGCCTGATACGCCACGGGACGTCACTGAACCATTTCTTAGAATGAATTTGTTTCATTTATAAAAAATACACCAGCGAGATTGCTCAAATGGTTCAAAATGCATTTTGACTGATTTGAAAATTTCACGTACTTTTTTACAATACCAATTTGCCTCCAAATGCATCTCCTCATGGTACTTGAAGTACAAGGGGACCGCAGCATGGCCTGAAGGCCCCAAGATGAATACGCCAGTACAATGGTACAAGAGCAAGAGGCGACACATGCATGATTCGCATTTGCTGTGAAAGGAGGGCACAGATATTGTCCTTGCACCGTGGTGTGTGACAGCCAGGTATTCAGTTGAACCCCCCGAGCTGAGACATGCTGCGCAGCACACCCAGCCTCGCTGCCTGTTGCAGTGATGACTGCATCATGAGCTCACATCAAACCCCTCAATGCATGGCAGGCAATACTTGGAATGCAGTCGACCAGCAAAGCCCGAGAGAAGGCGTGAATCTGCACCACCGTTCAACAGCTGAGCGGTGTGTCCAGCTTCACGCAATGCACACGGCGTATGCTCTGAATGCATTGCTGTTACACAGCACTCCTGTGCCATCAACAACGTCGCTTTTTATGTGCGATGCGAAGGCCATGAGCATGTTGCAAGTGCAGTTGTGCACGGCGACGCATGACTGTCTGCACTATGTAGGTTATAGGCAGAGAGGGGCCTTCGCCATCTGCTGGCCACCATCGCTGGCGTCAGGCACGATCTTTGCACGCCTCTCTGGTGACCGGTACACGCAAAGAGAAAGTGTGCAGCACTGCTCAAACGTTGCTGCTGTGCAGCACTGCAGCGCCCTACTACGGTGAATACTGAAGTGAAACAGAAAGGATGGCCGTGGGAGGAGCCTGATTTAATGGGCACCGAGCGTGTAGTGAAGATGTGAACAACCTGCTGTTGATGCCGGTTGAGCACTGCTGCATGTCGCCAATCATACGGTGCCAAAAGCCTGGCATCGTGAAAGGGAGTAAAGAGCATGCGTTTCATCAGCATTACGTCCATCGTGCATTCGTACGCGGCAGAGTTGCAGCATGCATTTCACGCGCATCTGAAGGAAGGCGGATGAAGGTGCCTACCTCGTGCAGTACACTGCATGTACACTTCAAAGTACTTCAACGCATCATCACAAGTCACACCATAACACCGCCCATAATTCAGCCTCATGCACACATACATACATGCCTACAGATCGCCACCATGCCCACCCGTATTTCCAGGGTATACGGCAAATGATTGTCCGAGGTTACAACAGCTCGTGGAGTGGCATTTCGCCGCGTGACGTCAGTGACTGTGGCCTAGTTTGACAATGACGGTATATGCTTTGCATTGGACCCAGGTTCTACTTTGCAGTGGCGTTGTTGGTACATGAAACCAAGACCTTGTGTTGCCCTCACCTTTAAGTCGGCGGCTCGAGCAAGGGGGGAAAACGTGGTCGTGGCGGATTGGAAAAAGCTACACATAGTAGGACAGGACTGTCTGTAAGTGATGGATGATATTGGCCAACACAATGGTTCACAAGCATGTGTGTGAGGGACACTGTTAACCTCGCCATGCCAGAAACGCAGCCTCGCAAACGATTGGAGAAAGAGAGGCAGAGACAAGTATGTTGTAGATCTGTGAATACCCCCACCCTTCCCCTCCCAGGGTCTTTCATCCGGACCATCACCACAAGCGAAGGTTCGAGCCTCTGTGCATCAAGAAACCAATCCCCCCCCCCCACCCTGCCCTGCCCCCCAAGCTGTTCAAACAGGGGGTAGTGGGGGTGGGGGTGGGGGCGAAATAACGTAAGTGAAATACGGTACATACATGCATACCTCATCAGTCCCCAGTGTCCTCGAGCCAAACACGCAGCGCACGAGCTGCTGATGGCAACCACTGCACAGGTACTCGTCAGGGCCGGGCTTGGCTGGGGTGAGGGTCACAGCCGGCGCTCGTGCACCCTGCCTATTAGGGGCTTCCGTTCTGCTTTGAGAGGGACGGACGATGGCGGAGCGTCACTGTCAGAAGTTGAGCATCAGCGCGTTGGCGCGGTAGGGTGCCAGTTAAGGTTAGGGTTAGGGTAAGGTTAACCCTGCCTTTAACGCTTGCCCTAATCCTGAGCGTCAGGGTTAGATACGGCATAGACATTGGCACACCGGCCTAGCTGACGACCTTACGGCAGAACACAATGGATGCCTTGAAATGCTTCTGCGCACCAAGACAGATTGCAAGTCACCACTGCTTCACGTCGTCGTATGATTTCGAACAATGTCATGGGTTGAGTGTGTAGTGATCGCTGGTAGACAGCTGACCTACCCAGTGGCATTGTGGAATGCAGCCGCACATTGATACTTGGTTCACCACTGCTTTCGGACTGCTGCCGTAACAACGTCAACGCACTGTGCGTTGCTCCGGCAAGCGGTCCAAGCATAATATCAATTCATTTTGTCATAATGTGCCAATTTCAGGTTCACCATGCGGGCGACCAATGTGAGACTGCATACAATGAGCTGATGCTGGAATTGCGTGCAATTCCTGTCAGCAGGCTGCTCCAATGGCACGGTTCCGCGTGGTTTAAACGCGCACGCCGCCGCCTTATACATCTCTCGAAGTCTGATACGGCTGCATACCTACGTACCCCTGAATACCTACATACCTGCTCCAGTGGGACGGCTTTGCGCGCGGCTTGACGCGCGGTCTACATCAACTTGAAGTGTGCGCCTGGTGTACATACATACCTGCTAGCGGGCTGATCCAGTGGCACGGCTCCGTGTGGCTTAAGCGCGCACTTCCGCATTCTACATCAACTTGAAGTTTGACGTGCACGCTTCCGCATTCGACATCAACTTGAAGTTTGATACAAAGGTAGGGTTGCACAAAAACGTATTTGGCCACACAAATACGGCGTATTTGGGGCGTATTTGGCAACCAGGAATACGTCTTGAGCAAACCTCAATATCATCACATGCTGAGCGAATGGCGTATTTGTGAGGCATGTGGTGAGGCTGATGGATTCCAAGCATACAGTCCACCACAAAAGGGCACTTGAGCTCAGAAATAAACTTCAAAATACGCTTTTTTTGCAACCTGTACATAGGTATACCTACATACCTGGCTCTGGCCTGATCCAGTGGCACTGCTTTGCGTGGCTCGGATGCGCACGCCTCCGCGTAGTGCGCGGCGCACAGCCCCTGGGGGCAGAAGCGGCAGTGCTTTGCGGACGCCTTGCTGCACACCGAGCAGCTGCCGCGGTCATTTGGAGCGGGGCGCAGGAGCACAGGGTAGGGGGGTTTGCTCGTGCCGCATATATATACTGTATATATATAGCGCATACCTGATGATGGATTCATCAACATGTATGCGCACAGGCACTGGTGCATTCTAACATCAGCGCAAGTGTCTGCAGGTTGCCGTAACTGCCGCGGCCGATCATGGGGGGGTGCGGGGGTGCAGGGCGGAAAGGTTTGCGCACGCCAAATACATGCTTCATGTAGCGCATACATGAAATACAAGCAAAAAAAGGCGTAGGCACTGTTTGTCTGGATGTAAGTAGTAACGTGTCATGGAGCAAATGCGGCAATGCCACATTACAGTTGTTGACCAGCTGCTCCGCACACTTAGAGCACCCTGCACGAGTACGTGTAGTACTCTTGACATCAACGCCTGCAAGTGTCTGTATGACTGTGAGAACACTGGTGATCTATTTCGACGTATTGGGGCACTTCTTTCTGTGTCAAACAAAGCAGACAGTGCTCCACAGGTACAGAATGCCACTAGACAAAGCTGCCGCACGATTGCAATACGCACTGGGCAAGGGCCGTGTTCACGCGATGCACCTGTGTGCACTCAGGGTTCACTCAGAGTTCACGCGTACTGTACTGCGCTCAGGAACAACTGGCAGCTTGACTGCGCACGCCACCTGTCAAAGCATGGCACCTACTTGGTGGCAAATCATGCACGAGTGGACAAGCATGAACGCGCAGCGATGCCAACAGCCGTCACACACTTGAGCGTTGATTGGTCAGCCGCTGAGCACTGCTGCTGGCTGCGTCAGCGCCCCGCCTCACCTGTGCCGCATGCACAACAACTCATCCTTCGCGGCCAGATGCGCGGCCACGACCTTGGACAGGCACGCGCGGTGGTACGCCTTGCAGCACATCTGCTGCTGCTGCTCCCCCTTCCCCTTCCCCTTGTCCCCCTTCTGCTGCCCCCCCCCACCGCCCGCCTTCTGCGCCCCCCCGCCGCCCCCCTTCTTCGGCGCCGCCCGCGGCAGCGCGCCGTCGCCGTCAGCAGCAGCGCTCAACTGCTTTTTCCCCTGCTGAGCTCCGCCCTTGTCCCCCTTTGCAAGCTTTCCGCCCCCCTTCTGCACGGCCGCCTGCGGCAGCGCTGCGCCGCCGCCGCCGCCGCCGCCGCCGCCGGCACCAGCGGCAGCAGCAGCAGGGCTCTTGTGCTCGCAGAGGATGAGGTCGCCGCCGTCCTTGCAGTGGAAGCATACGTCCTCCTCGTCCCTCTTGCGCCAGTACCTGCGGGGGGGGGGGGGGGGGGAGCGTCGCCGCATCGCATTCCACGAACGTTCCTTGAGGCGTGCTGAGCGTGCGTTCCACAAACGCTCCTTGAAAGGCGTGTTTGGGGCAGGACTGATACTTGAGGCATAGTTTGAGAAAGTAAGAGTCAATGACAAACTTGGCCGCTGCCACACACCACCCGATATGCGACAGGCGCGTGAGCAACGCCGCCACTGATAGTGGACTGGGACATCAAGTTCAACATCAACTTCAACATCAACAATAATCTCGTCTCCATGGCGCACCAGCGCGTCCAGTAGGAATGTACTGGAACACCGCCACTGCACCTGCCTAAACTTGAGGGCTTGGCTTGTTGACCTCTCCCGATAGACTCAACTTTCCAGGGGTTGCCGTGGCTTCTCAACATCTGGACGACGCCGACTGCACTCCGCGGAGCTGTGACGTGTGCGCTGTTCGACTCTGACTCCGCTTTGCGACTCTGACTCACCTCTCCGGATGGCACAGCGCCTCCGCGAGTGGAGTGTCCATGACCCGCACTCTGTCAGCGTCCCCGCGAGTAGAGCAGCCATGACCCGACGTCAATCAACGTTTATACATGAATTCACGGCCCAGACTCAGTGATCGTCCATGACCCAGACTCAACGACTGCGACTCCAACTCACCTCTCGGGGTGGCACAGCGCGCGCGCATACAGGCCCATCAGCACGTCCTCCTCCAGATCCTCGTCCGCCTCCTTGCCGGGGCGCGCCGGGAACAGCGCTGGGCCGTAGTACAGCGCCGCAGCGCTGGCGCCCGCAGCGCTAGCGTCGGCGCCAGCGGCAGCACCCCCAGCCTGAGCACTGCCTCCGCCCCCCGTACCCCCCGCGCGCGCCCCAGCACCTACCCCCGCCGCGCCGCCAGCGCCCGCAGTCCGCGCTCCGCCGCCGCTGCCGCCCGCAGCGCCGCCGGCTGCGGCAGCAGCTCTCCGCGCAGCTTTGCCGCCGCCGCCGCCGCCAGCCGGAGCGCCGCCGCCGCACTGAGCGCTGCCGCCGCCCGCCGCCGATCTCTCCGCAGCTGCGGCAGCGCCGCCGTCGGCCGTTTTGCCGCCGCCGCCAGCAGCAGCGCCCGCTGCGCCGTGCTGAGCACTGCTGCCATCCCGCCTGTCCGCCGCTGCTGCTGCTGCTGCTGCTGCTGCGCCGCTGGCCGCAGTGCGCTGCGCGGACATCGCGCGCTCCGCGGCCCAGGCACGCTCCGCCGCAGCTCTGGCGGCGCGCGCCTGCCGCTGCACTTCCTCAATGACCTCGTCCAGGGTGGGTGTGCTGAGCGCTGCTGCTGCTGCGGGCCGCGCCGCCGCGAGTTTGCGCTTCTTCGGACGGTCACCCTCCTTGCCGCTGCCGCCGCCGCCGCTGTCGCGTTTCTTGCCGTCGCCGCCGCCGCCGCCGGTGCTGTCACATTTCTTGCTGTCGCCGCCGCCGCCGATGCTGCCGGTGGTGCTGCCAGCGCCGGAGGAAGTTGAGCTTTTGCTGACGCGTTTGGCGGCAGCGGCGCTCTGGTGGTTATGCGTCTGTAGGGTAGCGCGGGGGCGGCGTGAGAACGGACGGCAGCGTTGCTCAGCGCTGCAACTTCACATTGTACTGAAGGCCGAGGGCAAGGGCCAGTGCTGACTGGCATCAATGCAGAACAGGCATTGAAGTCCTCGAATATTCATGCGACATTTGAAACACGCCTTGGGAGCGGATACTGACCCCCGCAAGCAAAGCAGCAAACCTATGCCTGCTATGGCGTGGGCAAGGCACTCAGGCGCAAGCAGCACGACCGCTCCGCAGATCCACTGCGCATTTTAAGTAGTATTCATGATGGCCGTAAGGTCCCAACACAGCTGGCCAGCCTCAGCCCATGACAACTTCAAGAACGAGCACAACTTCTTCAACCTTGCGCGTACATACCTTGGATGTCAGCGGTCCACTAGAACCATCATGAGGGGCCTTGATGCTGCTATCCTTGGGTGTCTTGGTATCATCGCCCTTTGACTGGTTCTTTGAAGGCATCGGCGTGCTCTTGCTGGCGTCAGTTGCTCCCTGCGGCGGCTTGGTGCCATTTTCCCTGGGCTGCTGCTTGCCGAGCACAAGTTTCTTATCGCCTCCGGTATCACCGCAAGCATCCAGGGCCGTCGCTTTCACGACAACGTCGCCTGGCCCGCCCCGCAACGCCTTGCTGTTGACGCTATCCGATCGCTGTTTCTTGTCAGTTTTGCCGTCGGATCCCGCCTGCGTCGTGGCCTTGTTGTCATCACTCCTCGGTCGTTCGATTCCAGCAGCTGGTTTCTTACCATCGGCATCGCCGCCTGCTGCATCCAGGGTCGTATTGCTACTGCTGCTGCCCGATTGTGGTTTTGCTGGCGCCGCAACAGGGACGTCACCAGTTGAAGTTGAAGTTGGTGCCTTGTCGTTCTGTTTCCCAGGCGGTTGTTTTCTGGTGCTGCCGTTTGATGCATCCGGATGTACGTTGGCTTCGCCACTCTTGGGCTGCGCCTTTACTGAGACCATGTGTGCCTCGCTGGTGTCGCTCGATGCATCATGTGGAACGTTGAAGGCGTCGCCCTTGGGTCGCTTCGTCCCTTGCACCGAGTTTTTTCCTCCAGTGGTGGTTGATGCATCTTGGGACACCGCAACATCATCGTCTCTCGGGCGTTTCGCTGTGATCATTGCTACTGTGTCATCGTCAGAGTCGTAGACGCTGATCGGTGTTGGCGTGCGCACCGTGTCGGCGGTGCTGGCTTTGACAGCCTGCTCATGCTGCTTCGCGACCGGCGCCATTTCTGCAATTGGCCAAACAGCAGAAGGACGAGAAGCATCATGAGCGATGGGTGAATATCTGTTGTAACGGCCACATCATGCAATGCGCAGGCCATGAACAACAAAATCACGGTCTGGCACAAAGGCAATTTTTGTCAGCTGATGTATTCGTCATCGCTGCGTTTTTGAGCTCAAGCGAGCACAGTTAAGCAGAGTATGAAGCGAACACAAATGACTCCAACCAACATGAGCTGCCGCCGAGAACGAGCAGCATGATCAAAGCACTGCCATTCTCGGCACATCAAAGCAGGTCCGAAGGCACGGCGCCTTGTGGTGCGTGCTGGGTAAAACATCCTGCTGAAGCCCCCTCTCACCTCGCGCTCGTGCTAGCCCCCCCAGCTGCGTTAATCGGCTCCCAGAGCACCGAATGTCCTGCTGTCTCTCTCGGAGCTCTACGTTGGAGGTCACAGGCGGCTCAACTACAACTGTAAACAGTTGAAGTGGTCACTTTTCTTTCTGCACCGACCACCCCGCTGCTGCTGGTACAGTGCGGCAGCCCACTGCACCCCTACACAGCACACACCTCACAGAGAATGGCCGTTTGACACTGCTCAGCTGTTACGGCCGCCGCGTGGAGAGTGTGTCGTCGCTGTCGCCACTGTCAAACAGAGATCTTTGTGGACGCCAGCCAGGAGCCAGCCCTATGGTGCAGTTCGGGCTCAAGCTGCAGGACAACATAGTGGCGAAGTGGGCGGACCACTATATGGACTACAAAAAGCTGAAGACGGAGCTGACCAGGAGGTATAAAGCCTGGGAGGCGGCAGCCCTGGCGGATGCGAAACAGAACAAGCTCAGGTACGTATGGTTTGCAAGCTTTTGCATGTCTTCCTGCCGTGTCACTAGCGCGTCTGCCAGCAAATGACCTCAGGTTTTGTTGCATTGGTAGGACTTGTGCTTTACGCATGGGAGTTTCTCTGAAAGCGACCCCACTTTCATGTATGTTGCATGCAGTTTAACCTCATGCACAGTGGGTCAGCATACTTTTACATGACGCGAGTGCATCTCTGCAGGCAAGTTTGCAAGCTTCCCGCTGCTGATGCACTTTGTTGACAGCATGCCGATGCAAGTTATCAGGTGGCCATTGTAGAAGCTGAGTGCAGGCCTCCTTCACACCTGCATGCGAAAACAGTTGTGGTGCTGACAGCGGAGGTGCACGCAATGCGTCATGTGCCACTCTATAGGGTGTGGCATCAATTGCTTCCACAGTTGTGGTGGCAGCGCTCCCCGCACCTGCGCATCCACCGAGTTTGCCTGTCAGACACATTACAGCATTCGCAATGAGGACTGACGCCCCCACCAGACCTTGGTACCACTTAGAGCTCACGACCTGCTTCTCAGCGACCTGCCTGTCACAACAGCACACCTGACCCGCGATTTTCGCCTGCTGCCTCCACTGTTGCTGTTCTGACTGCCGCCCCTATCGCACGACGCAACACACCTGTCGGGACCGTGGGAGCACAGGGGACTCAATGGAGCGCCCATGAATGAACGCACAGGGTGAGCCCACTCACGCCGAATGCGCCGTTCATCAGCGTGAATTAATGAATATTTCATCGTCATGAATTGCTGAATGCCGAGCGCTGCTGCTGTCATGGTTCCCCTGCGCGTGTGCGTCTCCCGCTCACGACGCGCGCCGGTGCGAAATGCGCTGCGCGACAGCAGTGCCTTCTTGCCACCTGCGCTGCACACGAAAAGGGGCTTCCAGAAGTCCTTCTGCATCGCTCAGCAAACTTTGCAATTATTCTGCGTGTTTGTCTGACTGCTGTCGGCACGCTGCGCCGCCACAGTGCTACACAACTAAGTTTGTGCTGAGACAGCACTTTGTGACACTGTTTTGCGGTGCAGGCTGCTGGCAGCCTCCTTGGGAGTGAAGAGCCCCGGTAAGCTGGAGGCGAAAGCGAGCCCGGGGCGCGGCCGGAGCCCCAAGAGGGGGAACAGCGGGGGGGTCGAGGAGGAGGAGAGCTTCAAGAGGTGAGGGAAGGGGTGGTGGGGGGTGCTGTGTCTGCAAAGTTTAGTTTTGTAGCAATTTGGCGGCGCAGCGTGCCAGCTGCAGTCGGACGGACGACCCCGCGAACATCATAATACAGAAACTTGATTAAGGGTGGTGAAAGGTGGTGCTATCTTGTGTGACTGGGTTGCACAATCTGCGCAGCGCGGTTGCAGTCCCGCATGTTCAGTGCAGTTGGGCAGATAGAGAGTACAGCCTGAGCAGTAGACGGCTTCACGCAGATGCTCGTCAACACTTGAAGTTTGGTGGACACTTGAAGTTTGGTGGATCGCCTTCGGCCGTGGGTGTTGTGAGACGATGAGATTGGTTGCTGCAGAGGCCTTGACGGATACTGGTTAGAGAAGAGTTCAAGTCCCTGAACATGGCAGAAGCAAGCCAGAACATGTTTGAAAGTTTGGATAGGGGTTTGAAGGATTCCACCAAGCGCATCATTGCACGAAGCCTGGCACACCCGCTTCTTTCTGTCTTTCAGATAGCGTTCAAGGACTTCATGCATGTGGGTAGCTGAGCTATATACTTGCAGCTCCCGTCCGGCCTTGTTACTTGATTATGCGTACGGCGATGAGGGCAATGAAGGCGCACAACATGTTGAAGTCTGATGATTGCAGCCCGTCAGCAGAGGTGCCCATGTGCTCATGTCCGCTACGCACACACTTCCATCGGCGTACATTCGTGTTTTGCAATCTCAGCGGGCACACAGTTTCACTCGATCACAATGCCTCGCTTCACCCCCCCCCCCCCACCACCACCGCTGTCTCCGCAGCCCAGTCACCGCACAGATCAATCTTGGTGTGAATTTTGATGGTTGAAGTCTGTCAGCAGAGGCACCTATATCATATTGTTGCCTTCAAACGATCACCGAGCTTCACCAAACGCAGGCAGTTTCTAGTCACGCCCTTGACGCCTTGCTCCACCCCATGCCCCTACCGTTGCTCCTGCAGCCTGATCATCGCGGAGATAGACAAGGTGGAGGCGTTCTACGTGCGCACGCACGACAGCCTCGGCAAGGAGCGCGACAATCGCATTTTGCCATCTCAGAGGGGATTGCTGACTTCAACTAAGGGCGCACACTTTCACTGGATCGCACACCCAATGCCTCACTGTGCCCCCCTTACTGTGCCCCCCGTCCCCGCCGCCTCCATGCCCCTGCCACTGCTCCCGCAGCCTGATCATCGCGGAAATCGACAAAGTGGAGGCGTTCTACGTGCGCACGCGCGACAGCCTTGGCAAGGAGCTCGACATGCTGCTGGTCGGGGAACTGTCAGGGCCGTTCCGCATGCGCCGCCCCACCCTGGGCAGCTCCGACTCGGAGCAGCTGGAGTCCATGCGCGGGTTCAGCGAGGACTACTACGACGGCAAGTGTACTGATGTTGTGCTGGGTCTGTACACTCCGTAGCAGCTGGAGTCCATGCGCGGGTTCAACAACGACTACTACGACGGCAAGTGTACTGATGCTGTACTCGGTCTGCACTTGGTGTGTACCGCGACCCGCTTGGCAGTCCATGCGCGGGTTCGACTACTACTACAACGGCAAATGCACTGACTCTGTACTCGGGCTGAATGCAGGCTGGACTGCGAGCGGCTCTTGCAGTATTGTAGCTGGAGGTTGCAGGAGCGTGCGGCAGTGTTCCGAGCTGTTCAGCCCTGACTGGGAGCAGCCCCTGTGAGCACACTAAGGGGCAGTTTGCTGCTGGCAGGCTGCACTTGAAGTAGGGAAGTAGCTGTAACTTGAAGTGCCGTGACGTGGCAAAACCCTACGTATGGCGTCCGCAGCCTCCAGCTACCTTGTGCATGCCATTGCAGCAAGGATTGCCGCTGCGCTTGCTGCGCACAGTGCTGATGCTGTGCAAGGGCCTGAGTGGGTTAGGGTGTAGGGTGTGGTGGGGGTGTTGCGGCGCTGGAGCAATGCGAGGCAAGCCTTCTAAAAGTCAGTCCTGGACTGCATCTCCCTCACAACGTGTACTTGAGGTGGAACGGTGCAGTTGCGCTTTGAAAGCTATCTGGTGTCCGGGTGTCTGTCCGCACAGTGCCAAGGGGCGGCCCGTCCAGATGACTTGAGACTCATGACTCAAGACTTGTGTGCAGCGCAATCTGTGCCCCCGCGCGCCCCGCAGAGCCCGTGCTGATGCCCAAATTTGAAGCAACTCATCACCTTGGCATGCGCCAATCTACTTCAGCGAGAACCATGCTCGACTCGGAACCTCACAGCAGAGAGCGCCGCTGCTGTACGACTCCCGACTCGTGACTCGCAGAACCCGCGCCGCGGAGGCCCTCGCCGCAGCGCCGCAGCTCCATGAGCAGGGCCACGGGGTCATTTCGCATGAAGAAATCGCACATCTTTGCATCGCAGCACTGCGTGACGCCACAACTGCAGGCGGCCTCGCGGGAGACGAGCGCCGCCGACGCCTTGGAGTCTGACTCGGTGAGAGCTCTCGTGTGTGAGTGAGTCGCTGGTGTATAGATGCCTGGGGGTCTGACGCTGACTCTGACTCTGTGACACTGTGAGTGTGAGCTCTTGGCGTAAACGCTTGAGAGTCTGAGACAGTGGGTGCCTGGAGTCTGACTCGGCGAGACTCCCGTGTTTGAGTGAGTCACTGGTGTCGCGTAGCACGTGCGTGGAATGCATGTTTCGACGGAGCGCGTGTGATGTGAGGCATCCGCTTCACTTCAACTTCCAACAGCTTGTTGTTGTGAAGCCGTCCTGTCACATGCTTAGCACTGATATATTTAATCCTGAGCGCTGCTGTCAACGCCGCTTCGCGCTTTACAGCCTCTATGGCTTACCCTATCTGATGCGTGCTATTGCAGCCTGATGATATCCACCAATGCATAACACGATTTTAGTGACACAAGCCAGAATTGGAACAAGCTCCCCCATACAGCCGGGGTCCTGGCCTTCTACTTATACGGTGGCTGCCCTGTGCATTGTTCCCCCAATCGGTAGGGCATTTCAGCATTCTCTTTGCGTGGTGCACTGCATGCCTTCCCACGAACTCAAACGGTGCCCATGAGCAAACTCCGTTTGGCTTTTGTTCTTACTCTTGGCCCTCGTCAGACGGGTGACATGCCGCTGCGGCACTGACTGCCCTTGCATCTCATGGTTCATTTTTGCCGTTCGCTCTGCGCTTGGTGTACTGCATGCATGCCTGTGAATTGCCATCAACTGCGGCCAGCAGCAACATTTGCTCAGCAATTTCAGAAGATTTTCTTCATTCTCGTGGCTATGAACATATGGGAGGATTTCCGTCATACTCGTGGCTCATATGTCTGGACAAATGGGAGCGAAGCCTGCCCTGGCACCTTGTGGCGTCCTGTAACAGCAGTTTTGTTGGGGTGCTCCGCGCGTCGCAGCTGCAACGCGCCATGAGCGAGATCTACCGGGACCTGACGCTGCTGCGTAACTTTGCCATCATCAACTACACGGCTGCCGTCAAGCTGCTCAAGAAGCACGACAAGAAGCTCGCAAAGCCTAAAGGTGATGACTTTCTGCATGAATGTTGTCGGAGAGCGAGCCATCATGAATATTGTGTAAGAGCCGAGAAATAGAAGCCAAACGGTGTTCAAGAAGCACGACAAGCAGAGAAGCTTACACGGCCGCCATCAAGTTGCTCAAGAAGCACGACAAGAAGCTGGCAAAGCCCATGCCTTTTTCTGTACTCCATGTATTGTAAAGGCGCCAAGAGAGTAACATTGATCGTTGAAGAAGCTCAAGACGAATCGCAAAGCTCAAAGGTGACAAGCTCATGTTCAAACTGTTTTCAACACTCAAGAAGCACGACAAGGTGTGCTAACCCCAAAGGTGGTGGATCTCTTTTGTGAGCATTATTTGTTGCGCTTGACGAGCACCACAACAAGCTCGCAGAGCTCAAATGTTGATGGTATCGTATATGAGACTTGCAAAGGTGCCCCTTAAAGCGTACGAGAAGCAGAGCAGCTGGCAGAGCGCCAAGGTGTTGGATAACTTATATTTAACTGTCTGACTCGTGGCCAATGACTGCAGCAGCGGCGACCACCGTTATTGGTGGAAGGCACTTGCGGCTAACCATCCCTGGTCACCTACATCTCTACGATCTTTCGAATCGTTTTTCATTACGACTTTAAAATAAATGTAACCAATGAGCATAAAACATAAAATAGCTTGCAAACTGCAAGGGTGATGACCGCATGAGTGTAGCATCATGGTCATCGGAAAGCACAACAAGAACCTTGAAGCTCGAAGGCGGTAACCTCAGTAATGAGCATGAAAACAGAGTCTGCGCGCGCAGTATCAAGTGCTCGTGTACACCATCTATTCAAATGGGAGCATCACTTGAGTCCTCCCGTAAATGTTCGGATTCAACGGGGGTAGTCCTCAAACCCTCGTTACATCCTGCCCCTGAGGATGCAAGCAAGCAGCAGCCACTGCCCACTGATTTTGCCAACTTCATGTTGAACTTCCTCAGGGCCGCGCAAGCGCACCACCAGCACCAGCAGCCTCCACTCCATGGGCATGAGCTTCCGCGGGCTGCAGCCGCAGGCCCCCAAGAACACGGACGCGGCAATCCTCGCAGCAGCGCTCAAGCCCAGCGATGCCATCACGGCTGATGTGATGGCATACCTGCACCGACAGGTGAGCGGGGGGTTAGGGTTAGCGTTGGACATAGGGTCAGGGTTGGACGTAGGGTTAGGGTTGGACGTAGGGTCAGGTTCAGGATTGCGGTGATGGGATATCTGCACCGACAGGTGAGAGGGGGATTAGGGCTGTGGTTAGGTTTAAGATTGCGATGATGGAATATCTGCATCGATAGGTGAGCGGCGGGGTAGGGTTAGGATTGGACTTAGGGTTAGGTTTAGCGTTGTGGTGACGGAATGTCTGCACCGACAGGGGAGTGGGGGGTTATGGTTAGGGTTGGTCTTGGGGTTAGGTTTAGGGTCGGGGGTGAGCGCGTGGACAGAGCGCTGCTGAATGCTACGCAAGGGATAGGAAGGGTTAGGCTTGAGCGCATGACAGATACAAGGAGTTTTATGTTCTGTGACTGGCGCCATCATGTATACATGCCCCGTCTCGTGGCAGGACCTATTCAGCGCCTTGACGAGGTGACGCGCATGTTGAACCATCTCATGTTCTGTAACCGACGCTATCATGCATACATGCATGCCCCGTCGCGTGGCAGGACTTCTACGCGCTCAAGCGCCTCACGCAAGAAAAGCAGTTTCACTCTGTGAACTGTGAGTGTAACTGACGCCATCAAGCGTACGTGCCCGTCTCGCGGCAGGACTTCTACACGCTCAAGCGCCTGGACGAAGTGACGCGCATGTGCGAGAAGGAGTTTTTGTGCTCTGTAACTGTAACTATAACTGACGTCATCACGCATACATACATGCCCCAACTCGTGGCAGGACTTCTACACGCTCAAGCGCCTCGACGAGGTGACGCGCATGTGCGAGAAGGAGTTTGCCATCATGTTCTGCAGCGGCAACGTGTCGCAGGCGCGCGGCATGCTGCTGCCGCAGAAGACGGACGAGCGCTTCGACTGGGCGCAGTTCCAACTCGGTTACCATCTTGGCATCGCGGCAGTCCTGGTGAGCACTAATAAGGCGCTAATGGAAATAAATGAATGTAGTACTGTAGACAAGGGCATGGTCAAGCGTTTTGATTGGGCGCAGGTCCAGCTCTCGGCTACCACCTGGGCATTGCGGCGGTCCTGGTGAGCACTGTTGTGTGATCGATTTGAGGCGCAGATCAAAGCGTGCACGCTGCGCTGACACGCAACTGGTCAAGAGAAGAAATTGTGTATGCATGCCGCTACCGCTGAAGTGAATATGCCGAACACAACGGCTGTGTCCAAATCCAGTTGGGGTACCGCCTGGGGAGTGCAGCAGTCTGCTGATGTTAGCTGAGGGCCCCACATGTGGCTGGGTTGCTGTCAGTGGGCACTGTTTTTGTTGGGATTGATACTTTGTAGCATCAAACATGGAATAAGTAACGTGCTGACTAATGATGAGCCTGTGAGCGCGCTGCTGCTCGGGAATCTTGACAAGCACTGCTTGAAAATCTTGACAAGCACAACGACCACAACACCAATGTCGTACCAGCCTCTGGTAAACACAGCCTGCTATGTAGGGTTGGCTTGACGTTATGATCAAAGTATATGTTTTTTTTGCTGTTTGAGCCTGGTCTGCGTGTCGTGTCATGCGAGGCGTAGGATGTGGCAGGCTCTCCTGGCGAGCATTGAGGCAGAGGTAGGAATGCACACTGGGGCTGAGGGCTTGGACAGCAGGAGGCAAGCGAGAAGCACCAACTGTGGGTGATATGTAAAAGAAATTAATGTTTGCTGCTGCTGCAGACGCTCTCTGATTGCGTCATTGGGAGGCACCATTCCAGTGAGGGCATCTCAGGGTGTCGTCCGGGCGCTATGGCAGACTGGAAGAGCACTGCAGAGCGGGGCAGGAAAGTGTGGCGAGGGCTCAGGGCCTGAGGTTCAAGCGGTCCGACACTTGGGCGTGGCACATGCCCTACGTGAGCAGGCTCTGCACTAAGAGCGGTGTAGTGAGCACTGCAGCCATCATCATGCCGATGAGGCCTGTCAGCGTTGGCCAGCGTGACACAGCGGTGGGGAATGTTTTGCAGGCGGTTGCACAGACCAGGCCACGGCGCATGCTGAGGGCATTCCCACTTGTGTGTCATAAAGAGCAACTTCAAACAACGCTCTGCTGCTCGGCCCCATTAGCCTGAATCTGACCTGGCTCTCACTTCAATCCTGATGTATTGTCGGCCTCGTGCAGTGCGGAACGCTTTGTGGGCTGCTGCAGAGTCTAGGGCAGAACCCATGCTGACGGCATTTGCACTTGTGTCACAGAACAGCAAACACAAAGGCCATTCTGCTGCTCGGCCCTGATTATCCTGACCTTCATCTGGTCGTTGCTCTAATGCTGATTGATGGTGCTCTGTTTCTCCGTGAACAGGCATTCTGGGTTGTCTGGGACTGCTGCGTAGAGGTGTTCAAGCGGGGAGAGGTGAGCCAGTACACCACTGCAGCGCGCATACACAAGTGTACTCTGGTAGGTCAGGCAACAAGTGGCTGCGTGGAGCAGCTTGTTCGCAAGGCAACGCGCATGTGATTGACTGCACATGTCATGAATGCGTTCAATCGCTGAGCCCTTGGGTGTGCGCGATACATGCCTACGCGCTCCCTGCAATTGGCTTGTGTCATTGTGCTGAGCAACGCCGCAGTAGCAGTGATGCTAAAGCAGCTGTCAGCATTAGACGGTGCCATTGTCGGGACTTGCCGCATGCAATTAGCCCCACTGACATTTTGTGCCAAAAAAAAACGTGACCAGTCAAATGCTGGCAAACTGCATCACATAAATTGGCAAAAACAATGAGGTCACACTTTTTGCGCTGAGGGGCCCGAATGCTGCTGCTGCATAATGGTGTGGCTGCGCCTCTTGAACGCAACTTGCTGTTGCGTAACCGCTGTAACGAGCAGACACGAACCATTGAACTATAGGCCAAACACAGAACAAGCCCATATTCCAACAGCTGGCACAGTGCATGTTCTGCTGTGTATCAGCGCTACGCAGCGTTTGCAAACAACACAAACTGACATTGACAACCACACCTGGCCTGTGGGTACCACCTGTCTAGTTCATTTGCTGCGTAGCTCAGTTTGCTGTGTCTGTTACCTCTTAACAAAGCAGTGCCATTGCACGCTGCGCATGTTGTTGCTTGTCAACGGTGTTGCCTTTCCCACCACACTCTGTTGCATCTTTGATTTGCCAAACGGCAGAACTCCCTTTTGCCAAGTGGAGGTCGGGCCACCCTGCCTTCATTCACATCATGCAATTGGTGTCATTGCTGCTCACGTTACAGAGCTGCTCAAGCATGCACATTTCGCTGCGAGGGCAGTGTGTTCCAGTTGTGCGCTCCAGTCGCCGGTGCATTGTCGTTTCCGGCTTTTTACCGGAGAGTCATGTTGAAGTTTGGCACGTCACATTCGCTGCTGACGGTGTGGTGCCTCCCCGACGTCACTGCATCTGTCGCGGCAGGATGTGAGCGTGATGGGGCAGCCTGCGTTTAGGGTCTACAGGTGAGATTTCATCCATTCACTTCACGGGTGACGCACCATGAACACATCACCAACTTCATAAACTTGACTACACACTGGCACTGGCAGCGTTGCGCGCGACTGAGAGCATGGGGGTTGGTACACCAGAACAGTCTGCGCACCTGCGCCAATGGCGTGCTGTCATGCTCCGGCATAGCCAGATGCATCGGAAAAAACGTGGCGCACGAGGACACTCAAGCCGTCTTTCATGGGGCACCAAAGTCCCCTTCAAAATTAATCGGGCGTTGCTGCATTGAGCCTGCACCATGCAAAGGTCAGCAGTTCTGCACCTTTTCGTTTCGAAGAGTCCGTGCCCGATTTGCGTGGCCGTTCTCTTTGCCTCATTTTGAGGCAAAAGTCCAGGTCACTTCTCTTCGAAGCTGGCGTAGATTGAAAAGGGGCGTTTGGGCCCCAATCCAGGGCGCCTGATTTGTTTGCCATAAAAGACGGCCTCAGTACTGCAAAACATAATCTCATTCTCATCTGCCGACATTGTTGATCAGTACCACAAGCGTGAGCGCGCCTGATCCCAGCCTGGAGTGCTCTCCCATTTGCTCCCTTGGCACGCATGGATGCAGATGTGGTGTAGCGTGTCATGTGTGATCATAAAAGTACACAATTAGGGTTAGGGTTGCGGCTCAGCATTGCTCGTCAGCGCATGCGTTCCTCGACAATGGCTTCGTGCGGCAATCACAGGCATGCAATTCGTAGACACTTTTATTTATTTATTTTTTGGCTGTACCATTTCCTGGCTCAGATGCGCAATCTGCTTGACCCGCTCGTCGGCTTCATGAAGCTGCTGCCGTGATGTTGAAAGGAAGGGGTGTCTTGACTGTCATTGCCAAGGTCTATGCTATAGCTTTAATGCAGTATACACCTTGCTGACTCAAGCTGCGTATGCTCAAGGCACCTCCATAACTCCCTACGCCTGTCAGGCGCGGAATACATTTCTGTCGCTGTGCACTGCTGCTGCTTGGTGCTGGGCCTTTCCTACCATTAGTGAGCAAGGACAAATCGCTGTTTGCAATAAAGCACGTGTGAGCACGAGGCACTGCTGCTGGTGTCTGCCCACACCTGCCCCCTACAAGTAGTTGAAAAATACTTCAGGTACTGAGGTTTGTTTGATCTCGTGCATGTGAGCGCAGGGGTGTTGCGGGCCTGCTGCTGCTGCACTGGGCGTGGGGCTTCAGCGTGCTGGTGTGGACGCGCACGCGCATCAACTTCATCTACCTCTTTGAACTCGACCCGCGCCACCAGGTACGCTGGCGTGTATGTATGTATGTGCTGTTGCGTATGCTGCTTACCGTTCAGATGACATGGTGCATCAACTTCATATACCTCTTTGAACTCGACCCGCGGCACCAGGTACGCTGGACTGTATTCATGTACGTATGCTGCTTACCGTTCGTGCTGACAAAGTGCATTAAATTCAGCCAAAGTGCATCAACTTCAGCCAAAGTGCATCAACTTCATCTACCTCTTTGAACTCGACCCGCGGCACC
This sequence comes from Tribonema minus, assembly GCA_017506865.1. NCBI lineage: Eukaryota > Xanthophyceae > Tribonematales > Tribonemataceae > Tribonema > Tribonema minus. The sequence continues at coordinate 277,232 of JAFCMP010000033.1, forward strand.
AGGTACGCCGAGGTGTATGTATGTATGTATTGCGTGTGCTGCTTACCGTTCCTGTTGACAAGTGCATCAGCTTTATATAAGTACCGCTTCAACTTCGACCTGCGGCACCAGCGGCGCTGGGGTGCATGCAGTATATATGATTGCATGTACTGCTTACCATTCCCGTTGAGAAAGTGCGTCAAGTTCAATTACCTCCTTCAGCTCGCCCCGCGGCACCAGGTGCACTGGAGTGCACGCAGCATATATGGTTGCCCTTGCCACCCAATTGTGGAAAGCGCTGTGGCGTCCTCCCATTTACACAGCAGCTGAGGGACCTCTATAGTGATGGCACTGAGGACGAGGAGAAAGAAGCTGCTGACATCAGCCCCTGTAGCAACTCTGGCTCCATCGCTGAGCTGAGCTGACAAGCTTGTGCACACTCAGCAGGGCAGCCTTCCCCTTCTGGGGTTACCGGATCACCCCATAGCAAAGGCGATGATGGCAGGGGGACAATCAGAATCGCACACAGCGGCAACGCTGGAGGCCATTCATTTGCCGGCGGAGTTCATGCCTGTTTGGTGTGAGTCTGTGCCCGCAGCTGACGCCCTTGTCTCCGATGTCACCTCGACAGCAGTACCAATTGGTTTCGAGCGAGTCCTGGTGTGGTGGCGGCTGCAACATCTGACAATGTCTGTGAAGAGCAAAACTGCCTGTTGTGCTTGTTGTTGAGCCCACCACAGTTTGCCTCGCCCGCTTGCGCTGCAGGCACCGCCCATTTCGATCTTCAACGACGCAGCCCTAGAGACGGTGGTGTTTCTGGCCAATCTGCTGGCCTACTACAAGGTAAGAGGTTCCAACACATGTTTCATCAACTGTGTTTGTGTGTGCGAGGTGAAGGTGATCAGATGAACTCGCACTTCAAAGTTGAGCATGCGCTGCACGGAACACCTCTTTCAGGAGCTTGTGGCATTAAGATTGCAATACTTCGAGGAGCTGCAATAAGACACCTTAGGCTCTTCAACTGTATGCCCTGAGTTATAGTAGCAGTAGTTTCGGTTTTGTGACGAGGCGTGAGACTTGTGCTGAGCCTGTGCTGACGGTAAATCAGCTGCATGCGTGCGACTGACGCCTGCAGTTGCGGAAATTTCCAACCTCAATCCTTACCCTGCTTTGAATGCATCGCATTTGGGGATTGATGTTTGCACCAATCGCAGCGGCACCTGTAGACGCAGCACTTGCATCAGCTCCTCTAGTGATCAGCAGCAAAAATGTGCGCCATTGTCTTGCTCACAATACCCATGTGCCCCACTGCAGACCTGGAGCCATTGCAGTTGGCAGCAACGTGGAAACACCCTTTCTTGGAAGTAGTTAGAACGTCCACCCCCCCTTTCACAGATATAGAACAGCAATGCATAAGGATAGTATCTGCTGCTCTTTTCCAGGCAGGTGCTTGGACCAATGTCTGCTCACTTTCAATAAACGCCCGTCATGACATTCCCAATTGATTCTTATTCTACTTCACTGTCGCATTGACAAACTGCTGGTACTAATTGTTGGCCGCACTGCGCGCATACATGACCGACGCTTGTCACAACGCAGGCACAAATGGGTCTGCCCACGCGCAGCTTCGTCCCCCCTGGCATATACCCTCTGGTGCTGTGCCTATATACAGCCAAGAGGCTCATCTACCCCATGGACGTCAAGATGGAGGTAGGCGCAATTCTGTCTGCTCGCAACATTGCTCACATGATTATCACGGCACATCAGAGGAGTATAGCAAGAGCGCCAATGGAACTGCATGTCAAATCCGTGGCTCGAACCATTATCACGGCACATCAGAGGAGTAGAAGATAGAAGAGCGCCAATGAATCTGTGTTTTAATATCCGTGGAACACCCGGAGCATTCTACGTGATTACAGGTTCCCCTTCATGTGCCATTCCTTGACTTCAGCCCGTCCCTCAAACCCCCGCTCGTCCGCATGCTGTCGTTTTCACGTCATGTCAGAGGAGTAGAATGTAGCAAAAGCTCCAATGAAACTGTGTTCAACAATCCGTGGAATTACCAGATGATTCTATTCTATGTGGACGCATGTTCTGTGTGCTGAATTGCAGCCCCTGCCCCTCAACCCCCTATCCTTCTGCATCCGCATGCTGTAGTTCGTGCACGCGATGTGGGCCTGCACTCATGTGCCCACCGCCAATCAGCTGTTCTGTTGCTTACCGCCGCTGCCTTCTAAAGCGAAGTCATGTGTACTTTCGCCGGCGTTGTCGGCAACGCACAAAACCGCCGCTGTATCCAGCTTACGTGGCTAACGCATCGCATCTCAGTATCTGCAGTGTGCTTGTTGGACTGCAACGCGTGCTCATGCTGTTGCTGCGTACTGCCTTCATCGTAAGAATTGACCCAAGCTTCTAGTGCAGATCCGCTGCTGTTCCCATTGTCGCGCGCTGTACAGATCTGGAAAGTACTGGCCAGAATTCTGGTTTCACCGTTCTCAAAGGTGAGCGCGGCAGTGTTTCGCACGCCACTGGAGCATTGGCCGTAGCCCTAATCTCAGCCTTGTGCTGGTTCAGTTCAGCTCACTTTGACACTTTGCGCTGAGGCGACCTGGCGATTATACGGGTGCCGCAGCATATGCACCTTGCCACTGACGACACGCATTGCAGCTGCGGATTCGCGGGGTGCCCAAGGAACTCAGCCCAGTATGAATCAAAACGATAGTGTGTTCAGCGCTGCAAGCTTCAAAGCGGTCTGTTGGTGCATGGTAAGGTGGAGCGCAGTCATTAGCAGCAAATGGCGCTTAAGTGTTGGATCAAACGCCGTTCATCTGCTGGCACTCACAGCTGTTGCACATGCAAATCCACCACCAGCAACCTCAGCTGCTCACTTCAATCGCTGCCCGCTTGAAGTGCCACAGCGCACGGGCAGCACGTGATGATACATACATGCCTACCTTGCATACCAGCAGCGTGACCTGTCCCTGTGCTCTCCTCTGGGTGGGGTTACGATTAGGGTTACATTAGAAACAACGGTATTTGCAGCAGCTGCTTTATCAAGTGACTGCTGCGCGGTCTCGCTGGCAACTGGCGAACTGGTAACGCAAGTGAACAAATGACTTCATGGTTTGTTGCAGCGACATGCAAGTCAGAGTTGCGGAAGTGTTGCTTGACAGCAAGCGACGAATCTCCCCGCACGCCACCTGTCACACCTGACAGCACGCCACTTGTCGCCGCGTCCCTCCCACGCCGCTGGACTCCTTTGCACTGAGACGTCGAGGCACTGCTCGACGCACCGACGGCTCGCCATCTATCTCACCTGACAGCTCGCCACCTGTCACACCTGACATCGCGCCACCTGTCACCGCTGCCCCTGCTCGCAGGTGGACTTCTTTGCCACGTACTGCGCCGACGTGCTGACCAGCAGCGTCAAGACAGTGCTCGACATGGCCTGGACGATTGGGTTCTTTCTCAGCGGCGACTTCCTCATGGATCGCCACGTCTGGATGGCACGCCATAAATCCAACAGCTGGGAACAGGTAGGGTTAGGGTTAGGGTAAATCCCTACATGTATGGTATGAATGAATCCATGTATATACATAAGTCCAACAGCTGGGAGCAGGTAGGGTTAGGGTTAGGGTAAATCCCTAGATAGAAGTTTGTGAATAAAAGTATGACGATGCATTTATGTTCAACAGCTGGGAGCAGGTAGGGTTAGGGTTACGGTAAATCCCTAAATAGGAGTCTATGAATAAATCCATGACTATGCATAAGTCCAACAGCTGGGAGCAGGTAGGGTTAGGGTCAGGGTAAATTCCTACATCTATAAATAAATCCATGGATATACATAAATCCAACAGCTGGGAGCAGGTAGGGTGGGGGTTACGGTTGGGAGCCCCTCAGTAGCGTACTCAGTCGCGGCTGCTGGAAGCAGGTGGGGAGGGTCAATGTCACAACAATAAATTGAAGTTTTTCACTGCGAGCACCTCAGGTGTAGTACAAGTACTAGGGTGCTAGCCGTCATGAATAGAGTTTGTGGTAATGATGATTGCCAGGCCTTCGTTCCTTGGGCAAAGGCAATGCTCGACACGGGGCAGCGCTCAACATGACCTGCACAACATGACCTACACAGCAGGCTTCTGCGTCTGTATGCTGGGCAGGCATACTGCGTTAGACCGCGGACTGGTATAGATTTGACGATGCACAATAAATCCAGGGTTGCGTGGCTGTCATGTTGGCTGCAAAGTATGACTGGCGATAGCGACCATTAATGTTGATGTGTACTTACGCACGGAGTCGCGTGCTTGGCGTAGACTCTTTGTCGCAAGCAAAACCTCAAGTGCTGGTGCGTACTCCCCAAAAATGGTCCGGATTGGGCGAAGTGTACGACACAGGCCCTCACAGTCACAGTGCATGAGTTGCAGCACTGGCACAACTCCGGCGATCAGTCATGTGCGCCTGTTGTATGCACTAACCATGGACTACTGGGCAGTGCTGGCCACTTTTGTTGTGCTTGAGGTGCTTCTGAACACTTGGTGTCTTGATTGTAGCAGTGCTTAAAGTGTCGAGCTCAGCTGTGTTCAATGCTGCTGCAGATCATCACGCCCTCGCAGCGCTTGCCTCCATTCACCATCAAGCCGCTTGTATATGCGTGAGGTGCTTCTGAATACTTGGTGCTTTGATCATAGCAGTGCTTTAAGTGTCGAGCTCGGCAGTGCTTGACACCGCCGCAGGGCCATCACTAAGCCCTTGCAGTTCTTGCCTTCATTCACTGTCGAGCCGCTGCATTCCACATGTGACAACGCAGACTCAGCAAACCCGCTGCCGTTCTTGCGGTCCCTCTGCTGCAGCAATTCTGGTATGTCAGTGTCTTGGTGCCGGCGCTGTGCGTGCTGCCGCTGTGGCTGCGCTTCCAGCAGTGCCTCAGGCGCTACCACGACACTGGCAAGCGCTTCCCCAACCTGGCCAACGCACTCAAGTGAGCCAAATTAGCGAGTGACGGTAGATTTTGACTTATTTACTAGGCACAATGAGGCACAGGCCACAGCCACATAATTGTTCCAGCAATGTCTGAGGCGCTACCACGACACCGGCAAGCGCTTTGTTTCCAAATCTGGCCAATGCGCTCAAGCCGAAATAGGGAGCAACACTTGCTTTCAACTCATCATTCACGCACAATGCGGCACGTAGCACTCAAGTAAGCCAAAGCAGCGAGTGACAGTGGTGCTGGCTTGTCATTCAGACGCAATGAGGTATATGCCACGTAAGTATGAGAGGCACAGGCTCTCTACCTGCAGACTGGAAGCAGCAAGCGCCTCATCAACCTAGTCAATGCACTTGAGTAAGCCAACCAATCCACAGCTTGATCTGCCCAAACCTGTGCCTTGTGAGCCCTTCAAGTACTGTATCATACTTGAAGATGTGCTTGAAGTATGTTGTTCATGTTCGACTGATTGTTTGCTGAGGCACAGGCGAGGCAAGCATGGCGCCGCACGTAATTCGACAGCTGCAATGTGAAAATATGTGCTTGGAAGTACACAGTTTGATGTCAGTGACAATATATACATACTTCAAAGTACCAGATATAACATATCTCAAACGCTAAAAGCTTGCACACAGAAGTCTTTTTGACTGGTGGATACGGTGGTACTGTTTGACTCGTAGCCAATTGCTGCAGCAGCGGCGACCACGGTTTTTCACGGAAGGCACTTGCGGCTGACCATCCCTTGTCACCTGGAGCTCTACGATCTTTTGATTCGTTTTCATACATCATGTCATGCATGCACAGCATCATTGACAGCAGTCAAAGACTGCACTTCACGGGGCTCAAGGCTCATTTTTCGATGCTGGTGCTCTGTTGCGTGTGTGCAGATATGCCATGGCGCAGACAGTGTCCATCTTTGGTGTCTTTCGGCCGCCAGGTACCGAGTCATGGCAACAAGTAGGGTTAGTGGTTTATTGTTTGGCTTAGGGTTAAGTAAGGGTTAGGCCAAAGTTAAAAGGTAAGGGTTGGGGTTAGGGTTAAGACGCGTTCAGGCCGCCAGGCACAGACAGAGTTGATGATCCATCACGCATGCTGTGCATGTGATTGCGGAATTTCGGCACCAGCGGCAGGCGCGTCTATTCCGTGCCACACCATCACTGCAAAATCAATCATCAACTGAGGCGGTTCATGCCACTATAGCTTCTGTGCTTTGTACAAACATATGGTGATTCTTCTTTCACGCAATCTGTGACATTGTGAAATGCCTTCATCTTTAATAGCTGTTTCTATTCTGTTTGCCGCCCATCATTAGGCACCATAATTTGATGGCGTTCTCAAAAGTACCTCCATGTCGATATGCTGATCCACGCATTGCATGCCATTCTGAACTGCCTGCATCACTGGCAGTGACGTCTGGTGGAACACCTGGTGGCACATCAAGCATTAACATTTACTGAGTGTACCCGGACGTGCTCCACTAGCATTCACTGATTTACGTGGACGTGCAGATCTACGCAATTTGTGCCATTCACACAATTGTACTTCGCGTCACTGATGGTGACATCTTACCTGTGCCAAACCATTGCTGCAGTGGCCACCATTGACAGCTACAATGGCATCTGGATGGCCCTGCACATCGTCAGTTCGCTGTACTCATTCTGACTGAGCATCAAGCACTAAAACCAACACATAAACTGTTACTGAATCCTTGCATATGCCCTTCTGAACTGATTTGCCGCACTAGATTTTACTGATGTACGCTGGCCTGCAGATCTACGCAACGCGTGCCATTTTGAGTTTTCTGCGCCACTGATGGTGACCTCAACAGATGCGCATCGATGTGCTGCACAAGCATCGACTCATGTACGTTGATGTGCTGATTCACGCAATGCGTGCCATGATTATGAAAATTGAGCGCGTCACTGACAGTGACGCCATGCGCCATTCATTGCTGCAGCGCCCACCATTGACGTCTACAACGGCATCTGGATGGCGCTGTACATAGTCAGTTCGCTGTACTCGTTCTGGTGGGACATCAAGCAGGACTGGGGCCTCGGCCACAGGAAGCACGGGTGGCTCAGCGAGCGGCGCATGCACAGCAGGTAAACTTCAACTGTGACGCATGAACAGCAGGTAAACTTGAACTGTGACACACGGACAGCATGTGAACTTTAACTGTGATGCACGGACAGTGCCAACGACAGTGCACCTGACCTCAGCATTGGCGTCGATGCTGCAGATAAAATAATATTGTTTTTATTACAGTATGGCTACTTGTTGGAGACAGAAGCATCAAGACTGGGTCTCAGACTGCGTCTCAGTATTGACATGAGAAGGACACTGCCTGCCGCACAACAGCAAAAAAGGCGTCATTTATGCCATGTTCACGGCAGCAACAAGTATTACAGTTCCGCTACATTTGTAATTATAATCCCTATTCGTAGCGCAACGCTGACAAACCCTCCTTGTAGGGTCGTCCAGCAATGTCAGCCTGAGAGCCCACTGTTATATCCCTTCAACCGAAATGCTCAATTACGATAGGCATGTACACGTGACGTCAAGCAACGCCTCGCACCACAATGGGTGGCTTAGCAGAAGGTGCACGCACGCCTGATGACCTGCAACAGTGAAGCTAAAAGGCAGCCTGTCGCACCGCCATTGGTGTGCACATTGCGACTAAGTGTGCTACCCTCTGGACTATACGTATCCTGTGATTATGCCGGCTGCCACGCTGTAGCGAATGCGTGCACCAACAACTCACGTGCACATTGGCAGTGCTTGTTGCTCAGCAGCAACACGCCCTCTGTGCATGCCCTGCGTTAATTTCCAGCCTAAGTCCGCCCTAGACTACAATGCCACAACACTGACTGAATTAGCTGCATCAACAGCCATCCACTGCTTCTCTGGCATTTTACGCTTCCACGCACCTTAATGCTTTCGGCCTGCTGCTGGCCACGAGAATTGAGACCAAGGACGACGAGTCTGCAGTCCTACAGCATCTCCCTATGTTGCTGCAAAACCGCGCCCGATGTTGCTACAGCAGCGGCTCCACGCACGCAATACGGACTCCGCACCCGCACAAATGTGCACCTTGTGCAGGCGCAGAGGTCGTTGTACGAATGCGTGTCGCACAGGTGAAATCACTGATGACTGCGTTCATGCAGCGCCAGCACGCAGCGCGAGCGGATACAATTCGCTACGGCGAGTGCTGCAAGCGTTTTGGCCACTGCCACATCGCTCGCAAAGAGCACTGATTCCGCTCCCTGCTGTTGCTGTGCTGCTGCTATCGTGGCTGTTGCTGCTGCTGCTCCTGCCGCCGCCGCTGCCACTGCCGCCACCCCGCTGCTGCTGCTGCTGCTGCTGCTGCTGCTGCCGCCGCCTTTGCTTTGCCAGAGTGTGGGTATACTGGGCAACGATAGCGGTAGACCTGATCCTGCGGTTCAACTGGCTCTACTCATTCATACCGCCAGGTAAGGTGCACAATCAATTCAGGCGGAAACTGGTGTCTGGGGTTGAGGGCGGTATGACTGCTGACCATTGAAGTTTGCTCTTGGTGCAGCTTAGGGTTAGCCTAACCCTAACCCTAACCCTAACCCCAACCCTCCGCTGTATCTCTCAAGCGGAACAGCCAACAGTACACTTGCCTGTGCAGACTATCTGGCCATGCCACAGCATTTGCGCGCGTCGCAGTGGCAGCGCTCGGTGGCCATCATTTCCCGCCAAGCATCAACGAATAGGGTTGCATCTGGTGAACCTCATGAGCCTGACACAATAATTTGGGTTCAGAGCGTCGAGGCGTCGTGCACTTCACATTCAAGTACGCCTGCATCTCGTTCCCCTCAGCTTTGCTGACAAATTGTCGTAAACGTTGAGGTTGGTTTTGTTTGTCTGTAGCAGAGGTTTCACAAAACTACTTCAACTATACTAGTAGTGTCTGAAGATTGTTAGGCCGAGGCTGCCACTGTGTAAGGTTGAACCTCTCATCAGACTTGGTGCTTATCCCAAGATCAAATCGCTGGCACAGTGACCTTGAGATACCTACAGTATGAAAGCCCGACCTCTCCCAGGCGGCCATCTGCATGACATGAAATACACATCTTTGCTCAGCCTGTAGTGGAGTTCGCTGCTGCTGAAATGGATTCAATCGCTTTGCCTACATTGAAGCTGGCTGCTGCTGCAATCGGCACATTGCTCATAGCATCTTCGCTTTGCCTGCATTCAAGTTCACTGCTGCTGCTGCTGCAATCGACACATTGCTCATCGCATCGTTGTTGAAGTTCACTGCACTGAGCACTGCTGCGCGCCCGCCCGCGTCCGCAGGCACCTCCCACTTCTTCATCGTCCCCAACTACGTGACGACGGTTGTGATCATGCTGGAGATCTTCCGGCGGACGCTCTGGGGGGTCAGTATGCCGACGAAATGCTCAAATGATGTACTTGCAATGCAGTACTGCGTTGTCCTTTTTACAATTTCTCGCTCAGGGGGCGCACAAAGCCTAAGTATTATTTTTATTTCCATGTCCGGATTCCTTAGCAGCAAGGGGATATTTGGTGACTGACAGCAGTGAGCTCAATTTTTGCGAATAATTTTTTGGTTATCCAGGCAGTGTGGCAACACAGTCGCACACACTCTGTGGAAGTGAGTGTTGTCTTGATCGCTAGAATAATCTATCAAAAGAGTGCAATCCAGGTCTGCAAAGTACTTGTACATACCGTTGTCAAAGCGAGCCTGCGCAGGACGTGATTGGCTTGCAAAGCAAAGTCCGGTCAACTGCGCATTGCGCAACAACAGCTTGTTTGCAAACCCCAGTTCCATTGCGGTGTCTAGTGCCTCATACTCCCAGCCCTGGCTTGCCGAATTTATCTGGGAATAGGCAGTTGCCAGATAATGGCGCTCGCAGTTGAGAGCATCGCCTCAGATAAAGTATGTTGACATCTGCCTAGCTTCACTCCTGTATTGAGCAACCACATTTGTCATCTTGGGGCATGTTGAAAGCCAAACGGTGTGGCTCCAGGCTCTTCAAACATCCTCTTCAAACATCATATGTGTCATCTGCAGTGCTCAACACAGTTCCCATGGTCCACCACGTCACGCCAGAATCGTTCTCAAAATCTCTTGAAGCACTCCCCGACCGTATTTCAACAATGATCCATTTCTACGTGGTTGGCCCAATAGCCTGAGCGCTGTTACAGCCTGTTGCAGTGCTCAGTATGATTCATTGCCCCGCACAGCACTGACTGTGGTCCACAAGTATTCAATCAATGGCCTTTTCTCATGAACTTTGAGCTCCTCAGGGCATGTTGAAGGGCTTGTATTAAAACAAAGCCAGTATCCATGGCTGCTCGCCTTAGCTTGCCCTTTGCAATGTGGCTCTTCCCGTCCGCTTTGCGCTCACAGTTCTTCAGGCTAGAAAACGAGCACCTGCGGAACACGGAGGGATACCGCACAATCGACGTCGTGCCGCTGCACTTTCACACTGCCAAAACCATCACGGAGAAGAAGGTCAGTATTTGGGGTGCAACAGCGCGCCTCTGCTATAGAAGAAGTACTTTGAGACATTGCCTGCATAGACTGTTGTTGATAGGCCCCGGCGGCAAGCAAGACAAACCTTGGAACATTTCATCACATTGCTATGGAAAAAGAAGGATGAAACTGCGAATTGCACAACAGACGAGACCTTTTGCCAACACACCAGCGCAGATGCGGCGAAAGAAAATAGCGGAGCGTTTTCAGTAGCGCGCCTCAGGCGCAGCTTGCCCGATGTCCATGTGTACTGCGCGTGACACAGAATTTTCCTGCAGTTGCAGGCGCGGATTGTTCTCTTGCCTTGGCCCTGCGGTTATAGGCACACAATATTGCTAGCGTGCAGCAGTGGCATTTACTGTACACAGGACATGAGGGCCTTGCGATGGCGCCCTTTGCTCCGATGCTGTCTAGTCGCCCCAACAGTGTCCGATCTGTTGATGTCCCATCTGCACTTCGCACTGCGAACTTGCAGAAGCCATTCATTGCAGTATTAACTTCGCTAAGCCTTGCTACGCAGTTTTCAGTGTGCCCACGCAACAAGCATGTCATGCAGTTACCCACCTGCAGAATGATGTGCGGTACGCTCAGACTAGGTTCACAATTGGGGTCAGGGCGAGGCTCACCCCTAGTACTTGCCCCAATGCTGCAACTTGCAATGTTCGGATTTGAGCCAACAACCGAGGCGACTCCACAATGCTCCAGCAGCTGTGCATTGCAGTCAACTGCATCCAAGCACAATCTCACCAACAGTCCAATGCCTGCCTTCCGTCGATCTCAGAGCAAGGGCGGGGCGTGGGTCTTGGGCGAGGTGTTTCTGGTTGCTGCCAGTGCCATTGTCGTCACCGTCGCTGCTGTGGTGGTGGCCAGAAATCATGACTAGCGGCATTGGACTGTGCCTTGCATGCCCCATCAGCGGCACCGGCTACTGAGCCACGGGGATATACGGCAGCTGCTGCAGCAGCTAAGGTCACACAGTTGCCTTGATGTGGCGGTTATACCACCACCAGCAGCAGCAGCAGCAGCAAAGATGCCAGCCAGCAGGGGCAGAAGGCTGAAGGAGCGACGGCAGTGTAAAGACCAGCAAGCACCGGAGTGGCCGGTGGCGTTTTCATCACAGTGCTCCACAACAGAGCTACTGGCAGCGGAAGAAGCACCACTGAAACTCTTGAAGGGACCACGTATTGCTTCATGCGAGCAAGTTGTATTGAGTGTAGCAAGGGGAGCCTACAATGGCGCTTGGCTCGGAAGGCACATACAAGTGTGGCCACCACCACTGTCATGCATTTGGCATGGGGAAAGGTTCCTGAGACAGCTTTTGGACAATGCTGTGTTTTCAGCAGTGAAGCACGGGTGGTGATGCTGTGTCATGTGGCCAGCACTGTCACGTATATGACATCGAAACACGTTGCCGAGACAGATTTTGGACAATGCGGTGTTTCAACAGTGACGCATTGCGGTAATGGAGTGTTGTGAAGAGTGCGCTTGTTAAGTAGTACAATCTCACGCTTCCTGTCTGCTGACCTGTCCGGCATTGCATTGCTCATTTTTACAAGCGAAGATGGCACCTCTTTAAAGAGCGGAGAGCAGTGAGCGCCGCAGTTGCAGGGACGCTGCTGGTCTATGAATGCCCAATAAATGCAAGCACGTCACGCCCTCTGCGTACGTATGGACTTGTATTTATCAAGGCCCAAGGGAGGCCGGGTTGCCTATGCAATCGAAAAGCTTGCGTCAACGCAGCAGCCTAGTCTGCGCTGTGCCCTAGGAGTTTGGATACCGGCGCCGCAACACAGCCCAGCATTCGCGCTCCACGTGTGTATGCCATGACGCGCTCCGCCAACTCCCGCGCCAGCGATATGCTCAGCTCAATGTGGATCTGACGCTTAGCTAACCCGGCCTTGCGTAACACATCTGCCTTCCCCCCCCCTGAGCACAGTGCTGAGTGCATTGCCAACTCCTTAACAAAAAGGCTTGTCTGCTTGCCCAGCCGTCCGTACGACTCCTGCACGAATGGCACAAAAGCCCAAGATGACGTCAAGGTGCCGGTGTGGTGCTTGACCTTCGCGTCCTCCCCCACCCCAGCAGCATCGCCGTCCGTGTTCGACAGAGCAGATCGGCAGCATTCAGCCCTCTATGCATGAGGGACTGTAATGCCACACGATGAGTACAGACACTTAGCGCAGCCAGCGTGCGTCCGGGGCAATGGCGTGGATGAGCGTGCCACCCGCTGCCAATGACTGCCCGGGTGCGGCGCCCATGTCCAGTATGGCAGCAGCCACGATGATTTTGGTTGCAATTTTCATAGACGGGTGGGGCATACAGGGCGAGGTGTGCCCATGGCGGTGCTGTGACGTGAGCCCCACCTCCACGCATGCGATCAGCTGCCCCAGCCAGCACATCGGGGGCACAACGCGACACACACTGCCCAAAAGCGGTGCCTGCAGCGCATCTTGAGACAGTACCATGAGCTGAGCATATCGCTGGCGCGGGAGTTGGCGGAGCGCGTCATGGCATACACACGTGGAGCGCGAATGCTGGGCTGTGTTGCGGCGCCGGTGTCCAAACTCCTAGGGCACAGCGCAGACTAGGCTGCTGCGTTGACGCAAGCTTTTCGATTGCATAGGCAACCCGGCCTCCCTTGGGCCTTTATAAATACAAGTCCATACGTACCATGTCTCTATTGTCCGCAATGAGGACGCTAGCGTCTTCAAGGTACCGGGGTATTGGGCGGACACAGTCATTGACCCAGGGTGTCTGCACTTTAGCAGTGCATACAGTAACAAGGGAATAGTGCTAGACACAAGTGTGCGCGCACCCACGGCGAGCTCGTACCTGACAGGCAAAACAAATGCCTCGAACACGGACGGCTATGCTGCTGGGGTGGGGGAGGACGCGAAGGTCAAGCACCACACCGGCACCTTGACGTCATCTTGGGCTTTTGTACCATTTGTGCAGGAGTCGTACGGAAGGCTGGGCAAGCAGACAAGACTTTTTGTCAAGGAGTTGGCAATGCATTCAGCACTGTGCTCAGGGGGGGGGAAGGCAGATGTGTTACGCAAGGCCGGGTTAGCTAAGCGTCAGATCCTCATTGAGCTGAGCATGTCGCTGGCGCGGGAGTTGGCGGAGCGCGTCATGGCGTACACACGCGGAGCGCGAATGCTGGGCTGTGTTGCAGTGCCGGTATCCAAGCTCCTAGGACACAGCGCAGACTAGGCTGCCACGCAAGCTTTTCGATTGCATAGACAACCCGGCCTCCCTTGGGCCTTTATAAATAAATACAAGTCCATACGTACAGACACTTAGACTGTCACTGTAACGTCAACTGCAGGGTACATTGGCGGCGCCAGCTCACAATGGTTCTTACAGTGCCAGTGTCATGTTGCTGGTTCTGTGGCACAGGTGTGGCTCAGCTGCCTGCACACAAAACACAATTGTTTCAACCACGTGTAGCTTGATTGTAGTGCAGCCACTGAGCTTAGTTGCGCACGAGGTACGGACCATACACATGTGCAGCATGCAAACAGGCATGAAGCCAATACATTGCTGCGCAAAAAATGGTTCACCTTGAACTTCACATATAATTTCACATTTTAACTTCATGTTTGAACTTTCATCCCGTGCGCTCGTGTCATGAGTGCTGTGTGCGGTTGCCACGCATGGTTTTGTTTGTCGTCCACAAGCTGCACCCTACATGTCGTGTATCATTGCTCGATGCAGTCGTTGTACCCCCATCTGTGCTCTGTGTGCCGGCTGTGCTGCCTTGCCCTTGCGGCTGTGCGTGTGCCTGTTGCAAGCACCGGTCCGTATATTCGTCCTGGCGGGACTCACATGTACGCTCATATGGTATACACGGTTGAGCGATTGTCATCTTCTGGGCCTTGCTGTACGTACATCCGATCCGAGACATTCCCGGATCCGAGCACGGCGCCGGGCACGTCTTCAAGTGGTAGTTCGGCCTGAACGAAAGTTTCGTTTCGAAACAGGCCGGCGGCTCACAGCTCACAAACAGCGAAAGCAAAGGCAGTGGGCTGGTCTGGGAGTCAACGATTTACAGGCGCGTGTTTTGAGGGAGACGCAAGGGGCCTCGAAGTCTTCTGACGTTTTAGATTCAAGATATCATAGGCAAGATCATGAGCGCCACAACCACTGCAGCTTACAACGAGGCAGCGGACATTGGCGAATGCAAGGACGGCATCAACAGCAAGAGAACCCTGGTGGCTGTAGAGCGGCGCAACGCGGTCACTCTGCACTTCATTCGTCACGCGCAAGCCACCCACAACGCAGCTGCCGAGAAGGTCGGCAGGGCTGCCTACTACGACTGGGTAAGTTTGCTGACAAAAGAGCTTCCAAACCCGTAGCTTGCGGATCGATTGTGGTCCAAGTTACACATACTACATCTTATGGATTGTGCTATTATTATAAGTACTTTATCAAGGAGTCTTTACCCATTGACTCAACTTGAAGCTGATGAGCATGCTCCTGAAGACCAGAGAGACAAGCATGGTCGCGGACTTCCAAAACCTACCGCATTCCAAATTTAATCTGACAATCACAAATTCTTGAGCTTAGTGCATGCAGAGCCACGCGAATTTCAGCAAGCCTTGCCGGCCATGAATCTATTGGCCAATTCGGCGCTTGGTGGCCCTGAATACAGGCACCCTGATCAGCACCTGGAACGAAGCAGTGCATAGCACCCGCTTGTGCCTATCACACATCTACTGCAAACCTAAACGTTTTCGACAACTAATCCCTATTGTATACAGTAAATCTTAGTCTGGCTTGCTGTCCCTGCCTCTTAAGTTATTGCGAAACTTTCAACTTGTGCAACAGACCAGCCGTTACACTTGCACACATCAGTGCACTGGATGTGCGGCTACTAGTAAGCGTATGGACTGCAACTGGACTGAGTTAGCGTTGCAATCAATTAACAAAACATAAACCAGGCACTTGAGTGCATTGCGTGACTCCAGAGGGTGTGTGCAGTGTACCAGCTGCCAGCCTTAAATTGATGCTGATGGTTTTTCAAGTGATGTGCGGGTTCTGAAGCTACCTGCTGATCACTGTCTTCAAAACGAATCATTTCATCTGGCCTTTTTAATGGCCCTCCTGCTGCAGCATGTATACATTCGCTGACACATTCGCTGATCTGAGCCATGTGTGTTGATCTAAATCAAGCTGTACACTACGCCAGCTGCCTTTGTTCCATACATGCATACTCAATCTTATGCTACCTGCCGCTATGTTCAGTGTGCGCTCCCCATGGCTGAGCGCTGCTCTTCACCTGCAGCTCATTCATGCACAAACACAACGGCTTTCACAATCCAGAAACTTGCGAATGACCACCGGTACTTTCCCACTTTCCTGGCAGGCTCACCTGGATGCCCGGCTGACCGACCTTGGTCGAGAGCAGGCACAGGGCCTCGGGGCAACGCTTGGCACCACCATCGATGAGATTCAGCTGATGGTTGTGTCGCCTATGTCCAGAGCCCTCGAGACGGCGTCAATCGCGTTTGAGCAGGTGCGCTGCGGCGCGCGCCTCTTTGGTGCGCAGTATCGCACTTCAATTTTTTCATGAGGTAACCTGCGCTTCTTTGGTGCAACACTCATGGCCATTACTCTTACCAGCTTTAAATGCTTTCCGGCGGCCCTGCATAGGGCGGCAGGCTGTAAGCTAGGGCCAGAGCAGGCATGAAGCAATGCAGGGTTCGGCACATGCCCTACTTATTGAGTATTGTTGTATGCTTCAACTAGGAACGCAAAGGGCATACAGTTTGAAATTGTAGACGGAGGCCAGCAAGTTGACATCCGAGAGTCTGCACATGGTGGAACTCCCAGAGCTGCAGCTGCAACCGCATCGCGATACCGGAGAAGGCCAGATGTACTGACCACGTGCTTTCAACAAAGCCATCATTGCTTCCTGCACTCTGTTTTGAGCATGCAACTCATTGACTTCACCTACAGCAAACCAGGTGTCAGATTGTTGCCTGTGCTGTGGCAGGTGAAGTCACTGTATGTCGGCGCAGACAAATGCAGAGTGACCATATCTACAGCCGCCAATTAACCAAAACCTGTTTGACGGCATGCTTTGAATGAGAATGGGCGTCTTGCCCCAGCAGCACTACACAAGAAAGACTTGACAACATGCTTACAAATGCATGCTCACATGACCATGGCACCAAGGGTGCAAGGCTCCCCCTATCACTTGCAAAGGCAGCCATGCCCCCATTTGAGGCTGCAGCTATATACATACTGAAGTACGTCCAGTCGAAGGCCTCACTGAAGCATTTGTTGCAAGAGCTTGTGCTATGAGTGCGAGCTGCAAACCACAAGCCCCGAACGAGGCATCAGCCCTTGTGTTTGTGCAGACGATGTCTTTCTGCTATTGCCAGCCACATTGGCTATGGTGAAGGCCTCCTCGGCGATCTCTGCGCACTCATTCTCCGTCACATGCTCATGAACACAATCATGCTAACAGATACATGCATGGCCATATTGCAGGTGCCGAGTCACATTCCGTGGGTCGCGCTTGAGTGTGCCCGCGAGCGCGCCGGGAACCATCCGTGCGACAAGCGCAGAACGTGAGTGCATACTCTGAGTCAGACTTGCAGCCCTGAAGTCATGGCGAGACTCAAAGTCGTGGTGAAGCGGGTATGGCAGTTTCTGGAGTACTCAAAAGAGTTGTACAGTTTCAAATGCTTTTGCATGCCCACATTGCCAAAGCTTAGAGTACAAGTAGTGATAGAAGGGCAAGGGTGTTATGCGCTATGGATGTTGTGTGAAGGGACAGCAAGACAGATGTGTCGAAAGGCAGCTGCTCATTGGAGACTCGCCGAGGCACTTTAACTCGTTTCACTTGTGTGAACTGTTGACGACTGGCCACACACCCAGCATTGGTGTGCTTCCAGCCCCCTGATGTAGATTCTGTATGTTACCTTTGCTTGTGCATACTGATGTACTTGTAGCTCATATGTAGCTCACCATTTGTAGCTCACCATATGTAGCTCACCAAATGTAGCTCACCATATGGTCTGATCCAAGATTTTCAAGGTATTGAGAGTCGAGCTTTTACCATCCGAACAGCTATTGCGCAAATAGTGAAGTACTGCGCAGTCTTGCCATCAATGCTGCTTGATACATGGGGCTGATTACTGTACGTTTTTGTTGATGGCAACTGCAGAAGGACTGAGCTCAAGGAGCACTTCCCGCACATTGACTGGTCCCTCATTGAGTCAGACTCTGATGCGCTTTGGGACACTCTTGGAGAAGATAGGTAATAAGCAATACAGTGCACATGTTGCAGTTACTGAATGTTGGCACGGCTTGTAAATATGCAAGCTGAAGTGATCAACTGGTGGTGTTGCTTTCAAAAAAGCCTGGTGCACGCAGGCATGTTAATGTTGCAATTTGTTTCCATTTTGCGTCCACACCAATGCGCATTTGCTCATGTAGTTGATGTACATCATAGACACGGCATCTACATGTGCGTGCAATGTACTTCGAAGTATGATTTAAAGCATATGAAGCATACTTTATGAGCTTGATGCGACTGCTCCCGCTGAATACCAAGTAGCGCCACACACAACAATGCTCATGAGTTGTGGGCATTGGATGTGCACGCATAGCACCATGAAAGTATCCTGCAAAGCTGCTATGACGTGCACATGTCGCTCTCTTCTTTGCAACACCAGAAAACCATCAAAGTACTTCAACATCACTCATAGAAGGTACTCTGCAATTCCTCAGAAGTGTTATAATATAACGCAGGTCAAGGCTATGCCTGAGGCCACTGTCTCCAAAGTGTCCAGAAGGCTGACCTCAAAGGAAGCCGAAGTGTGTGGGGTTGCCGCGTGTAAACTTGTTGTCAACGACAAGTCTCTTAACAAGTGACTGCTTTCGGAATACCATCCCTCTTTGTTCATGCTCTATGCAATGCCAGAACAACATCATGGAGTAACAGGGGCTAAGTGACGACAACTTTGAGGTATGCAATGTAGATGATAGGGGTTCAGACTCTGCAAGGCCCTTGCAGAGTTCATGTCAAAGCAACGCTGTGCTAAGCTGGAGCAAATCATTGCCATGGGCAGGAGCCTCACGCACACATGTGGCAGCATGTAAACGCCTGTGAAGTGGAGCGTCACTTGATCCTCAGTTTCCGTCACCATCATGTTTGATGATGACCGCACCCAGAATTGAAATTTTCTCACGTGCCATGCTGCATCAGGGAGACGGATGGCATGATGGTGGCGCGCGCACACGATCTCTTCGAGTGGATCCGTGCGCGGCCCGAGACCAACATTGCCATTGTGACGCACAGCGCCTATCTCTCGGTGCTGTTCAACAAGGCCGTGCGCTGCGGCGAGGGCCTGCAGACCTGGTTCAACAATGCGGAGATGCGCAGCACCCTCATGCAGCTCTGAGTTCACGCCTGTACAGTGGGAGTTCAGCTTGTGTATGACGAGCAGACCTGACAAATTGCGCGTGGCACTTTTTGCCCAGGGCAGCAATTCAGGCACCGCTTATTACGTCCCTATTGGGCGTGTGCAGTAAAGTTGCTGCAGCGGGGCGGCGTTTCTGCGCCAGTGTTGCAATGCGCTGATGTTGGCTTCATTTATTGGCTTCATTTCAAGTTGGGTGGTGCAGCTGTGCGGCTGTTACCTCCTGCATGTACACCTTTGATATTTACATGTGCATTCACCGGCAGGTTGGCTGGCCTACGGGTCTTTGCTGCAAGTTTGACGACACGAGGCAAATACAAAGAATCACTTCAGATCCGCAACAGTTTAGCTATCAAAAGCGGCAGATGTTTTGAATGTGAGTTGCTTGTTGTGTGTCTGCAGGTATGCTGACACGCCCTGCTGCAATGCTCATGCAGAACAAGGTGATTGTCCGGCAGGTTGCGGCACAAATGGTTTGCTCAGAACGCAGTGGCCAACTCCAAAAGCTGCACTCCAAACGCTGCCGTCATCCAAAATGTGTTGCTATGCTATACTTCTATATGGTGTGTCTGCAGTGCTTGAGGGATGCTTGTCACACACTGGCAGCTACTTGAAGTATATACAATTGCCCTGCTCAAATGGTGCAGTTTACGTGGCCGAGATTGCCTTGTGTGTGCGCTTCACGACCGGCAATGCACGAAGTCAACTCAAACCATGATGCACATGTGAGTGAAGCATGTTGCTTCTTGTAGCCTGCGCCGAAGGAAAAGCAACACAGCCAGGACCTCTCAGGTGGCACAAGTTTGGCAAAGAGAGTTGACACACGACAGTAGCTGCGAGGCTCGTCTCCAGACTTGACAAATTCAAAAATCTCGCCTGCGTGTATATGAGTATTATGCACGCCAAGTCAGTGCTACCTTCCGGGACTTCACTAGCCAGTTGTCAAAAACAACCTCACGTCATGATGACTCAACTGAGCATGAAAGAATGTGGCTCATACTGTAGGACATTGTGGCACCTCACCTGGGCGCCATCACGTGTCAACTGCCAGACACTAGACGACAAGTTCCAGCTTTAACAATGCAATGACGCTACATGCTTGAAAAAGTTTGACACAGCACTGCAGCAAACCACTGCCAAGGATGCTACTTTGCAATGCACAACGCATACACTGCAGGCAGGACATTGTACCTGAGAGCGCCATGTCACATACAGTGCCACCAAGTTGCCAAATTTCAAATCGTCACACCAGCAGCTGGCATGGCTCTGTCCCGCCTTTGCAAGACAGCAACATGTGCACCGTATAAAAAACACACATATATGATCGTCAAGACTGCTGAGACACAGCCTTTGCAGTGTGCTTCACATTGCTGCTCTTGTTGCGGATGGCGTCACGGATGGCGCCAATGTCATGCCGCGCATCACAAGCGCCATGCAGGGCCAAAATGACACCAGTGGCAATGAGCGCGCTGGTTAGAAGAGCCAACAGGATGCCGACCGCGCCCTGTGACGATTCATGGGTGTAGTCCAGCTTCTCAAGACGCGCAGATGTCGTGCTGAGGTATATAATGAGACCGCCCAACATATACTGGCGAGACTGAGACAGCTCCGCATGTGGTTTTGCCGCCATGAAGATGACAATGCTAGCGAAGGCAAACAGCATGGACCATGCCGCCTGCCCTGCGGTGCCAGGCATGATGAACACAAGAAAACCTGTGAGCGCCAGCCTCCTCAGGCACTCCACCAGCTCCCAATAGCGGCAGAGGCCGGGCTTATATGGCTGCCACAAAAAAGATGACACATCCTGCTCCGCAGCGGTTTCTGCTTGTGGCGCACAAGCCAATGTATCAACCTGCTGTGTCAGCATACCAGACATGTTGGCCGTATGGGCCCTTTCCATGCCTTCGATCTCAAATTTGATACGGTCCATAGGCGCCAGCTCAGCTACTGCCCCAACACCAGTCACAGCACTGGTGCTGCCCTGCCGCACTGGCGCTTCTTCCGCCATGCTATCACTAGTACTATTGGGGGACCTAAGGCTGAGTGCTTGTCCAGCTTTTATGGAAGACGGCGCCCGCATCGGGTGCATGAGCTCCTTGGGGCGTGCACTTACAGCAGTATTGAAGACATGACGCGAGCTTGGCAATGTGCCATCGGCTGCAGTAATTTTGGCGGCGGTGGCAGTGGCAGCACCAGCAGTGCCCCCCGCGTGGTCAGGCGCTCGCTTCTTGTAGAGGAGCCAAGCAAACAGTGCTGGGACACCGATGGGGTATACAATGATCATGCACCAGGCGTACGCCTGGTAGCGTCGGTGCTCTGTGGTGCCGCACTCCTTGCTGTAGTCAGCGCGCAGGTCGCTCGTGCCCGATGCACCCACCTCCTCCAGTATGGAACAGCCAAAAGTTTGAAATATGGTACCAGAGGTTATGCTAAAGACATAAAACGCCAAAGCTATCAAGACACGACTGTGCTTGTGGACGGTGGGGGCACGGTTGCCGCGCATGTTTTGTGGCCGCCGTTTGCGAAGCCAGGCTACCAAATACCAGTGAGTGGCAATGATCGCAGCCAGGCCAAGCGGCACAAGCGTCACCAGCAGCAGGGTGGTGTAGAAGGTCATTGACACCACGCAACTGAGGAAGAAGCCATACTGTGTCAGGAAGCTGAGCCGGTCAAGGAGGTGCTCCAAGGCCGCTGGGAAGTGCAGACTGGTGATAGTCAGAAAGCCCGAAAGCACCTGGACGACCACAATGGGGATCCTGAGGCTGTTCAGCTTGCACCTTGCTGCTGTGTTGTAGGCCCCACCAAGCAGCGTTCCCGCAGCAGGGGATGGCAAGAGGTCCGCCAGCAGAAACATGGCGACACCAGCTACCACCAGAGCCAATACGCCGAGGCCGACATATGTTGCTGCGCGCATGCTTGGTGTGCAAGCTGAGCACCGGTACCCGCGCTGCGGCGCTCGGCCGTCCGCGCACACGGCGCACACTGCAGGTGCAGGGATGGCACAGAGAGGTAAGACAAGAACTTTGTTGAACTGCTGCTGACCTCAAGTCGAGTAGAGCACATGTCATTGCGCCAGGCTGTATTGCAGAACTTCAACAAAGATGGCATTGTAATCTCTGGCAGTTATGAAATGCAACAACATGAGGTTTGTTGCATATTCACCACTGGAAATTATGGGTCAACACAAAAATCACGTTGCCTACTCCAGCAATCAGCAGAGCCTCAAGTCACAGTGGTGGTTCTGGAAACCCATACTACATACTTGAAGTAGTGGTTTGTATTAAGTCCATAGGGGATCTACTGCAACGGCTCTGTGGAGAAATACAGTAACTTCAGCAGTACATTGCAATCCTGCCTGTGACTGTTTGAATAGCTAGTCTTCAGAGTGAAGGACAATTTGAATAAATGCTCTCACAGCCAAGGCTTATCGCTGTGCCCACGCACAACTGGCATGCGTACATGTTATTCCATGTACTAAAGCGGAATCAAACAGTGCCATCAACCCACACAAAAAATTTGCTTCAAAGCTCATCGATGGCCTCACATGGTCCAGTGTAGCCACGGTTGCAGTAATCGTCAGCTGCTGCAGCAGTTGCAGTAGCCACCGCTGAGGGTTCCATAAGAACCCTCCCACCCTTGCATGCGCCCTCGTTCAGGCACTTGTGGAGCACAAGATTGCCATTCCTGTCAATCTTGGAGTCGCCCCGCCAGTAGCCTGGCGACAAGGTCACTGTTTCAGCTGTCGTTCCGGCTTGAGGGCAAGAAAACCCTGGGTCATTGCATATGCTGCACACACAGGAGGATTGCATAAAGAAAGCGACTTGTTGGCGTGAGTTGAGAAGCCAGTGAAGTAGAATAGTTTTCAAGGCTTAAGCTGGCATGAAGAAACAGTTCGGCAGCTACAATCCCCACACAGACAACGCCCTTGAGACAATCTGAGCAACAAACCATCAAGCAGCACAAACAACCGGAGGTGCAGCTGCAGAGGCCAGCTGACGAAACAGCACGAAGCGGCTGCAGCAGGTGGCACCACTGCGCTGGTCCCAGCTCCAGACACCGTCCCCCCCCCCCCCTCTGGCAGAATGTAATGCTGTTGGGCTCTATCAAGACCAAGAAGCCCCCGTGCTGTATGTACTCTGAAAAATGCGCGTTCTGCAATGAAGTGTGTGCTACAGTCAATGTGTGCATACATAGAGCAGGGGTATGTAGTACCCCATATCATAAAATGGGGCAAAGGCGTGTAGCACAATCATCATGACATTCAGTTCATTGCAGTTGAAGTACAGACTTGAACCTGAATAAATGCCTTCATCACCGTTCGCTATTTGGCGCAGTGCCACAGCGTCTTCAGCTTATTTTAACATCATTTCTTGCGTCATGCAGGTAATTGGTATGCAGTAGGAGCTTATCAACACAATTTGCACCACACGCCCTTTATTTTGCAGCGATCATGACTCATGGTCACTCAAGACTGTTGACAATGACAATGCTGCAGTCACTGTGCCTGCTACAGCTGGCCATGGCCTTAGTTGAGGTTCTGACATGCCCAAGCGCAACTGCATTTGGACTGCTATAGGTGCAAATTACCACGATGGCATGAATACAGCTAGGTGCAAAGCACCCTGTGATGTGAGCGACGTGTGCGACTCTCGCTGCCACTCTCACTATGCCAAAAATAGGGTGAAAGGTTTTCTTCACATAAATTCCAAAGGGCACATTGACAGGCACAGGTCAACAAACACTGGCATTGCATCCATCACTTGAAAGCCCACCTGCATGAATTGTTGCTGATGGCAAAGTACCCCGCAGCACAACAGATGTGTGCCGCACCCGCTGTGCCAAAGTAGGCTTGGCCCAGAAGTACAAAACTCTCATCCGGCACCGCCGCCGCTACAGCATCAACATCGGCACAAGAGTGCCCCGTTCGTGTCCAAGTACTCGAGGAGCCGTAACCGTAATTGAAGCACTGCTCTGCCTTGCTCCCTTCGAATGAACAGCTGTCACAGACAACAGTTCCTGCATGAGAATGCCAGGACAATTACGGAAATTGAAGGGCGTAAGATGAGCGAAAAACTCAGCATGCAGTATGTGGTGATTGTGAGATCCATTGAAGATTAAAGTGTCAGCTAAAATCACTGGTGGCATGCTTCAAGCTGCAGCAGCCAGTGCTCTTCAGCCTGACATATTTGTGCTCCATGACGCATTATTGGCATTTCTTACATCATACTTTTTCAATGTTTTGATGTGAAGTATCACAATAACTTTCAAATTAAGTATACTTGAGATGATGTGCAGCAAACCAATAATCAGCCTGCGCGGAGTGCAATGAGGGCCAGTGCTAAACCACCATGAATGCATAATTGCCATCCTCACAAACGACTGCAGCATACCCAGGCCGGTTTGGCTAAACCCTACGCTAACCCTGCTCCAGTCTACGGCTGGATGGAATTTGCAAAGAGTTGGCTAGAACTTCAATTGACTATGACTGTCATATGCGTAAAAAGCTCATTGAATATGACTGTTATATGCGTAGAAAGTTTGAAGTAAGCAGGCCTGCCACGCTGCAGCTGTGGCTGCGTTTCCATTGGCATATCCAGTTTGAACACTTGTATTTCTCCATCAGCATCACAATTTCCGTTGTAATTGCTTAATGGTGAAGCGACGAGAATATGCGGACACAATGTAAGAGCAGGCAGCCCTGCACACCACCCGCCTGTTCTTATATTGACTTAACCCTTGTCCATGGAGCCCACATACTGCTTGTGTACTACTGTCAGCCCTCTGATATCAAGCTCTCTCGTGTTTTGCTTTGAACAGGGGGCCTGCTGCGCTGGAAATGCCACAATCTTTTTAGCTCACCCATAACCCACAACCTCTACCGTACATTGGTGACAATGGTCCACAGAGCATAATCTTGAGCTAGAAGCTGGGCACTGTGCGCCCATTGGCAGGTGTTGTCAAACAGGACAGGCCACAGGTACTGAGATGCGTAGTATCGAAATTACCTACAGGTATTGAGATGCGTAGTGTTGGGATGCGTAGTACTTCGAAGTATTGACATTAAGTACAGGTATTGAGATGCGGAGTGTTGGGAACACCGAGGCGCTCAGCACAAAAAGTTGGACACCATCAGAGTGTCACTGATATCAATGTAAATTTCACATGCAAACTTCGACATGCGTACTTTCAGTAGTTTAAGTTACTAATAGTATGGTGCCACTTGTTGTTGCAGAAACGCTCAACATAGTGCGGTTGGACAGCTCTTGCATGAGACCAATGTACAAACAACATGGCAACAGCAGTTTCAAAACGCAGGCCATTGACCCTATCACTACCCCACCCTCATTGCAAAATGCACAGCTGAGAAACTTTTCTTGCGTTTCTGTGAACTAGAGGGTATTGTTAAAACAATCCCACATTTAACGCACACACTTGGTATAACAAGGAGTTGTAGCCAGCTGCATGGATCAAGGTGCACATCACATGACACTTACTTGAAGGGTAGGAGGTGAATCGAAAGCGCTCCACAGCAACTTTGAAAGTGGCACTTTGTGCGCGCGCGTTCCGTCAGAACGAACAAACACAGAAGCTACTAGTAGTACTTGCGCAGTGTGTGGAAGAACGTCAGTGGCGCACTACAAGCAGTGTGTGCATTTCACATACGTTGGGCAAAAATGTCCCTCCATCATGCAAACACACCACAGTGGTGCATGTTTGCCAAGTCTAACCTAATGATGCTATTGGCTGCATGTTTGCAAGCTTGCGCCTTCAAGTTGCGGCACTTTTTGAATCAACATGTTCGCTTCACAAAGCCTTCAAAGGTTCAGTGACAGCGACACATAGAAGTCAGCGGTCCCATGATAGGCAACACTAAATACCACAGTGGTCATGCCCGAAATCGCTGCATGGAGTGGACTTATTTGTACTCAAAATTGCACGCTATGAATACATTTGTATGTCTGGACTTCTTGTCCCTGCTTCAATTTAGACGTAGCACAAGTACTGGATCATTGCTTGTGGCATCTACATGTGCTGTGCATGTGCTTACCCCATGCATTGTCAGACCATTGCGTAATCCGAAAAGAGGGTTTCATTGCAACCATTAGCTTGTCACCAATACATTCGGTCCTCTAGTCAAGCGCAGAAATGACAACAGCAACTTAAATTTGTTCTCACCAGTGTCGAGCGGCGTTGTGAACAACATGGCCCCTCCTTTTGCCGCCTTGTTGTCTATGAATGTCAATACCATGACGTTGACGTCAGCCAGGTGCCCATCGAATATAAGCGCGCCGCCAGCATCAAGCGCAGAGTTGCTGATAAAACTTGAGTTGGCCAGCTGCAGCACCTGCTGATTGGCATCGAGGTCCGGGCTGACAGCAAAGGCGGCAGCAGCTCCTTGCTGCGCGGTGTTGGCATTGAAGTTGC
Organism: Tribonema minus; assembly: GCA_017506865.1. Lineage (NCBI taxonomy): Eukaryota > Xanthophyceae > Tribonematales > Tribonemataceae > Tribonema > Tribonema minus. The sequence continues at coordinate 303,576 of JAFCMP010000033.1, forward strand.
AGTTGGTCACAGTACCAACGATCCCGTCCTGGACATAAAGCGCGCCGCCCCGCACTGTTGCAGCGTTGCCGGTGAATGTCGACTCCGCAATGGTCAGCTTCACGTGTGCCGCGTCACTGCTCAGTACGGAGGCGATGCCCCCACCCAACACAGCGTTGCAGTTGGTGAAGTGGCACTCCGCCAAGTCCACGCTGTGGCTGAAAGGTGACCCTACTGCCACCCCGCCGCGGGCCTGCAGCGACCTGCAGCCCGTGAAGCTGCTGGTTCGCACCACGAGGTCCGCCGAAGTGGTGATACACCCCCCTGACTCTGCTGCGAAGCCGTTTCTGAAAGTGGTGTTGGCGATGGTGGACGTGCCTATCTTGATGCCGCGGGCGTTGAACTCAATGTCTCCACCCCTTGCGTTCGCTGCGCAGTGCAGCCAAGATGAGGGAGGTGTGTGACACAATAGCTGCCAAAGTGCACGTGACTCTGTTGTCATTTCCATGCATCTTTGTCACAAATCTTGCAGAAGCAATTCATAGTTTTGGCAACTCGCGCCAAGAATGGCGGCGTTGTTGATCAGTTTGTGCACAAAAGGACCTTGTGGCCTGGAATGATGCATAGAGCGCTGTTCAAAAGTATACACTTTGACGTGCAATATTCTACTTTCCCAAGAATAGACCAAGTGCTTGTGAAATGTGTGACAAAGTCTCGTGTACTTGTATACGCGATGCCAGTGACAGCAATACAAGAAATGCAAGCATGGGCAAGCAGTCTGGACATTTAACAGCTGTTTCCAAAACAAACGACAGCTGCAGGCTCATGAAGAAATACGCAGGTGCGCCGCAGCACATGAACATGTTCGCAATAAGGAAGGCATACCTCGATTGTCCTCATAATAGCAGGAGGTGACGATTGCCTTTTCATAGAAGCTCATAGCGCCCCCTGATGCACCCGCAGTGTTGCGCACAAAAAAGCTGCTGCTGATGTCAATAGGGTCCCACGCCATAACGGCTCCACCGTCTGCGATCGCTACTCAATGGCAAGGACACCAGAGTCACAGTTTCAGCATATGATATCTGCATATGGCTTCAGCACAGTGACCTTGCATCATGATGACATCAGCCGTGCAGAAAACCGTGACAATGCCATTTTTTCTTTATCACATGACAATTGCTTATGATATCGAACAGCGCAACATGATGCCAAATTGACAGCAAAGTTGTACTTTGCTGATGATGTTTAAAGGCACATATGCGCCCGTTGCGATGGTACATACAAGGGCCTGCTTAGCTGCTGCCTCTAATCACAAGTTATGGCACAGTACAATTTCACATTGAGAAGTCATTTCTTCCGTACACCAGCTTCATGCACTACTAGAAGTAGTGTACTCCAAAGGGTCAAAGGTGGTGTTTACGGACTTCAGACTCATCTTCACTTTGGTGACGAGCCCAGCAGCCTCTGTAGACTGAAGGCCACTTGACACAGGCAGTCACACTGCCAGTGACCCAGCTAGGCAATGAGACTGTGCAGGCAAACACTTGCCAACAAAGGTGCCTGACAACTTTGTAGAGCAAGGTCCAATTTAGACCCTGTCACATCCTGTGATGGGTGATGGCATCGGCACAATTCACTTCACAGCAAACTTCATGAAGCAGTACAATACACCTCAAAGCCAAAATCCACAAACTTATAAGTACTAGTAGTACATAGAAGTAGAAGTAACGCGACGCATCTCCACAGTAGTATACGACAAGCAAGCAATTTGTGCCTACCGCACTGCAACAAGTCTCACCGGTGTTGTCTGAAAACTTGCAACCGACGACAGTGCAAGGCCCAATGCAGAACAGAGCGCCCCCAGTGCCGTCATTCTGGTCCCCTGACACTGAATTCTTGGTGAACCTTGTGCCAATGAGGAGGCTGGCGCATATGAGTAACCGACGTCCGTGCCAATTGTCACAGCACCGCCATCCTTTGACGCAGCTGACATGATGAGCGCACAATGTGACACAGAGCGTTTGCAGTAGGTGCAATGTGAGGATGACAGTATTTGTCGAGGAACATTGCGATTTAAGTGGCCAATGGGACATGAGAAGCGCAGATGGGATGGTTGATAGTTGTCCACCGCATCATGCACGCTTCAAAGGTTGTAACTGCCAGTGGACAGCAGCAGTCAGCAACGTTAGTGAGCATCATGCCATGATGCTCACACACCTCGTGTGCTCCAAGTGTTGCGATTATAGTATTCCAGAGACCACTCACTGACAGTCACCTGACGCACGAGCATTGACACAGTTGCGCAAGACACAGCTGCATCACAGGCAGGTACTGAACATCACTAACTGATCGTACATGAATCAACGACAAGCCAGCGTTACTCACAGTTGCCCGTGAGGAGTGAATACTCCACATAGACCTGTGGCGTGTTTGTCCCATCTCCGAATGAGGTGGCGCAGACGGCCCTGCCGCTGCCCCAAGCTGTGCAAAATCACCAGGGCACATATGTGGTGGGGGATGAGCAGCCTGGCAAGGCTTGCAATGGGGGGGGAACCACCACAGTGCAATGCAGAGACTCTGAGCCATACTTTCCTCAAATGACTATAAGTCATCCTACCCTGAACTTGAGACTCCAAGCCGTTCAGGTTGGCCAGAACCTACGGTCTGGGAGTGCAGTCCTTTGCGTGGTGTCTGAGCAGCGTGAGAGATGACTTGGGCAAGGTGTCTCAGCAGCGTGAGAGATGACTTCAAGTTGAGTGCTATGCTTCGAATAAAAAACATTATGTCAAAACTGGTGTATGTACTGACAGTAGCCGCAGGTATATCCATCAGAGACAACACAAGAGGACATGAAAGCAAACACTTAATTATAATGTAGACTTTGGTGAATTGCGATCTTACAGGCTCTGATGAGTTAATCAAATGCGCAGTGATGCTTACAACGGCAAGCGCTTGGTTATTCTACACCCTTCTAAATCACTACATTGCAGCAGTCTAGCATATGGCATCATGGAGGCTGTGGCAATGCTATTCCGCGGTGCACATGGAGCATAGTCTAGACATTGCTCGTGGCACAAAGGCTGTGATGATGGTCAAACCAATTCTCCTTGGGGCTAGCACAAGCGGCAGCTTGCGGTGCTCTTTGAGGCGGAGACTTGTGCAGCAGCAGGACAACGATGTTGCAGAAATCATTCGTTCCGGTCATGCATACAGGTGCATTCACATGCAAAATCAGTGGCAACTGCTGTCCTTGCGGTGCAAGAAAGGGCGACTGTAAACGTGTCAAAGCCTTGCAGCCCCACATAGCTCAGTAAATACCACTGGCAGTTTTGGACTATACTTTAGTCATGGTGACTGTGTCATCGATTACCTGAGTTATGCTGGAAGATGCACCCAAATGCTTGCATGCTCCCACCCTGCATGACTAGGACAGCACCTCCATTTGAAGCGTACTTTTCAATTGGGTCTCGCTGGGCACCACCATAGTCACTGTTGGTCCTCCAGTTGTACTCGCTTGAAGTGCCGCCATTGGACAATAATGACGGCATCAGTCCGCTCCCCTGCAGGCGGATGCCCCGCAGTACAAGCTGCGGCGCGCGACAGAAGGACGCCAGCAGCAAGGGCCAAGGACCAGGACAATCGTAAGTGCCTTTAAGTTGGCTGTTACATGGCTGCAGGACCTGAACGCAAGCAAACAATGTCGTGGCGCGCTGTGAAGAAACGCGCCATGGCAGTGACGGGCGTCCACTGGCACTTTACTCTGGCATCTGTTTAATCCGAGTCAAGGTGCCAAAATTGTTACTATGGTGTATCATGCAGTCTCCAGCCATACTGCCGCTGCACCTTGGCATGCAAGCCATGGCCCCACATTCTTATGGCTTTGCATCATGCATGACATGATGACATCACATCCCAATTACTGCCTAATGGTTGTTCTCGCGGTTTTCCTGCCACTTACTTGACTGCCAGCGTCCACCACAAAGATGCGGCTGGCTTTGCCGTAGTTGCCGGCATCGGTCATCGAGGGCATTTCGGTTGCTTCACTCAAGTCATTGACCAGCTCCTCCAGCTGTGCACCGCTCCAGCCAGCCGCCGAGAGCGTCAGCTGGGTGTTTTGGCGAAGCCAGATTGATTCTGGCAGTTGCAGAGGCTGTGTAGTGGGCCACAATGCAGTCGCCGTTATTGCAAGCCCTCCACACTGAGTCGTGAGATCTGCCAGATCAGTCTTGTCTTGCACTATCATCGGCATGGGCCCTGGCTCTCTGCACGTCCTGGGTACTGCCCCACAGCGGCCTAGCAGAGACAAAATCCAGGTGACGAGCACCAGGAGGTGACATGCCACCATGGTGCGTGCTTTGCTGACGAGCCGGCGACAGCAATGCCATCATGTCTGGCCAGAGGTGTCGAACTGAACCCTTTTGCACAAAAGTGTCCTCCTAATGCAACATCAGATGTGACTCTCCATGTGAGGAAGTTGCAGCTCGGTGGTGTGTGTCATTCTGATGCAATTGAACGCTGGCTCACAGGACGTGCTTAGCCCTCTTTCGCCCCCATCCCTTAATTCGAGAAGCACGTTCCCACCAAGCGCCCCAATCGCTCGACGCTGCTTCCAGCGCCAGCCATCGACTGACGGTTAATTCGCGCTGGAGCAGGTGCATCAGAAAAGCATACACGACCTCGACGAACCGCGCTGTCCGACCCAACACTAGTCGGCAGGCACTGCGTGTTTCCGGTCCTTATACGACGATGCGACAAAGCGGTAAGCGTTGGTGCTTTGGTGTGAGCGGACATGGGGAAATAGTGTGTTGTGGAGCTCGTGCGCTCCTGCGTCAAGTGGCCATCCGTCAGCAGGTGGAGCGCAGCTGCATATGGTGCGGTGGATTGATGTAACGAGTACGGCAGCCTCTCTGGCGCTTCAGTGTGCTCATCTGCTGCAGAGCAGAGGGTACAGAATGTGCTGCAGCGGGCTCATGCTCATGCTAATGGCCCAGGGATGCCCTCAAAACGATCGCTCCTCACGCATGCTCATACACTGCAGACAAGGAGTACATGGAGATGATGTGCGGCCTGCTCATGTTGTGTTGCAGGCAAAGTTCGCTTGCTTGACTTAATTGAATCATACAGTGGCTTGTGCCACGTCATGCCCGATCGGAAAGAATGGGTCGTGCTCACCTGCTGCGGTATACGGCATGTGCACGTGCTGCAGTGTGCTCACGACGACAAGTGCGACTAAACAATCGAACTCTTTGCATACTGCACAACGAGGTCATCTAGAGATGCTGCATTGGGCTCATGCCAATGGATGCTCTTGCTATCACCATGGTCCACAGTTGCAAATCCGCTACTTCTATTTTACGGGCCACCAGCATGGCCACAATTTGTGGGGCTGCGTCGGCAAGTGCTACCGTCAGCCCGAGCCACCGTGTGTCAAGAAATTCATGGAACTGATAGTTGTGGCACTCGAAGTCAGCAGCTGCTGCACGCAACGCGCGCCTCACCGTGCTGCAGTAGGCACGAGGCATCGGCTGGCCGGGCCGTACCATGAGACAGCATGCATTTCAGCCGCACTCGGAGACCACCTGGGATAAGTTCAGCGTGGAGGGGTGGTCAGGTTAGATCAGGGTGATGCATCATGACGTCAGGCACTGTGACACAGCAACAGAGAAGCGCGGCAACTGCAGTGTTGCAACATCACGATGATTCTGCTGAAAAGCAATGTTTTGAATTATACAAGGCACTTGCGGCTAACCATGGTGCATCCCTTGTCACCTAGAGCTCTACAATCTTTTGATTCGTTTTCATATACTAGAAGTACATCCATCAGTACAGTGTATTTGGTTATCGGTCCATCAGCAGTACTTGTTGCTACTAGCATTTACCGTAATGTTATACGCTAGCGACGACACAGAGTTTCAAATACGGGTCACCTACAGCCACAGTTGAGAGCCCTAACCAGCATATCAGGACACTCAGGGCCCGGGCTTGGTAAATTGTGCATGATCATGCAGGCTCCTGTTCTCCAGTCACCTAGAAGAATGATCATGATCACTCAATTTGCAATGGGTAGTATGGCACTTCCATACTATAATAGCTCAGGTGTGTCAACACAGTGTGTGCACCCTTCACATTTCAGAACTACGTGACTGTTCTACAAAATGCACATTGACAATATCACAAATGGAGCATAAATGGCAGACCTGCGGTACCTGAAAGCCAGGTCAGATGAGAGCAGCAGTGCGATGACAGAAGTCCCATCACAACACACTTGTGCTAATAATATGTATTTACAGCGCAGCTGACCGCCAGATTCCATCTGAGTGTGCATCCAAAATTCCACCAACGCCTATTTATGATAAATACATATGTACATACATTTACACTAGCACAGCGCCGCTGGCAGCTTGCTGCTGTCCGTCGCTGCAAACTTAAACATTGACCTGCGACTCGGCTCCTCCGCCTCTAATGGCATTGGAGCTATTGCAAACAGGGAGCTGCGACGGGCGGTCGGCCTCGCTGCCGCTTGCCCTTCGAGCAGGTCAGAGTCTGCTGCCGCCGTGGCAGCACGCGATTTTCTGGCGACGCCCTGTTGAGCAATGCGGTGCTGACGCGCGCCCTCCTTCATCATGACCCTGCCCACGACCAGCGCGCCCACCGCCGCCCCCGCCACATTGAAGCAGACCAGCCAGAACACGTGCGTGTTGGCGACGCTCTCGTAGCGCATGACGACCACGCCGACGACGCGGCTGCGCGCGACGCTCGCCGAGGCGTACTCCATGCCGCTCTCGGCGCCGGCGGGGTTGCCCGCCTTGGCCTCGAACTCCGAGACGAGCAGCATGACGGCCGGCAGGACGATGAGCGCGATGGACAGCAGCGCAGCGAGGCAGTGCGCGCCGCGCGGTGGCAGGCACTTGCCGCACACGTGCACGACGTCGTGCCGCCCCGCGTACGTCGCGATGACGGCGATGCCCGTGAGCACCGCGTTGACGAGCGCGCCCCAGACGGTGAGCGTGAAGTCCGTCGTTGCCAGCTGAGCCGTGACAGAGTCGCTGAGGCGCCACGCCGCCGTCTGCACCACCGTGTCGATGCTCGACTGCAGCGCCTCCGCCGTCAGCTGATCGTAGCCTTCGAACCCCAGGATCCCGTCTTCGAGGGACATCCATGTACTGCTCATGGATGCCCAGACCGCTGGTCCTGATTCGATGGGCTTGAAGGCGGTCGCGTTGGATTCGGCCTCGAGGCTGTGCGCGTAGCCCCAGTTGAACTTGTCCCAGGTGGTGCAGTCGTACATGAAGTACTTGTCGCCATTGTGGCGAACGTAAGCCGGGTTCTCCTCGCTGCCCTCCCGGAAGTTTGAGGATGACTCAGTCGCCTCCGGTGCACACCACGGCAGGGTCTGATGGTCAGGAGGGGCTTCTGTGGACATTATGGCGAGCTTTAGCAGCGGGCGCATGAGCTGGGCGTTGGCAGGTAGCAAGGAGGGCGAACGCCAGTTTAGGCTCCAGGCAGCTATGCTGGCACCCCCCTCCAGGGTCAATTGCCGCAGAGGGAAGTCGGCGCCCTCCTCGCTGGTAGAATCAGCTGCGTCTATCCAAGTCATATACATCATGGTATTCAATTCCTTTTCGGGGATCATGTTGTGGAGTGCGGCGGCAGTGTAAGTAGTGCGGAGCACGTCGACAGCATCGTAGTGGGCCCCCAGAGTGCAATTGTGGTAGCCTGGCAGAGTCTCTGCCTCCACGCCGCTGTACAAGGCGTCATCGCACCACCAGGTCTGACCACTAAACATGACCTCGAAGCTGTCGTTGTCATCTTTCATGCTCCTCCAAGACAACGGGTCAGTAGCGCCGGCGGGTGCTGTGCTGCCAGCGGTGGGGGTGACCAGCAGGTCATTGGCGCCGTCCTTGCTAGGCCACGCTACCAGCGCCTGTGGGAAGTACGAGTCGAAAATCCAGCTCTCTGTAGGGGTGCAGGTACTGCTCTTGTCCCACCGGCGGCCGTCCATCCAGCCGTGCACAAATGACACGATGGACGCGCACACGCGTTCGCCCACATCGTTGATGCGCCAGTAGTTGCCGACACGAATGCTGCGGAAGGGGCAGCAGCAGTAGCAGCACCGGCAGCAGCAGCAGCAGCGGCGCCAACATGATCGACGTCAGTTGCGTGGAGGTGCAGGGTGCTAGTAATGATGCGGCCAGCTGCGGACCCGCGGCGCCATGTTCGGCCCCTCAACAGGAATATCCACTTCCGATGGCGTCATTTTGGCACGTATTGCTATACCCTTGCCACAGCAGTGTTTTATTGGTTTCTTTGGTGTTGTCAGCGGCAACGCGGCCGCGCGTATGGCGGAGGAATGTGCAGCGCGTGAGGAGAGCGCCATTGGGCCCGAGCTTAAGGAGCTCAAAAGGTTAAGGAGCTAGAGCTTTGCAGTCGCAAGGGTAAGGACTGCACTGTCTGCTGCGCTGCACATGGGGTTGTTGCAACGGGCGATGTCTTACTTGGCTGCGCCCAGTATCGTGATGGTGCTCTCCAAGTGGGAGGCTGAGCGGCGGAGGATGCCCTGTCTGATTCTTGTCTCAGGCTGTAGATAGCTTTGTGAGTGTTTAAGCTTGAGTATGCCGGCGTGGGGAAAGCTTGTACGACCTCATACGTACATACGTGTATACGACGTGCGGTCTCAGGCTTTCCCACCCCTCAACCGGAAGTAATAGAAAGTACAAGTGCTACTTTACTGATTTGGACCATGGGCAATCAAGTATACTATAGTACTCTGTTGAGAGCAGCATCTCTGCGCAGAATGGTCAAGTAGCACTCTAGGTGACATCTCTCATCTTAAAAATTGCGAGTCAAATGTGTGTGACAGTTGCTTGAGCTACCTTTCCTGTGGAGTTTGATGCTGTAGGTATTCTAGTATTCACTTTACTACACACAGTAGTGCTCTTAAGGCGCAGTGCAGACTAGATTGTTGCATACGAGTGAACCCTATGAACGCATATATGACACCCAACCTCCCTTGGGGCTTCTCTTATCATGAATACAAGTCCACAAGTACACCACATTTTCCTCTAGGTACTTGTTAGAGTATACTCTAAATATTTAGTACAGTACTATTTACTCTACTTGTTGGGGTATACTTTACATGTTTTGAAGTACAGGAGTGCACATAAAATTCACCACGCTTAGTACTCCGGGTTCCTGAACGGACCCTACCACAGTAGACTGGCAGAGTGCGCAAGAAAAAACTTGCAACTAGTAGCAAATTCGCTTTTGGGCAGCAAATGCAACTCACATGTAGCATGTGCAGCAAGTCCACGAATAGAAATCGTCAGAAGCACCACAAAGCCATACGCGGTAAGCCTTTATGCAGCCCTCACTTGGCAACACCACTGTTTTCATTGCTGCAGTCGCGATGGCTTCAGGCCGGAGCGAGACATGATTGGCAACGAGCTGGAGCGCAGAGCCCAGCCTCGCAACAGCTGTGAGGTCCTGGAGTAGTGTCGACATTGCGCTTTGACGTGGATGCAATTATTTTCTCAAATTTTGAGAATGACATTGTAGATTGCTCTATTCCCATAAAGAGCACCATGCATCTTTCTCAATCCAACTCTACCTGAAAGTGATTTTTGGTAATAGAGTAAATATGGTCACCCTCACAGTTGCAGGATTTGCGACTGAGCGCTCGTCTAGGCTCAGCAGACATGCATAGTGAACGAGTAATCCACTCGTTGCAGGCTACTCACGCTACGACACTACTCTAGCTGCTCTTTGTCGCTCGTGCTCGTCCCGCTCGTGGGTCCACCACTTCTGGGGTGCCAGGACGCCACACCTCATACTATAGTACATTGCGCGACACCACGTGCAGCGTAGATTCGGCATATGATAGTGCATAATCGAAACAGGCGATGCGCTCGCCCAAGCACCCGTTGCAGCGATGCCATCCTGCTTGTGTTCAATGGCGCAGGGTTGCTCATTCAGTGGCAGAGTGTGGGGAGAGCACCAATGCTGTGCTCCGCGAAACTTGCTACATGCACAGCCCCTCTTCAGCTTGCAACTGAGTGCATGCTCACCTGCTCCAGTCCAAATTAAATTTGTCAGGGGCGGTGAGGTCTGGGAGTGCGGCCATTCTTGTCAGCCCCCCCAGCTCCAGCAGTAGTGGGCGATCACTCCCCCCATAGTCAGCCGGAGTTATTACACTCGGGTAGCTGCCGAACTGCCACGACAGCTGTGTAGCGCTGGTGGCTCCAATGTCTTCTGGCAGCTTGTCGTATTTGATACCAAAGTGCTGCAGGCCAGCGCCATCCGTGCCGAGGGCGGGAATGTGGCGCACAGGCACACCGGCAGAGCTGGCTGGGAAGGTCTTGTACCCCAAAGCAAGGGTGCCGGTGCCGCCGTCGCCTTTTGTGATCACGCGCGTCATGTCTGCTGTTACCATGCATGCTTCGTCACTGCACAGGAAGATGTCCACCTGCAGCGCGGAAGAGAATACGTTCGGACGGGCCGTGTTGTGTCAGCATTACGTACAGATTGCAAGATTTTTAGCAAGTTGTGCAAAGGGAAGCTGCTACACTGCTGTGCGTCGCTGTTACTAAAGATTCTCTGTGATTGTAGAGTGTGGAGTACAGCACGAATGGTCGCCATGAACCTACAGGTGTCAGCTTAAAGGTTTTCAACACATCACCCAGCTGGCTTGAATCATGCATGTGCAGCTGCATGGTGTGCTGTGCGCAACAGATTGTGGGGATCAGCACGAGCTCAGAGAAAGGGAAGAAAGGTCAAATGCACTCTGCAAAGTTCGGATCAAGATTCAATTGTACGGCGCGCAGACTGCAGTGTGCACATTTACGGCTGCGCCGGTCAGTTGATCACTTTATGAGCCAACTGTGACTGCAGAGTTGTGCCCATGCATGATATTTACAAAGCTTCGAGATTAAATAGCATGATCCGTCCACATTTGCGTACAAATGCAAGTATCAATCGTCAAATGGCCTGACTTGCCTGTGCCGTGCCCTTCAATGTCCTGGAACTGTCGGTACGCCGTGTGCTTCGCTCCAGAGTTATTTCATAATCTGCGAGGATGAAGTTCACGTTAGGCTCAGAACTGAGTCCCTGATTGCCCTCGTTCTGCACGTAGTCGTTGAATCTCATGGCCGCCAGCAGTCCTGCGCTGCTGCCCTTGGGATACCCGCCGCCCACGAGTCCACAAAAGCCCGCCGCTTGCGCGCTGCTGTAGGCTTGGCCACAGAAGAGGTTGTCGCTGCTTTCGTCCGCGCAGCACCGCGTGCAGCATGCTGCTGCCGCCGCCGCGCGCCTAGCCCACGACTTGCCTCGTGACATCCAGCCTGCCCCTTCTGATGTCAGCTTGATACGACTAACTCACGACTCCTGAACACTCGTCGCGGTGACCCTCCCGAACTGGCGGTTCACTTTTTCCGAGGAACTCGCTGGCTCGATTCCTGGCACGTTCCTGCTGCCCAGCGTGCAGCCCTGCACAAGACCATGCATCTACATACTGCAAGCAGTGGCAAGCTGCTTCTAACACCAGGTCCCCGGAAGTAAAGCACGGTGTAATAGATTTAAAAGTAGATTGGGGTGTGTACCACCATCAGGGCATAACACCGCCAACAATGTTCATGATCTGTACGTGAAAGGATATGGTAATGCAGCCTGCAACCCATCGCGTTCATGAATTAACTTGCAGGCAGGGATGACAGCAGATGTACGTTTTGCATGGCAATGGCGTGTGTACGTTCAGCTTGAGATTCCTTGTCTGCGCTCCACATGACGTATGTACGCTTTGCGTGTGAGACATGACATGGTGCCTTGCGGAGTCCAAAGGGAGTGGGCATATGGATGAGGGCGAAGTGCGGGCAGATACAGTTTGGCAATATCTAGAAGTCAGAGCAATGCGCCTTACCATTTGTATCTTGTCACAAGATAGACTCTGGTAGCTACTGCACTTGGCTTAATGTCAACCATTTAGAGGATTTGGTGCCCTGGGTGAAAATTGTTTTTGAAAAAATGTCCAACCAAGCAAAAACCAATGAAAGCCACAACATTATAATGAACCACATGACACATGAATATGTGCGCATATGATGTGGGCAAAGCACAGGGTCAACATTGACTCAACGGCCGGCTTTGCCATTGTTCGCTGTAAATAGCAATGTCCGAGGCTGAACGAGCAGTTGCTGAAGAAGAGTGACAGGAACCGAAGAGCCAGTACTGGCAGTTGAAGCAACACAGCATCAACAACAACATCAGCAGAAGTGGAGCGTGTCACAGGAGTTGTGCCACAGCGCTGACGCCGCCAAATGCAGTGCAGGCACCCACCTCCAGCCACACAAAAACACAAAAGAAGCTTGCTAAGCAGGCCAAACTCATATCAGAATAAAAAGTGTATGTACCCGTTGCTGACTGTGTGCACAGGGGAGGGGGATGGGGTCACCTGGGGCGTGATGATCAATGGAGAGCATGCAAACCATTACGACGTGGGCGAAATATACATGATGCTGGCCGAGACGATGGTTGCTGACTGACTGTCCGCCCAAAAGTATGTAGGTATCCCGTGGTGCAGGCGGCGTCGCTTCGCGACAGTAGCTGACTCGCTGACCAATCCACTTGGTTGATGAAACTTTAAGGGCCGTCATACGCCCCAGTCATCGTCATCTTCAGTGTCGCCGCTGCTGCCGACGTGCGCTGCGCCGCCTGCGGGGCAGCAGAGTGGGGTCGCGCGATCGCACATCAGCTGAGCCCTGCCCCACAGTCCAGCATATCACGCCATGCGTCGGCATGGATCACCACACTGCTGCAATGCTTCGCGGATTTTTGATCGTGCGCTTCACACGTGCATTGAGAGCAGTCGCACTCCAGTCTCGACTCTTAAGGTTTCCCCAATCGCCACTGCTGCCCCATGCTGCACCACTTGCAGCCGCAGATGACTGAGCTGCGCTCGTATACTTATACCTACCTAATCGCGCACTTCACATGCGCATTGAGAGCAGTCACACTACCCAGTCTAGTCTCCTGAGGTGTCCAAAAATCACCACTGTCGTCCTGTGCTGCACCACTGGTTGCAGCCACAAACCATCGAACTGCATACATACACTTATACCTACCTGTGCGTCCGCACCGAGCTGCTGTTGAGTGCGACCATGCATCTACTGATGTTGACCACTGCTTGACCACCGTTGCTGGAATGCTGTGCTTGTGCCTCAGCAGTGGCACAGACGAACACGCAGGCGCGCGTGCCAGTCATCGTCACATCAGTGCTCAGTAGCTGCTGCCACCCAACTGTGCTGTGCCGCCTTGAGGCAAGTGCCCCGTGTGCAACAGCACTGTCAGAGCTGAGCGGTGTCTGCTTCAATAGACCACGTTTTAGCGTTTTGGCGTTCATCTCGCAGTACTGCGTTAAGCAGACATATCGGTCTGGGAGCATGGCAATGTAGCCTGCGTTGTAGTGAGGTTTAGCTTCATAACTGGACGTACAGCTTATAAGGTTTAGCTGAATACTATGAACAGATAAACACCCTTTCAGGGTACGCTTGCGCGCGGTTGCTTCCCTGATGTTGCACGCTGAGCAATGCTGCAGCCACAGCACCGCATAGCAACACAGCCACTGGCATACCAATGGTGACGTAGCCCGCGTATATCAACACTCTGCCCTGAAGTAAACGCACGCTTCTCATCTACGTGGTCGCAAAATGCTTCGACATGAGTTATTGCCACGTGCAGTTGAAGTTTATAAACTTCACCTGCTGCAGCCACGGCCCCCTGCGCCACCGCGGTCGGCGCGCCAACAGGCGAAATCAGGACCGCACTGCTGGCCAGGCTGTCACACGAGCTGCGCATGCTGCCGCCGCTGTTTGGCGGCCGCTCTGTAGCCTGAACCGATGAGTGAATGTGCACATTCTTGGTGGGAGTGAATTAGTAAACGTGTGAGCGATGGATGCGTTGCATGGTGGGTGAGTGAACCAAAGAATGAGCGAGCGAGGAGAAGTGACACAAATTCACCTGAGGGGCGCATGTCTGACGTTCATGACATGAAGCTTGTGAGACATGGATTGCGAAACTCAATAAAACAGAAGCAATGCAAAAGCAGCAGCCGCGAGAAACGCGCACAGGCAGCGGCAGCAGCTGTAGCTGCATGAAGCCACAGCTGTTGATGAGAGTGAAGTTTAGGCTAACCCGAAACAAGGGACAGCAACCATCCACCAGGGCGACCGCGGTTCCCAGCCATGTCAAGTGCGACTGCATGGCAGAAGAGGCTCACTGCATTTGAGCATGGCCCATGTGGAGCACATCTGCTGGATTTGCGGCACACAGTCCGCATGCATCTATTCTTGGTCTTGCCACTCTGCAGCTGAAAAAAACAGTTTGCAAGACATTTGCGTGTATGCGCTGCAACTTGCAACGTGCGCCAGCAGAGCACGTCCTAGATGGTGAAAGAAACGGAGCAAATTGGCTCACCGCGGTATGATTGGAGTGCAAATCACCCATTGGCAAGACGCAAATGGTATTATTAATAATATTTGGCGTTACAGTGTCAGTGGCCGCCTCAGCTGCAATGCCATACATGGAATCATGCCCAGGCATACAATACAGCCTTGCAAACAGCGTTTACAGCAATAGCAGCAGCAGCCAATGCGGCAGGCGCAGCAACTGCACCCGGCGGCGGCAGCAGCACCCGCAGCAGCCGCGGCAGGCGGCGCAGCGGCTCCATTGCCTGCAGCAGCTGGTGAAGTGCTGCTCAAACATCTGGCATAACACGGGCACCGGACATTACCTGCTGAGGTGGCGGCCCGTCGGCGCTGAGCGTTGCAGTCCCCACAGCATCGCGAGCGGCGGCGGCAGTGGGCGCGGCGGCAGCGCTGGCGGCAGCAGCTGCGCAGAGCGCGCTGAGGCGGCTGACCTCTGCCAGCAGCTGATCGCGCTCCGCGGTGAGAGCCTGGCCAAGCAGCGGCCGATAGCAATTATCACAAGGTTAATGAGCGTGGTCAGGCAGCGGCCGTTGGCGATTTTCATGAAGGTGATGAAATGCAAAGAAGGCTCTGCACAGCGGCGGTGAACATGGCCAATCGAGACTTTCGTGAGGTTGATGGGATGCGCACAGGGATGCGTGCAGCGCCTGCGACCTTGGGGCAGTAGCATAGCACCACCAGCAGTAGCTACGGCATCAGCCATAGCGGCAGCCGCGGATGCAAGCACACCCATACGGAATAATGGTGGCCGCTGCATTTGCAAACTCAAACCAGTTTTTTTTCTCCATCAGACACCCTAGCAATAATGCACCGCTTATGTGCGGCAGCAGGCGGCCAGCGACTTCATCCACTCACATGCCCTGCCTGAACCAGGATACTCAAGTGACAAACACGGCACCTAGCACATCTCAGCAGTGGCTAGCGCACAACCAGCGCCAACCGACCGCACCTGCACATGGCCCTTCGCATCAGCCGCGTCCTGGCGCGCGGCAGCGAGCTCTGCCTGCAGGCGCCGCGCCCCTTCACGCGCCCTTTCGGATGCCTCGTCGCGTGCCCTTTCGAGCTCCGAGAAGTGACGCTCCTCTGCTGCGCTCGCCGCGGCCTCCATGCTCACGAGCAGCCGCTGCAGTTCCAATGCGTCGCCTGCGATGCGCGCGAAGCAACAGCAGGCAGTTGGAAGCACGTCAACGAAGGGGGGCAGTGTGGCTCGCAGAAGGCACACTTTGAAGCATGGGTGTAAACTTCCGATGCGTCTGCGGCGCGCGCGCGAAGCAACAGCAGGCGTCTGAGCCACGTCACGGCGTGACGGTAGTGACAGTGCGGGCTTGCAGAAAGCACAGTTAAAGCGTCTTCTTGAACTGTGCAGAAGGCAGGCTTTCAGGCGGTTGAGCACGGCGCGCCCAAGAGTCTAATTATGTTGAAGTTTATGCCCGAAGGGCTAGAGAAGGTAACGCAAACAGGCGCACAGCAACGCTCAGCAGCGGCATCAGTCAGCTGTACACACTTGTACGCATACATTACACCTTGCCAACTGTACCTGCGTGTGCAGCTGCACGCCCTCCCTCGGCTTCATCAGGCGCGCGCACTGGCACCTCTTCCACAGTTGAAGATGGTGACTCGCCCGCAGCTGCGCGCACCGGCGAGCGCAGGCGGCTCGGCCGCGTCGCCTGCACGGTCATGGCGTCATCAACACATTGATGGATCAGCAAAGCACGCACGTAGACAGTTCATGATGGTCCGCTTTGGCGTGAAAGCAGGATACATAGCGACACACAAACGTGGCGCCCTCAGCATGTATGCGCTACACAGCACCGCCTTGAACAATTCCAGTCGAGGAGGCCGTCGAGCCGGAAAGCGGCGGCTGTGCCGTATGACATGCAAGCACGTTGTTGATGTCCCGAGGACAACTCTCGTGGTGACATGACGCTGCCCACACATCACTGCTTGCATACCTACGTCGCCAGGTTACACACCTGCGGCTGCTCAGATGCCGCCGCCGACATGCGCGCATCGCCCCCGTCCTCCACCGTCCGTCCAACCGCAGCAGGCGTCACTTCAACTTCAACTTCAGCATCACCCGCCTCGGCGCCAGGCACCCCCTCCTCAGCATCGCCGCCGCCATTCGCTGCCGCAGCTGGCCTCCCGAGCTCATCAGCAGCGGCACCAGCCCCGCCCGCCTGCACAACCGAGCGCTGCTGCTGCTGCTGCACTGCTCCTGAGCCCTGCTGCTGCTGCGGCTCTTCCGCCGCGCGCTGCTGCTGCTGCTGCTGCTGCGGCTGCTGCTGCCCTGCTGCTGAGCGCTGCGGCGGCGGCGGCGGCTCCTCGTCGTCGTCGCCCCAGTTGAGGCTGTCCTCCTCCGCCTGCGCACGAGAGACGGCGGCAAGAACCGCATCGCCGCGCGCTGCCTCCAGCTTGTGGAGGCGGTAGAAGAAGCGCTGCCAGAAGAGGTCGTGCGTCATCGCCTGCGCATACATGTAGTCAGCGGGTCCGAACTGGTGAGTGTATGATTGTATTCATCGACAAGCGCCAGAAGCAGTCGTACGTCATGGCCTGCACATGCACGAAGTCAGCGGGGCCGAATGGTGAGTGTAGCGACCCTGGCGTCCGCACAGGTGCACATCCTGTCTTTGACATCAACCAGGCCGTAGCCCTGGTGCCTGCCGCAGTGCGGGGCCTCACCGTGGGCACACCGAGCGACGGGCGCGCCATGCACCGCACGGCCCCCTCGCGCACAGAGGCGCACGTCCTGTTTCTGACAGTGGGCATCTCCGTTGCGCCTGCCGCAGCGCGCGGGTCCAGTTGTACGGGATTGCGTTTGCGCTTGCTGCAGAAGCACTGCAGGCGGTGATTCCTTGCACTGGCACCTCACTTGGTACAACAGCGCAGCACTTGATGTCTAGGGTGAGGGTTAGAGTTACAACACCCCCGCCGTCTTGCGGGTCCACTCTACGCCTTCCGCCTGCTCCTCACTCTAGCCCTTGCCCTCGATGTGAACCAAACTCACCTCAGGCACCAGCTTCTCGTTCAGCGCAAGCATGGCCTCGTCCTCATCCATTCCGTATAATCCTGATGCTAAATCTAACCCCCGATGTGAACAAACTCACATCGGGCACCAGCTTCTCGTACAGCGCAAGCATGGCCTCGTCCTCATCCAGCATGTCTTCCATCTCATCTTCAAGTGCCGCACTGTCCACTTCCAGTCCACTGCAGAACTGCTCGAACTCCTTCGCCTCGTCCGCTGCGACATCCTCCGTGTACGTTGCCGCGTCCGCTCGCAGCGCCTTCGCTGCCGCGCCGACAGGGCGTTTGGATCTGGTGCCTTGATGCGCTGTGTGTACAGCGCCCTGGAGAAGTGAAGCACACGCCAAGGCAGCAGAAAGCATGTTGTGTCGCTGAGACAAAAGGTGGGGAATACGGCAAGGGTCCTGAGCATGGTCACTCTCAACGAAAAGCTCGCGATGCTCAAATAAAGATCACACAACGGCTGCGCGAACGCACGGCAATGGCCAACAGCTGCTCGTAAGTTGGCGCGCATGGGTTCGGCATTTCGACTTGCGCTTAGGCGCTTCTGTCTTGAGAAGGCCAGACACGTTACTACGCGACTGCGCACCTTGTACACTTCATCGATGGCCGTCACCACGGTGACCGCATCATTTTTGATCTGTCCCACCAGGTCCGTGAGATCCCTCCTGAGTGTGCTGGTCAAGTTGGACCACATCGTGTGCCAAAAAACGTGGCTTGCGAGATGAGGTTCCGCCCTGATGAATTCTCCCGTACGCACTAGTTCTCCGTCTGCTGCACCATGCAGAGGGAGTTAGTCGCGTGCTCCTCACAAAACGCAGGCAGCGTGTCGAGGTTCCTAGTGATGTGTTGAAGTTTTCTGAAAAGGGAGTTGAAGTTGTAGGTGGCGGTTGAAGTTACCGTCTGAAAGTTGTTGGACGACGCATACTGTGGAGCAGCGCGTCGCAGCAGTTATACTAAGCGTTACGCCATAGAGAGCCATTAGCAGCCCGGAGGAGCAGCGGCCTGCCGCAGAGACGCCCGTGGATTTTAATGCCGGGATACTTGATGTAGAAGAGGGGTCAGGCATAGCACTGAATATGAGTCAGCGGTACAGCAGGGTACCAACACGGGATGTGAAAAGGTGAGGTGGAAGTTTCAAACCGCTAGCTCATGCGATGTACTATTATGGGAAAACAGGTCAAGTGCAGCATGCACTTGCTGGTTACTGCTACTGGCGCACCAACGATTGCAGATATACATATACGAGGCTGCAGATATACGGCAACTGCAGCTTAATATCGCATGTTTTACACTCGAACAACTGCACACTGCTTTGAAGTTCAAGTGCACACCAAAACAAGCTGCGTGTGCAGTCTGCTAGCACGACAATCAAGCCCACAGCGTGCATCATCACAACTTTCACCTTAACGTGCATCTGCAGCACGACTGAGACATCGGAAGAGGAACGGAAGCGGCGACGCACGGAGCTGGCGGAGCGGATTTCCAACAAGCTTCACGCAGCATTCTGGACTATTGTGGCGGGGGTAGTGGTGTACTACACGGACTTTGTGCGTGTGTTGTTACAGGATGACCGCGTCAAGAGGTGAGCAAGCCTGTGTGTGGAGCCTCTCTGAATGCGTTTCGTGCTCTGAGGCCAAGCTTGCGGAATCAAGCAGGGGTTGAGGCCTGTGGTGCAAGGGGCACCGCAAGGGGCACTTGCAGCCGCGCCGATAGGGTAGCTGCAGTGTTGGCAGCGTACAGGCATGGATAAGACACAGAGATCATAAGCAATCTACTCATATTGCATGGCAAATCGCCATCATCGCATGAGTACATTGTGATGGTCAGCCTTCGCACGATGTGTGCACTCATCTGTGCCAATAGCGAGTCAGCTATGCCGTGTGCGGCAGAGCGAGTGCTCAAGAATCTGCGCACACTGCACCAAACAACTCAATGTTGACTTCAACGGCAGGCTGCAAGAGGTGTACAGCTTCAGTTTACCAGCATGTGCAATTTGAATCATGATATTCCTTCGCTATCGCACGCACAATCAGGTATGTATGTCAGGCACATTACGCTCACATGGCAGCGCGGCGTCAGCATGACGGATGCGTGCTGCATGTGAGTTCGTGAATGTGTCAGCTGACACACATGTCCTCTCAATTCCGAACATTCAGTACATAACATGCTTGTCGCACAGCTCCCAGCTCACATTGACATTCAGCACGCCCCCACTACATGCGTCCAACCCCCACGCTCCCACCCCCCTGCTGCATTCAGCTGCTGCGCGCTCTGCTGATTGCAACGCAATGCACATTTAGCAACAGTATGTGTATCCATATAGTTCGCCACATCTCAACGAACCACAGCGTCTTCTGCTCCAAATAAACATGAAGCTAATGCTCTATTTAAGTTACTTTTTCCCACACGCGGCCTGCAGGCCCTGGTTCAACCTGGCGACGGCGTGCTTTGCGGTGAACTGCGTCATCATGGGGTACCTGACGCTGTGGCTGCCGCTGGTGCAGCGCGTCTCTACGCCGTGGAACATCTACTGCCCGCGTGCGATACCCGCGGCGACGGCGGTGGGCGTGATCTGTGGTGTAAGGCGAGTTTCGTGTGGTACCACTGTCAACAAGCGGAACTGACTTGCATTGTTGTTGTCACAGTGTGGTAGTGACTTGCATTGTTGTTGTCACAGCGGTGTATGGCGAGTTTCACGTGGAATCGCTTTCGATGTGCGGTAGCGACTGGCTTTGTTGTTATCGCAGCTGTGTTAGGCCAGCTTCACGTTGAATGGCTGTTGATGTGCGGTAGTGACTTGCATTGTTGTTGTTACAGCGGGCAGGTGCTGGACATAATTGCAGGAGTGGTATGTGGTGCCGCACAGACAGAGTGCAATGGCAGCGCGCAACGTCTGCACTGCGGAGCTGCGCTCTCTTGTCGCTGCCAGGTCTGCTGCAATTGCCCGTGGGACACTTGAATGTTCCATTCATGATCTGTGCAGTGGACAGCCTGCAATCACACACGGCATATGCAGAGCAGCCACATTGCTTGCAAGTCATTACATGACACTGCAAGTTGCACCATATAACACGCTTCACAGCTGTCTAAGCCCGTCCCACAATCCGGTGCTTGCCCGCAGTTTGAACCTGGCGCTGTGGAGCGTCTGGGGCTTCCTGACGCCGCTGATACTGCTGGTGGTCTTTATGGGCTGCCTGTTCTTCTTGCACTTTGTGCCGTGGCCTTGCTGAGCGCGTTGACGCTCCTGCCACGTGCCCTTGAAGTTGACTAAGTCGGCACGAATCAATACATTGTACTTTTTGTACTTTTGAGATGGGGAATTTGCTGCACTGTGGTATTCATGCATTTGGCACAGTTCTTGTTGTGATGCGCTGTCCTTTGCGCCCAGTAAAGCGTCCATAATTAACAGGTTAGCTGTTGCAATGCATGGACATACATGTATGTGCACATAGAATAATGCCACACATAACATTGCATCAGCATCGGCAGTTCTGTACAGTTTTTATCGGCATCATATACAGTGTCCTGTTCATGGACCTTTTCCTAGGCTTGAAAAGCCTAGGTCTTAGCCGCTGGGGCGTCAATACGAGAATGTCACACTTTCGCAACTACCCCTGATGGGACGAACCAGGCCGCGATAGCAGCCGTGCTTCTCAGAATAGGCATGAATGGTGACCAAACTAAGATACGCGACTGGCGAGCTCGCGCCATCGCCTGTGGCTAGAGCGACGCTAGGGATGATCGGCATTTTATCGGTCGAAAGGTGAGGAAGGCCATTTATGACCCGATAACCGACGCTCGGCCGCTCGGCGCAGATCTGCTTTTTAAAAGCAGGGTGGCCAGGCGTCGTTCAGGCCCGACGATCAGCCAGTCACGCTTTGCTGAATCTATCGAAACCTTGCCCTTCCTCGTTTGCGCAGTTTTGCCGACTCGCCTTTGCAGTACGGCTGCATTGCACCTGAAGAGTGAAGTCAGTCTATCACCGCGCGCCTCATAGCCGACAAGGCATCGTTGTTGACAACGCATGACAGGTAAAGCTTCGTCAGACTGACTGTGGCAGATCAGGCTTCGTCCACTATCTAAGCCGCGCAGGCGAAAAATTGGCTTCGTCAGGTTGACGTTTTGTTGCAGAAGGCTTCGGTCCAGTCAACAGCGCGCATGGCAAACAAGGATTCGTTAAAATAGCATGGCAGAATAAGGCCTCGTCCAGCTTCATTAGGATAAAGCTTCGTCCAGCTTCATTAGGATAAAGCTTCGTCTAAGCCAGCCTAGGACCCCGCAGCGGCGCACACGAACGAGTGTGATCGCAGCTGCCATTCACGTTTTGAAGAGCCAAACTTCAACACCTAGCCTCTGGAACTTCTCATGTACTTGAACCTTGGGAGGAGATTGACGTGATGCGGCGGCAGCGCGACCAGTATCAGTGCAGGTCGACCTCTCTGTGACTTCACGGAACTCAGCTAGCCGTCAGGCGCCATGAGAGCAGCAGTAGTGCGGGCCTCGGGAAGTACTGCAACCTTCACTCGCAGAGTCGGCCTGAAGCGAAGATTGAGCGCACGCAGCGAGCTGGCTGTGGAGGACGACGCGTATGATGCTGCACCCAAATATAGCAGCAAGGACATCAGGAGCGGCCCAGGACTGTCTCACTTCATCAACAGGTCAGCGTCAGAGCCACCGGCCGCTGCTGGGAAATCCGACTGCGGTGGGAAGGTGGCGCCTCGGGAGGATGAGGATAAGCTGGCGAAGCTGATGCGGCAGGTGGCGCTAGCGGAAGCGGCGGAGGCGGCGCATGAGCGGCAGAGCATGCTGGTGGACACCCATGGGCGATTCCACAACTATTTGAGGATCAGCCTCACAGAGAGATGCAATCTGGTGAGAGCCAGGAAGGCCTCGGTGCTTTCAGCAGGCAACCACCATGTGTAATAGTTGTATGATGTCTAGCTGTCAGCCTTGTAATGTGTATACTGTTCTGGTTTTTGTGGCTGCCGTTCCAGCTATTTAACTCGAAACCTCAACACTCTTCAATTACAGAATTAGGTTGCAAGTACCGTACAGAACAAACAACAAGCAGGCTGTTATCAGTCACATGCAAGCCAATGCGTGCATCATGTGCCCATGCGCGCGCTGCCTATGCAGTATAGTTGCGATTGATCGCTATTAGTAGCAGAAGAAGTGTTAATCAACAAGAAGTTTGTGAGTGCTGGCTTCCCATGCGCGCTTTGCACCGTTACAGTGGGCCACTTCAAAGGGCGTCGGCCGTGCCACATAAGCACCACTCAAAATTGTTCCTTGGCTGCATTCCTGGGCGCCAGGGTTGCGTCACAGTCATGCCAAGTCGCGCACGGCAGGCCATCATGACCGCAAGACGATGACTGCTGCAGCGCAGCAGTGGTCCTTCATGCTTGCGGCATCTATCTCATGAAGATGTCGAGAGAACGGCCGGCGCCATTGCCACACCACTATCCAATGATAACCTGAGTCCATAGGAATTTCACGCACCAGTGAAGCACATCTTACGAGCTCTTGTGGTAGCGGTGGCCCAAGCATCAGCTGCTTGCGTCGCTCTGCGCAAGCGCCACCTGCGCTCCGGTCACTCACGAACTTCATCATCGACGCCGTCAGGGTCACGCAGCTCAAGTTCGTATGCACGTGCATTCAACATGCCAATACATACCTACCACTTGTATATATCTATATCTTCCAGAGTGACTCAAATAGGTAGGTAAGAGCGCGCACTACACGCGCCAATACATACCCGCCGCTCAACCGTGGCTTCCGTTACGCCCGCACCATGCAGCGCTGCACGTATTGCATGCCTGAGGATGGCGTGAGCCTTCAGCCGCAGAGCCACCTGCTCACGACGGACGAGATCGCGCGCGTGGCGCAGCTGTTTGTGCGCTCTGGCGTAGACAAGGTGACTAATAGTGTGTATGGCGTAGACACGGTGACTAATAAGTGTTTGATCCACAACTGATAGGCGTGGACAAGGTGACTAACAACGTCTGAACCACGAGCTTTACGATCTTCTGATACGTTTTTTTCATTTGTTCTGTTGGTGCGGTCTGGCGTAGACAAGGTGACTGATAGAGTTTGATCCACGTATCATTTGTGCTGTTTATAGGTTCCGCTGTGGACAAGGTGACTAATATAGAGTATGATCATCATATCATTTGTGGCAAGTATTGTGTGGATCACGTATTGTTAGTCTGCGTACTTGGTGACACGCCATATTCCTCATTCACTACTGCTCGAGGTCGGCAAGGTGAGTGCAGTCATGTTTTCACGTGTTAACTACGTCGGTAGCTTGTATGCTCAAATATATGCCATCACTCGACCAGAGGTCTGCAGTTCATAGGCGTTTTACAACGCCTGCACCGCTGCTAGCACCTATGTAGCATGATTGCTTGAGTGCCATGGCTTGATTTATTCACGGAATTAGTCCATGAAGGCATTGAATCATTCATGAAGTCATTCATGTGCATGCACATACAGGTAAGGCTCACCGGCGGCAAGCCGCTGCTGTGGAGAGACCTGGCGGACGTTGTGGGGCAAATTCATCAATGAATTCATTCATGAATTCTTTCATGAATTGATGTATTCTCACGCGCATGCAGGTAAGGCTCACCGGTGGTGAGCCGCTGCTGCGGAGGGACCTAGCGGATGTTGTGGGGCGAATCAGTGCGCTGGGTGTGCGGCATATAGGCGTTACCACCAACGGACTGGTACTGAAGCAGCGCGTTCAGGTATGATGTATGCCGGTACATGAGGTTACATACAGGGACATGCATGCATACGGGCTTGCGCTGTAGCAGCGCATACCTTATAGGCGTTACCACCAACGGGCTGGTGCTGGAGCAGCGCGTACAGGTGCATGCATACATACATATGGAAACGAATCAAAAGATCGTAGAGCTCTAGGTGACAAGGGATGGTTAGCCGCAAGTGCCTTCCACCAATAACTGTGGTCGCCGCTGCTGCAGCAATTGACATATGTTATTTAAGGGCGTGTACAGGGACATTGCATACAGGTATGTGCATACATACGTAAGGTTATATACACTGCTATTATACAGGGACATGTATGCATACGGGCTGGTGCTGTAGCAGCGCATACAGGTACACATATGCATATGTATATACACACACATGTATACATGATTCATCACTGACTTGGTACTTCTATGTTTTTGCATCGTATTGTACCGCAGGCGCTAGCGGCTGCGGGACTCTCTCACGTCAACGTGAGCTTAGATACGCTGCAGGAGCAGAGGTTTAACGCCATCACGCGGCGGCGCGGTTTGGAGCAGGTGCTAGCGGGTATTGACGCGGCGCTGGATGCTGGGTTTGGAGGGCGGTTGAAGGTGAAGTTGATCATCAGATCTTGATGTTATAAGTAATATTCACCTGGCAAACAATTCGAGCACCACCTGGTGCCATTTCACCAAGGGTGCAGCTTGAATCGGGTGCAAGCGGGGGTTGCCACAACTTGGTGGTGCAAGCGCTTCAGGTACTATGGCTTGTCACTTCAAGTTGAAGTCTTGCGGTTCGGTGTGATGTACACAAGGACAGCACGGTGCATTCCAGTACAATTTTCTGCGGTTGTCATAAGGTGACTTACGCTGTGTGGGTCAGGTGGCATTGATGTGAGTGACCATCAAGCTGCGTCAACGCTGGCACGCCTGCGACGGCGCGCGGACAGCGCCCGCAAAGCTCCACATCTGTGAGATGTAAGTGTTTGCAACTTCAACTTGAACCAGAAGCTCAGGCATCGCATCTGCCGCCTTGCGGGCGTGGTTATGGGTTAGGGTTAGGGTTAGGGTTAGCGTCATGCAGACAAGTTTGCGCAACTTGAAAGTGCTAGGCTGCTGAAACGAGCGCAGCTCACGAACTCACATCCAACCTCAACCTTGAAGTTGGTCCTCGACGTCACAATCGCCATCGTTGCGAACAAAATTTCGTTGGCTCAAACATGGAAACTTGTTGCGCAACGGTGAAGTGAAAACCAAACTTTCAGCTCGTACATGAAGTTCATCGTTGGAATTCGCTCTGAAACTGCTGCCACTCCGCGGATCAACCGTGTGGCTGTTGGGCAGCGTCAATGAGAGTAGGCCATCATTCCAACTCGGCAGTGCCCAGCTGCTGGATGTGCGCTGTCTTTATCGAGTGGATACCCTTTGAACTTCACCTTGCAGGTCAGCTTGAGCTTGCCATTCAGCTTGAATTTGAAGTTGATCATATTTAGTGAAACCTGCTCTGAATTTGCTATTATTCCACAGATCGACTGCGTGGTTATGGGCGGGGTAAATCAGGACGAACTGGCGGCATTGTTGAAGTGTTGAACTTGGCAGTGCTTAACTGCCGGACGTTCGGTGTATTGAGTGGACGCCCTTTTCGAACGTACATTTCAGCTTGAAATTGATCATTCAAACTCGCTGTCAACTGCTGTTACCCTGCAGATCAATTGCGTTGTTGTCGGTGGCGTCAATGAGGATGAACTGGCGGCATTTGTTCAAGTGTTGAACCTGACAGCGCTCGACCGGACGTGCGGTGCAGCAAATGGATGCCCTTTTGAACGTATATTTCAGCATGAACTTGAAGTTGATCTTTTGAACTTGCTCTGAATTTGCTATTGCTCTACAGATCCACTGCGTCGTTATGGGTGGCGTGAATGAGGACGGACTGGCGGCATTTGATGAACTTGGCAGCTCTCGGCCCCTGGACGTGCGTTGTATCGAGCGGATGCTCTTTTGAACTTCAATTCAGCTTTTACTCAAAGCTGCTGATTCAAACTCGCTGTTAACTGCTGTTAATCTGCAGATCAATTGCGTGGTTATGGGTGGCGTGAATGAGGACGAACTTGCGGCATTTGTTGAACTCGGCAGCTCTCGGCCGCTGGACGTGCGGTTTATTGAGTGGATGCCCTTTGATGACAACCGGTGGAACGAGGGCAAGTTTGTGGGGTGAGTGGCGGTCGAGCGGTGTGCACAGTACGGCGCTGAACTGTACATTCCACTGTGCTGACATCACACGCAGGCTGATGTTGTTCGCCCCCTGCACTCGCACTGATTGACTGGATTTGTAATGCCCAACAGATGTACCATTCTGTTGTAGCTTCTCAATCACCACAGTTAAGCAGATGCACACATGACAACGTCCAGTCTGATGGCATGCGCTTGTAATCATTCAACCTACGCACTTCAATATTCATCTAGCATCAGTGACTCGTCGAGCATGGCGAACACTTGGGCAAGCAACGCTGCAGAGCAGATGCAGGCTTGTTCAAGCATGCAAGCGGGCGTTGCGTCTGAGCTTCAACGTGGGAATGCTGTGAATGGCAGCAAGATAGGGCTAGCGCGTGAGGGTTAGGTTTAGGATAAGGGTTAGGATTAGGGTCGGGGTTAGGGTTAGTTGTATCACATGCGCCAAGATGGACGAAACCCATAGCCATACCGCTGCGCAGCACACTGCGGTACCGTCGGCGTAATGTTTGGCAGCTCCGCTTACACACAGAGAACATGGCAGCTCAGGCCTCCATGTGTGTGTTTGCAGCAGTGGCTGTGTCTGCATGCGCAGCAATACGTCCATGGATACATCGTCCACAAGCTTGCTGGTAGCGCCAAGTGCGTTTCATCACTGACAACAAGTATTCTGCGGGCTGCTGCAGCGGTGCACACCCAAGAGAGACAAAAGGCACATGCTGCAGCGGTTGTGTACTCTTCCTACATACCTACCCCTTTCTGTGTTCGCACGCCATACCAGCGCTCAGCATTGAATCCCCCGTATGCATTCATCTCTCTGCAGCCACCACAGCTCATTGCTGCCACAACAGTGCTGCAAGAGTCTGCGCCCTGACCCTACTCCCAACCCTAACACAAACCCCTTTCAACTTCTTCCTGCTTTGCTTATGTACCTTATCAACACTCAGCACTGCATCGCCTTTTTCCTTCCCCCTTCCCCCCCCGTTGCAGTTACAGCTCCATCCTGCTTTGCATACCACATAAGCGCTCAGCACTGTACCGCCTTTGTTCCCCCCCCCCTCCCCCCCCCCCCCCCGCTCCTGCAGTTACAGCTCCATGCTGCGGTCGCTACAGGGCAGCTACCCCGAGCTGGCCAGGTCTGGCGATGAACGCAACGACACCACCAAGTGGTATCGGGTACCCGGGCATGAGGGGCGCATTGGCTTCATCACTAGGTGAGCGGCTGCTCTCACTTGCCACCATGCAGCACAAGTGGACCAGAACTTCAACTTGAGTCATCGTCAAGTGAGACACGTTGTCACAAGGTTTATGTGGGCTCAATAATAAGCGTGACCATTGAACACCCGGGAAATTTGCGCCGTAATCGAGGATCAGTGAAAAGCACAAGCATTGTCAACTCTGCATTGAAGGCATCACCGTAAGGTGCATGTCACCGATCGCAAGCGGGTGGACCACACAGTTGTTGACACCACCGCAAAACCTCAGATCGATATCTTGACGCACTTATTGTCATGCCTGGAATGTATGTATTTATAAACATGCAGTGTACATTGGGTGTGGCGCAGCATCTCATCTTGCAGTCTGTTCACCAGCTCCCCTTGAGAGCCCTTGCCCCCCCCCCCACACACACACACACCCCTCGCTTCCCCCTGTTGTTCAACAGCATGACCGCATGTCACGTCACGCAACTGCTGGCTGCGCCGTGGCCTCACGCGTCGTCATTAGCCATGTTCTTCCTTCACTTTCCCCACCCGCCCCCCTGCTGCCGCCGCATCCCGATTCGCACGCGGTGTGGTGTACACGCAATGCAAGCACTACATGTTATGATGTAAGAGCCACGGCTCTGCCGCTTGAAGTTGTGAGCGTCACACCTCAAACTTCAAATACTGCAGCAGCGCTCATCTTTGTTTGCTCCTCGCTCCATCGCCGCGCCGCAGCATGAGCGAGCACTTCTGCGGCTCCTGCAACCGCCTGCGCGTCATGGCGGACGGCAGCCTCAAGGTACGGGTCTAGGGTTAGGATTACATGGTAGGGTGTGTAGGTATTCCTAGTTTGTAAGAGCATGCTCGTTTGATGCTGAGCGTATGCTGTTTCTGTGACTGTTGTGCCCAAAACCTTATCCGCTTCACCCGTCTGTACCACTGACGCACTCACTAGCCCACTGACTCGCTCAACAACTGCACGGGCCTTCGTTGTTTGCGCGGCACCCATGCTTGTGTTGTCGGCACACCGTTCGCGCGCAAGATTGACAGGAAGCATTAGTGAGCGAGTCAACCACCATTCACTCACTCAATTGCTCCGTACAGACTCAGGCCTGCCTGGTCCACGGCGACGAGCTCCTTTCGCAGCACGCAGGCCTGCCCGACCACTAGACTTACTTGCCCACTCAATCACTTCCTCCCGCACACACTCAGGTATGCCTATTTCTCAGGTATGCCTATTTAATGGCAACAAGACCCTGTCACCACACCACGCGCTGCGCGCGGGCCTGCTCCATCTGACTCACTCACTCAATCACTCACTCACTTGCCCTTAAACACTCTCAGGTGTGCCTATTCGACGGCGACAAGACGCTCTCGCTACGCGACGCACTGCACGCAGGCCTGCCCCACGCTTGACTCACTTACTCACTCACTCACTTGCCCCATACACACTCTCAGGTGTGCCTGTTCGACGACAACGAGACCCTGTCACTGCACAATGCGCTGCGTGCACCCCTGACTAACATACTCACTCCACTCACTCCCAGGTG
The DNA here is from genome assembly GCA_017506865.1 of Tribonema minus. Taxonomy (NCBI): domain Eukaryota; class Xanthophyceae; order Tribonematales; family Tribonemataceae; genus Tribonema; species Tribonema minus. The sequence goes on from JAFCMP010000033.1 coordinate 332,783, forward strand.
AGTCTGTTTGGCGGCGACGAGACCCTCTCGCTGCGCGACGCGCTGCGCGCAGGCCTACCCGACCACTTGCCTCACTCTGTCACTCACTCACTTTCCCTTGAACACTCGCAGGTGCCTAGTTGACAAGACACTGCCTGCCCGCCTGACTCACTTACTCACTCACTCACTCGCTCCCAGGTGTGCCTGTTCGACGGCGACGAGACCCTGTCGCTGCGCGACGCGCTGCGCGCGGGCCTGCCCGACCGCCAGCTGGGCGCACTCGTACACACAGCAGTGCTCAAGAAGAAGGCAGCGCTCGGCGGCCACGGCGACATGCAGGGCATCGCCAGAAGCAGCAACCGGCCCATGATCCTCATCGGCGGCTAGCCAGCCAGCCACGCGCGCTCCTTGCGCGAGCATTCAGGGTCTGATCCCTTCTGAGCTTGGCTGTTTTGCATGCGTGGTCACGTGGCTGAGCGATCGGTGGAAACTGCAATCGATCGAGGCTAGGCTGCGCGGGCAGGCGTCTCTGAATGCGCTGGTGGTCGTCGATTGCGGCCGCAGCGCTGCGGTTGGACTCGCTGCTGCCGCCCCAGCGGAGGCGGCGGCAACAGCGGCGGCCATTGCAAAGAGCAGGTTTCGCCTTCGCGTTGTGTGTGCTGGCCGCTAACATAATGCGCATGGGTGCTGCATGGACATGTTCTCGGCTGCTGCTGATGAGTTCGACGGAGCTTCAGTGCGGCTGCGGCGCTGCTGTCGCTGTCTGGATTTGCAATCAAATCTTCATCCATCCGGTTTACGAATGTGGTCCAGGGTTCCACCACCAGCATGTATAGCAGAGGAAATGGTAGCCAGTGCAGAATGCTCATCGCGGCTGTGCGCACGTTCCGCATCGCTTAAAACTGCATCAGCAGTGTTGTGATTGTCGGCTTGTCACCAAAAACAGGCATTGCAGACGCTCACGAGCGCTGCTGTGCTTGGGTGCGTCACTAGTTGAAGCAATCAGATGACGAGCGCAGCACTTTGGGTGCGGACCTGCAAATGGCTTGCCATGTGCAGGCGGCTTTTCGTCCATCTAGCAATAGACATGTGCATTACAAGGTCATTGCAGTATGTGCTTTCATGGCATCTGCGCGCTCTTTCGTCTGCACGGGTGCACTTGCCACATACAATCTCTTTTATCGGAGACATCATCATGACCCCCATAGCTTAGAGCGTACGATGCGCTCTGCTTGTTCAGTGTGGACTCGCTTTACGCAGCTCCTCAAATCAAAGGACTGGTGTTTGGCGAGTACGTATGGACTTGTATTTATAAAGGCCCAAGGGAGGCCGGGTTGCCTATGCAATCGAAAAGCTTGTGTCAACGCAGCAGCCTAGTCTGCGCTGTGCCCTAGGAGTTTGGATACCGGCGCCGCAACACAGCCCAGCATTCGCGCTCCACGTGTGTATGCCATGACGCGCTCCGCCAACTCCCGCGCCAGCGATATGCTCAGCTCAATGTGGATCTGACGCTTAGCTAACCCGGCCTTGCGTAACACATCTGCCTTCCCCCCCCCTGAGCACAGTGCTGAGTGCATTGCCAACTCCTTAACAAAAAGACTTGTCTGCTTGCCCAGCCGTCCGTACGACTCCTGCACGAATGGCACAAAAGCCCAACATGACGTCAAGGTGCCGGTGTGGTGCTTGACCTTCGCGTCCTCCCCCGCCCCAGCAGCATAGCCGTCCGTGTTCGAGGCATTTGTTTTGCCTGTCAGGTACGAGCTCGCTGTGGGCGCGCGCACACTTGTGTCTAGCACTATTCCCTTGTTTTGGTATGCACTGCTAAAGTGCAGACACCCTGGGTCAATGACTGTGTCCGCCCGATACCCCGGTACCTTGAAGACGCTAGCGTCCTCATTGCGGACAATAGAGACATGGTGCTGTCTCAAGATGCGCTGTAGGCACCGCTTTTGGGCAGTGTGTGTCGCGTTGTGCCCCCGTATGTGCTGGCTGGGGCAGCTGATCGCATGCGTGGAGGTGGGGCTCACGTCACTGCACCGCCATGGGCACACCTCGCCCTGTATGCCCCACCCGTCTATAAAGATCGCAACCAAAATCATCGTGGCTGCTGCCATACTGGACATGGGCGCCGCACCCGGGCGGTCATTGGCAGCGGGTGGCACGCTCATCCACACCATTGCCCCGGACGCACGCTGGCTGCGCAGCTGCGCCAGGACCCGCGCGCTAGCCTGTGGGCGGCGGCGGCTGGTGTCACGCGAGTCACCAATAAGTGTAGCCTGCGTCGGCTTGCCCACGGCACCAGCCGAGGCAGCCTCTACGTCCTCCACCAGGCAGTCCTCGTATTGACGTCGAAAAACATTTGAAAGGCCGGCTTGTAGTCCGTGCGTGAAGTGACCGCGCCGGCGGCGGGGCACTACCTTCCTGCAGATCTCGTCAGCATAGGCCTTCCAGTCGTCGTCGTCGTCCTCCTGCCCGTCGCTGCAGCTGCTTTCTTCCGCGCTAGTTTGTGTTTTAGCGGGCGTGGAAGAGGCAGCCGTGGCAGCGGCTTGAGGGCCAGGTACGGTCGCCGCCGCAGCGGCCGCCTCGGCGCCAGGCACAATGCCGTGGGTGTGTGGGGCTGGCTCAGTGGTCCCCGTCTCCGTGACGGCAGTTGCGGCGTAGATCGCTTGCACCGCAGTGGGGAGCGTCGACGCTGCGGCCGTCGTATCTGCTGCCCACCGTAGCAACGATGCTGGGAGCTGCTCGGCCACAGCTGTGCGTGATTTTTCGCCGCCATCAGCTGTCAGCGCTCGCGTAGAGCGTCGCACGGCCTCGATGATTGGCGGCAGTCCCTGGTCCTCGCGTATTGCGCATGAGTGCTGCGCGAACCAGGTGACTGCGCCGTGTTCGTCAGTGCCGAGCCTCAGGGCCCCTGCTGCCACAGTGGCATGAATTATTGCAGGCCGCAGTGTTGTGCATGCCTGGGCCGTGTATGCGGCTGGTGCCAGTAGCCCCAAAAGCGGCATGCCCAGACCGCCTCGTCGCTCCGGCAACCGTGACGCCCGCAGTGGCACTGCGATGTCCGTGAGTTCTGGCGGGCCCAAGCGCGGCAATACCAGCACGCTGCCACTGCTGGCTACCTCATTGTCACCAGCAGTGCAGGCGGCCAGCAGGTGTGACTTCATGACTGCCGCGGTAGCGCAGCCGTGCAGGTGCAGCATGCGTTCAAGCGTCCATGCACAGAACCCGTCAAATGCGTGCAGCCATGTCTCACTCGAAGCCGTGTCAACGACCCGAGCTAAGAAGCCCATGCGCTTCGTCAGTGACCTGCGCAGAATGAACTGTGCTGCCTGTAGGTGATGCCGCGCCATTCCAGCTAGCTGCCACGACAATCGCCATGTCCCTGCGTCAACAAGATGCTTGCTCATGGCAGCATGCACATAGGCTGGGTGCCCTACCGGTACCCCGACCGACGTAAAGCCCTGACTGGATTCTGGCATGGTGGCGTCCACAAACGGTATGTTAAGGGCGCGCAGGCGTGCTCTGGCCGCTTCATCAAACACTGTGCCGCGCATGGCGATGGCCAGCGACTTGTCTGGTCGAACGCGTAGGCCCATGCAGCCAAAAAATCCATGCGGTGACTTGCGCTGCGCCATATTCCATCATTCGTGATGGTGTTCTGCGCACTTGGACAACGGCTGTACCAAGTAGGCAGGCAGCGGCTGCACGAGCAATATTGATAGCATCGTGCGTGCACGAGAAGTTTTGCACGGTGACACTCCACCTCGAAGTTGATTTTAGACAGACGAACCACAAATTGCGCCCCCGCCCCTGATCATGTGCGTGCAGTGCATGTGTCGCGTTTTGGCGTGCGTTTCCTGCATGTTTTACTGCCGGTTCGCCATGCTCTGCCATGTGCAGTGGGTGGTGGGTTGCGCAGGCGCTCAAAAAAGAAGGTCGGTGCTAGAAAAGAAAGGACCTGTTCGGGGCAACGTGATTTCACAACCCAGCAGGAGAGGCGGAGGTAACAGAAACGAGCACGGGAGGGAGAGCGAATGAGCCAATAAGCCAGCCACAATGCATCACAGCGAATCAGCCGTTTGTCAGCCGAGCGAAAGTCAGGCGATGATTGAGGTTTCAGTTTCTCAAGGAGACGCCAAGACGCTCACCAAAGACGGCATGGCGAGTGACACTTGCCCGGACGAGCTTGCCCTGACGGCAACGACACCAGAGGCGGCCATGGCGAGTGACACTGGCACGCCACCGTCAGCGGCTCCTCCTCCACATTACCGAAGGTCCTGCGACTACTGCGCGCAGAGGTATCCTGACACCCTGACAACCATCATGATGGCGAATCGCGCACCATACCGTAATTTTTTGGCAAAAGCGCACATTAGCTGCGATGAAGCCCGACAGACTCCCTTGTGCAGCTGTGTGATCGATGTTTCAGCACCGTGACGACCATGATGTTCCCCCTCGAGCGGCGTACCATGATGATGCTTTGTATGTCGCCAGCTTCACATGTGACTCCTCTATCGATATGTTGCATTTTTTCTGGACCAGATTTTAGTCACTGGTGCAACCTGGTCACCTTAGTCACTGGTGCAACCTGGTCACCTTATCCTCCTGCATTGCCTCGTCATCATGTTAGTAAGGGGGGGGGCACGTGAAGTCTCGCCGGCTCAAGCACAGACTGCCCAAGTGCCGTATGCTCTCTCGCTCACCGCCGCACAAAACGCAACAAAGTGTGCCGCAGTGCTAGGCTGGGCACTGGCAAGCGTCACAGCAACCCCAAGCTCAACGCGACGCGACCTTAGGCTATTAGCAAGGCTTGACAGTTCTCGCTGCCAGCAGTGCTGGGCGAAAGAGCAATGCTTTGGATAGGCGCCTGACTCTTACGTCAACCCTGACCAATATCTAATTCTACTAGTAAACCTGACTGCACTCACACTGTGACGCTGCGCAGAAAGCGGCAGTGCTCAGGACAGGCGCCGTGCAGAATGTGCGCCAGGACGGGCCGCGCCTGCGTCTTCAGCGTCGCCATGAAGCGCGGGCCCAAGCCCAAGGCGCACCGTCAGCCTGAGGCTGATGCGGGGCCGACCACCGTGACTGCTGCAGCCGGCAGCGGCGGCGATGCGACAGCGGTGGCGGCAGCAGCGACAGCAGCGGCGGCGGCGGCGGCAGCGGCTGCACAGGCGCAGGGTGCGCCGCTCAAGAACACGTCTGCCCCCCGTGCGAGTGCCCGCCCGCAGGCACAGCTGCTGAATCAGCGGCGGCGGCAGCAGCAGCGGCGGCGCCGGCGGCGCGCGGCGGCAGCGGCGGCGACGGCGGCGGCGCTGCCGCCGCAGCCGTGCGCGTACCCCGCACAGGCGCTGCTGGGCGCGCGCGAGCGCCGCTACCTGGAGGTCTATGTCCTGGCGTTTGCGGGCACGGGGTTCACGCCGGAGGGCGCCGTGCAGCACACGACGGCACTCCTCATGACGTGCGGCCGCAGCGCCGCCGCTGATGCGTTGAGTGCCGCCGCTGCACGCGGCAGCCGCGGCGGCGGCGGCGGCGGCGGCGGCGGCAACGACGGCAGGGAGAATGCAGCGACAGTGGCAGCGGCGGCGGCCGCGGCCGCGGGCGAGAGCGTGCTGTGGTCGGCGATGGCGTGCGGCGCGGCGCTGGCGCACCCCGCACAGGGGGACAAGGGGGAGGACGTGGCGCGCTACATGGTGTGCGCGGCGGCGGCGCTGTGCGCGGCGTGCGGCGCAGAGGCGGCGCCGTCGCCGCCGTCCACGGCGCTGCTGCGCGCGTACATGATGCTGTCGTGGGCGCACAGCACGCTGGAGGACTATGCGGGGTACGTATTTATTGTGCTGCAACAGTTGCTGTTGTGCATGCGGTGCATGCTGCCTGGGTGGCCGGAACACTGTGTCTCTGGTGCTGCTATCTAGTAGCTGTGCAAGCCGCCGCCGCATGGTCGCTTGCTGCTGCGCAGAGTCTGAGTCGGAGCTACCAGCGCGCAGCGGTAGTGCTCAATGGCCGCTGCTGAGCACACTGCCAACTTCCGAAACAACTTCAACTGCTTGCCAGCAAGCCAACCTCTACCTGTAACAGTTGTTGGACGCCGAAGCGGGGAAGCATCGCCCTGATCGGCTATCAGGGCGAGCTCTTTCCTCCAAACATGCGCAAACAGTGATCGCGCACGCGCGGAGTCCCCACAGGTGCTTTGCGTATTACCGGCGCGCAGCGGCAGTGCTCAGCGGCCGCTGCTGAGCACTGGCACCTTCCAATCTATCGTCAAAGTTGTTGTCAGTAGGCCAACCACTGTGTTGCAACAGTCGTTCGGACACTAAAGCGGACGAGCTTGCTCTGATTGCGCATGTCCCCACAGGTGCTTTGCGTACTACCGGCGCGCAGCAGCGCTCGTCACGGCACTGCTCAGGGGGCAGGGGGACAGCGGTGCCGATGCGGGTGCGGGGGAGCAGGGCTGGGGAGCCCCCGAAGTGGACGACGATGATATGATGATGCTGGAGGTATGCTGTTGAAGTTGAAGTATGCCCATTTCGAACACCTCAAATCAAAGACGAGCTGGAAGTGTAAGTGGGGTCAAGAGGCGCGCAATGCGCAGCGGCGGGTGACCCAAAATGGATGAGGGGCGCGCGCATTCCCTGCTTGAGGTGTGGAGTCCAACTATTGAAGCCCCCAACTGTCCATAGCACCGTTGGCTTGAAGATTGACCTTCAGAGTACTCGGGCAATAATATTTGCCCGCTCTGCAGCTGCGGAAGGCCTGAACGGGGATGCTGCTTGAGGTACACAGTTGAAGTACGTGCCGTGCGCTCATGTGACAATGACAGGACTCGAAGTGATTGGGACACCAGGCACCCACTGCGCAGCTCGGAGTTCCTCAAAACAGTTGTCGAGTATGCATGAATGCTGCTCAAGGGTACATTTTGCGAGCTTCCAGCTTGTGAATGCCGTCACTTGCATGCGCACTGCAACAACACTCAAGCATCGGATTCGCTACAGGGCATCGCGAAACACTCAAATCGTGAATTGCATGGTGCCTCACTGAATTGACTGACGCTGCGGGCCACAGATGCTGAGCACTGCAACACGTGAAGTGCTATGCATCGTATCTGTACATCTGTACACATCCTGTTTGCGTTTTATACCAACACCTTGTTTGCACACGGGGTGGCGCCCGGATCCCCATCCCGTTCGTGTTTTACACAAACACCTTGTTTGCACACGGAGTGGCGCCCGGAGGCTAGCTTCGCGTCAGCAGAATGGCCGGCTGTGCAAGTGAGCTGATGCTCCGCGCTGCTTTTTTTATTTGTCAATCTATCCATCGTGAGCAATCAACATGGCCTGAGCGCATGGCTGCAGCAGCTCTCCGCACGGTGGGCCTCGCGCCGATCACTCATGTCTGAGTGCTTCAAGTACTCAACTTCAAGTACTCAACTGCAAAGTAGTGATTTCTTTCGTTGTGTCGAATTGGCCACCTCGTGTCAATCAAGCAGATGTCAACACACCAATCATGTCACTTGCTACTGTTTTTTTTGTGTCGATGGGCTATGTGCAACTACGTTGTCTGAGCACTGCTGCACGGCGCGCCGCACTCTCACGCGCACAATTTGCTGCTTCCACATCCGTTGTCGCCTTCACGGGGCGCAGGTACTCAAGGTGATCAACATGTTTTACACCGCCTTTGTGATGAGCGACCCGGCCGCCAAGCTGGTGTACCGGCACAGGCTGAGCACCGTGTTCGGGCGGTGAGTGCCTACTTCAAGTGCCTACTTCAAGCACATTCTTCAACTTGAATCATTGCGTTTGCAGCGTTCGAGGTCTTGGAATCTGTTGCCAAGGGCGCAACCCAGAGGGCGCATGCAGTTTCAGCCTGCACCTCTGGCATTATTGAACTTCCTCTCGCAACAGCCCCTCACGTCTGGCCGGCTATATGGCGCATGCATGGAGTCGGAACACTCGCAGTGATTATGGCTGCACTTAACACCAACATTTGAACCCGGGCTGTGCGACTTCATCATAGGGTGAGCTCTGCCAGGGAGTGAAGACGGTCACACACTTGAAGTAATACACCTGCAGCGTGCGGGACTTGAAGTAATTTCGGCTTGTAGATCTCCAGCCGTTACCTGACCTACTTATGTGGCAAGCAAGAGACCCTGCTAACCGTAAATGTGTAGTCTGCTCTCAACTATTGGCCTATGGGTGGCGACCTTTGCCTGTAGTACTTGTGCAGAATGCCTGGTGGCGTTATTGTTGGTCCATCTCTCCATTGTGGCAATACCAGAACGTGGCCATGCACCCAGTGCTCTGGCAGTAATTCAATGAAGTCACGGTCGCGTCGCAGGTCACATCAACTGTGCAGTGTGCTGCCATGGAATGTCTCAACTTCAAGCCCCTGTAATGTCCCCCCCCCCCGACGCGGCCGTGTAGTCCAAGTCTTTCTTACTTGGCCTTGATGCAAGAGTGCGTATCTCTGCGCATCAGCAAACCCTAACCCTAATCCTCCACCGTAACCCCCGATCTTCAAGGGTTCTGCCGAGCGCTGAGGAAGTGGGGGACGCCGCAGACGCCCCCCCCGGACTCCTGTTTGTCAGCTTCTCGCCGGCCATCGAGGGGCTGCCCGAGCTACCAGGACAGGCAGATGGCAACGCTCAGCAACCGACGGCACCCGACACAGGGCAGGTATGTATGCTCTCTCTGTGCACTGTGTACGGTCTCGGGGGGGGGGGGGGGGGGGGGGCGCTTAGCACCAGCATGGGTACTAGTACTGGTATCGCTACGGCTTCCGACATTGGGCAGGTACTTATGTCTGCACTGTTTTGAGCGCTGGGGGCAGGCGAGGCAGCGCTCAACAGTCTCATGGGGGTACTCGAGGTATGTATGTATGCACCTCCTGAGCGCTGTGGCAGGCGAGGCAGCGCTCATCATTGGGGTACTCGACGGGGGGGGGGGGGGGGGGGGTATGTATGCATTGCACTTCCTGAGCGCTGTGGCAGGCAGTCCTCGGCCGCAGCGCTGTCACGCACCTTACAGAGGCAGCTCTCGACGCTGACGGGCAGTCAGGCGTGGCGCAGTTGAAGTTGTGTTGTGTAACTTCGTCTACGACACGCCTGCTGACGCTCCAACACCCCCCAGAATCCTCAGTCCGAGTACAGGTGGTAATGCCTGCCGCCTCAGACGGCAAGGGTATGCATGTAGGCTCAGAGTGCCTGCGGAGCATTGGCGCATTGCTCACTGGCAGTTGTGCCTGCAACTTGAAGTTCACATCATCATGCAAGTTGAATTACCCAACATCGCCACGCACAAAAATGCTTATTGTTCCCCTAGTGACCAGCGTTCTGGGCGCTACAGATTGAGCGATTAGTCGTAGGGAAGAACTGAGAGGCTGGGCTACTTCCAGAAGTACTTCAACTTCAGGTCATGGTGGGCCGCTGGTATGAGCGAGAACATTGATGATGAAGGACAGCGATTGGTAGGTAGCTACGTGGACAGGTAGGTATACGTACAAGTGGGTATGCACGCGATGCCCCTCTATTCAGCAGCTTTGCCAGTCTCATGTTAATGGCTCTAAGTGGAGGCACTGATGGAGCCTTGAGGACAGGTGTGCTCAATGTGGCAGAACACTTGAGGATACACAACTTCAGGCCATTGTTGCACAGGGGATTAGTCATTAAGTTAGGGTCAGGCAGCACGCCTCAACGCCGTAGTAGGGTCGGGGTTAGAGTTCGGGTGAGGTGAAGGCATGCACGACAGCAGCGCTCATTGGACCAGATCACCAGGTGAAATCTCCTAATGTGTAGTAAGAGACTATGCTGGGCGCAATTGCAGCACAATAGCTTTTCACGCGCTTAGAGAGCGCTTTGTACGCGCGCTTTGTACGTGCGCGTACAAAGCGCTCTCTGAGCCCAAGAGCAGCTTGTAGCTGAACTTCAAGAGTTTCAACAGGCTTGGCGGCCTCAGTCGTGCCCTCCATCTCTATACCTCAACTTGAAGCATGTCACCTCGCACAATAACCCTTCAGACCTGACCCTGAAAAGAAAACTTGCTGCGCGCCTGCGTGCAAAAAAAACGCCATCATGGCCAAACTGCTCAACGCTCCCTCTCACCTTGAGAATCCATCCTTGCTGCGAACCCCGTGCATCCGCCGCAACTGCCCTCCATGTAACTGCCGTAACCGCCGCAACCGCCTTGAACGCGCGGTAGCGGCCGGTGGCGTGGGCGCTGCTGCAGGAGCTGGTAGATTTGCACAGGATCCCTCGAGATGTGACCCTGGAAATACTGCACTAGCTGCGCGCCCCGCGCAACCGCTGCGACTGCCTCCTTAGCAATATAATACCATCCTTGCTGCGCACCCCGCGCTTCTGCCATCACTGCCATGATTACGCAGCAGCGGCCAGTGGCGTCGGGCGCTGGCGGAGCTGGCCAAGCCTTGTTGAACGTTAACTAGACTGGCAGCCTCATTCGTGCTGAATTAGCACATTGTCCCTCGATCCCTGACCTTGAGAACTCACTCCTGTTGCGCACCCCGCACAACCGCCATGACTGCTCTCATTGCACAACAGCGGCCGGTGGCGTGGGCGCTGCAGGAGCTGGCCAAGCCTAGTTCAACTTGAACATTCACCAGTCTAGCGTGTCAGATTTGCACAGGCCCTATCTGACCTTGCGAATCCATCCATGCTGCGAACCCTGCGCAACTGCCGTAACTGCCCTCAACGCACAGCAGCGGCCGGTGGCGTGGGCCCTGCAGAAGCTGGCCAAGCCTAGCAGTTGAACCTGAATGTTGCACCAGTCTGGCGGCCTCATTCGTGTTGACTTTGCACATGATCCCTTGAGACCTGACCCTGTGAATTCATTACTGCTGCACACCCCGCGCAACTGCCGCAACTACCCTCAATGCGCAACAGCGGCCGGTGGCGTGGGCGCTGCAGGAGCTGGCCAAGCCGCAGCCAACGCGCATCGATGCCCTTGCGGACGTGTGCACGCGCGGGCGCACACGCATGGTGCCCGTGTTAATGAGCCTGGACCACCGCCTCATTCAGGTGCGCTGGCACTACTTCAATGTTGAGGTCAAGAACAGGTGACGCGTCGGAGACTAGGGTTAGAGCTGGATAGGCTCGAAGTCTCACTGGTGCCGAGCGCTTTGCTGAGTCGCAGCGTGTGTCGAAAAGCCAAACTTCAAGATGTGTCACTCTTCAAGTGTGATATCCTACAAAGTGAATGCATGGCATGGCGTCTTTGGCCTCATGACCACACCGCTTCTATATCCCCTGGTACAGCACCGTCTTTACATCTGGTGATGCACAAATAGCTCACGCAGTGGCTTTCGAGGTTCAGTCTATCCTGAAATGCAGCAGAGCCCATGTAACTTATTCAGGTCCCGCAGCCACAGAGAATGCACATTGCGAACATCACTGAGTCCCTGGGCAGCCTTGCCGCAGAGCGACTGCAGCGCATCGTGGAGCGTCTCCGCTTGAAGTTTAATCACACAATCATGTCCTTGATGTAAATTTCCGTGTGTTCTGCGGCTGCAGGTCATGCACATCATCAACACCACAGAGTTGCTGGGCAGCCTCGCAGCAGCGCGACTCGCAGGCGCGCGCGTGCAGTGCATCGTGGAGCGTCTGGCGACGTCTTTCGGCACCGACTTCTGGCAGCGGCCGAGCATAGTGCAGATGGTGTTTGCCTACATGGTCATCTTCCTGCGGCTGCTGAGCGCTGATGAGGTGGGTAGGGTAGGCATGTATCGCTTTCCTGTGTGGCTGCTGAGTGCTGATGAGGTGGGTAGGGTAGGCATGTATCACCTTCCTGCGGCTGCTGAGCGCTGATGAGATGGGTAGGGTAGGCATCACCACTCTTGTACGGCAGGCCCGTCTTACCAGAGCTCAGGACAGCCTTTCTCTCGCGATGCCAGCTGCACCGTTTTTCATGCTTTCGGAGGAAGCAATTATCGCACGCGCTGTCAGAACTGTTCCAACAAGCACCAACCTCAACTTGCTCACTGTCAGGAGTGCAGCAGCAGCCAAGCGTGCTGCAGTGCTGCTGTCTGGCACCACCTGAATCCCTGGCGGTGCCATATAAAGTACTTTTCCCAAGAAGTTTGATGCTATTAGAGATCACATCAGAGCATCAAGTCTACAGCACTGCTGTGCATGGGTCACAGGAGCGCATCTCAGCATACCTACCCAAGCGCCCAAGCGACGCGTGAAAGCTGGGGCTGTGCAGCAGTACCAATGTCCAAGCTCTTGTGGGGCTCAGTGCAGAGTAGATTGCATAGGAATATGATAGGATGCAAACTTTGGGAACACGCCGGCCTCCCTTGGGGCCTTCATGAAGTACAAGTTGAAGTTTGTAGGGTGCAGTGCGACAGGCCGCTGCATGGGAGAAAACTTCACGATTGCATAGGACAGCCGGCCCCCCTTGCGGCCTTCATGAATACAAGTCATAAGTGCAAGTCCATGGTTCATTGAGTACAATCAAGGGAAACTCTCCTAGTTTCAGGGGCGGTCAGCAGGGGATGAATGCACCAGTACCAACTGGTAGCGGTCTTGAGCCTAACCCTAAGCTAACCCTTGCCCTACACCCAACCCTAAGGCACGCTGTCACGTCCCTTCTTCGACGCCACGAATATCGCTATGCCACGCGCTGCCACATGTGGCTTTTTCCATCGCAGGAGGACTGCAAGTGGATACCGTCAATCCGGCTCTGGGTGCATCTGAAAGTACTAGCATGGGCTAGTAATAGTTGTGAGGTGCGGCCACACAACTGTTCAGTGAGTTTCACCTGGTCCTTTGCTTTACAGGAGGGGTCGCATGTAGATGGTGCAGCACGTCGCGCATACATGTATTGTGCATTAGGGTCGGATTACAGTAAGAATTAGGGTTGGCTTAGGGTTAGGGTTAGCCTGCCCTTAACCCTAACCCTAACCTGACCCGTATGTACGCATCGTGCCGCGCGTCTCATCAACGGCTGCCCTGCTGCACACCCTCTGAATATGCTCTCCGCAGGAGGGCTGCATGCAGATGGTGCAGCACGTTGTGCGCGTGCTCTGCAGCACGCCGGGCCTGCTGCGCATACCTTCGTATCGCCACAATGTGAGTGGAACTTCAAGTTGAACTTCTGCTGTTCAGCGCGCACAGCCCGTGCAGGCAGCATGCCATAGCGTGCACTTACTGGAAGAAAAATGCAGCAGCAGCACAGCATGCTCGTACTCGAAGCAATACTTTAAAGGTATATTTGAGTTCTGTTTAGAACTTCAACTCTGCTGCGCGTGCCCTCCTACCTGCAGGGTGCAAGTGGACATTTCACCGCGTCCTGTGCGTAGCCAGCACGGGCGAAGCGCTCACATGCTGCGCGTGCCGCAGCGGCGGCGCAGTGCGAATCTGTTTACCACCATGCATAATGCCTCTGAAGGCGATACATACCCTTCGGAAGGCCCAGGACGGCAACAGGCATTCATCTCTGCAAGCATGATCCCCTGTTGACTGTGCGGCAAGGACGAGCAGCAGCGCTCATAACCAGCGTCGGCGCCCCTGTGCAGTGCGCGCAGGGGGCGGCTGGTTTCAAGCCCTTGCGTGCTTTCCGCTGACCAGCATGGGACAGGCATTCTCATGCCATCAAAACTCAACTGAAACATCAGCACCCCAATTTATAATTGTGTCCAATCGTGTCCTGTGCCCTGCCTGCTTGCTACATTCCAGATCCACTGGATCGCGGCGCTGCTGGCCAGTGCCAATATGCACGCAGCATACGCATCACTGGCAGCCGCGTACAACGTGCTCGCCGTCGCTGGCGGCCGTGACACGCTGCCCGTTGATGAGCACACAAAGGCGCACCTGTGCTGCTGCAGGTATGTGTAGGTAGGCTAGAGTAGGTAGGTATTATGTGCTGCCCGTTGACGAGCACACCAAGGCAAACCTGTGCTGTCTACGATCTTTTGATTCGTTTCCATATAAAAGCTAGTACCTCAGAAGCACTTGAAAGTATGTCGATGCGCATTTGACAAGGCTATATGCGTTTGCGCATGTCCCCCCCCCCTGCCTCCCCCAGTCACTTCCGCTGCGCGGCGACGGCGCGCATCATCGCTGACAACCTTGCGCGCGGCGGCGCCAACATCTTCACGGCCTACACGCTGCTGCACGTCGAACGTGCCAGGGTGGATGCGATAGACCTATCTTCGCCGCCTGCGCCCATGTACGTGAGCATGGGACGTGCCATGTCGGTGAAGTTGTACAGGCGGGAGCGTCGCCGCGGCAGTGGAGTTTGTGAAGTTGAAGATGAGGGCGGGGCGCACGAGGGGGGCCCCATCAATATTGCGGGTGCGACGATCATCAGCGGCAGCAGCGGCAGCAGCAGCGGTGGCGGCAGCAGCAGCGGCGGCGGCGGCAGCAGCAGCAGCGGCGGCAGCGGCAACAGCAGCCTCGGCAACAGCAACAGCAGCAGCAGTGGCGGCAGCAGCGGTGAGTATACCACGTCCAAGAAACAAGGCATGGAATACTGGTACCACATCCGAGAACCAAGGCACCGAATCTTTGGAAAGGGCATGTTGATCTTACTGACATTGCCAACTTAAGGTGCCCGGTGCATGGTATTTCTGTCGGCAGCGGTGGTGGGAGTTATTCACGATTGGCGTTTAAGTGTGGCCGACTTAGAGCCTTGGCGCAAGCGTTCTTTGAGGGCAGGTGTGGTGCTGCTGAGCACTGGTGACGACAACAGTGTTAGCAGTGCTCTTCAGCATGTTGAGGAGCGAGAGCAGAGGTTCAGGTGCAAACCACATGATGTGCTTGGGCGGTTGCTGCGGCAGCAGATTTGCAACTTGCTGCAATTTCAATGATGAGGCACATGTGCAGTGGCATGCATCCCATTTGCCGCCAACAGACGTGTCCAATCTCCATATATTGAGGGTCAGCTGCAGCTGTTGTGGAACTGCAGCGATGCGTGCACCTACATGCAGAGTGCGTCTGCCTGCGGACACATCCTGGTTTATGCAGCTACCGCGCGCTCTCTGTTGTTGCTTTGATGCCATTTGCGTTGGGCTGCAGCCATTTACATCCGTTGTGCACTGCCAACAAACGCAGGGTCACACCAAGCGTTGGCGATACATTGGCCAGGTCCCCTTACGTGTGCCTGCTGATCTCTGACCCCTCTGATGACTTGCATTCATTGTGCTGCGTAATGCTGCTCACAGAGGGACCGACAGCTTCAAGTGTGGGACCACAAACGGCTGCCACCGACATGATGCAGCAACGTTGGCAGCGGCATCAGCAGCAGCAGCAGTTGGAGCAGCTGCAGCAATTGGAGGAGCAGCAGCGGCAGCACCACCAGCAGGAGCCCTACCAGCAGCAGCAGTGGCATTGGCCGCAGCATCCGCAGTCTCAGTCCGCAAATGCATTCCAGGAACTCGATGCAGCGCTAGCGCGTGCGCTGAGCTCCGAGTCGGATACCGCAAGTGCAGATCGCCCTACAGACGGCTTTAGCGCTCATGCTCATGCGCCCCAGCAGCAGCACCTGCCGCACTACGTCAGCAGCGCTCAGGAGCCAGCGCTGCACAGCTTTGGCGGCACTGCCCCTGCCGCCGCCGTTGGCGCGCCTCTCTGCGCACTGGCCGATCACGCGGACATTGAATTTGACGAGGCCCTGCTCGCGCAGCTTGCGGAGGAGCTGAGCGATGATGCGCTGTTTGACATGGCCAACGCGTGCCTCGCGCCGCCGGGTGCGCCCGCTGCTGCCATGCCGCCGCCGCCGCCACCACACGCGCAGCTGCTGCAGCAGCAGCCACAGCTAGGACTGGCCATGCCCGCTGCTGCCGTGCCGCCGCTGCCGCCGCTACACGTGCCGCTGCGGCAGCAGCAGCCGCCTCTAGGACTGGACATGCCTGCTGCTGCCGTGCCGCCGTTGCCGCCACTACACGCGCCGTTGCTGCTGCAGCAGCAGCCATCTCTAGGACTGGTCATGCCTGCTGCTGCCGTGCCGTCGCTGCCGCCACTACACGCGCCGCTGCTGCAGCAGCAGCAGCAGCCGCCTCTGCCGCTGCCACAGACCTGGCATTGGGGCCTGCCAGGCGCTTCTGATGCTAGCACCGCTGGCAGTGGCGGCAGTGGCGTGAGAGGGCTTGGCTCTGTGAGATCAGACACAGAACACATGCACTTGCTGCAGACATACAGCAGCAGCGGCATCGTGAGCAGTGGCGGCGCGCCTGCCGGTGATGCAGTGCCCCTGGCAGCGGCAGCGACAGCAGCAGCAGCAGCAGCTGCGCCAGCAGCATCAGCAGCGGCAGCAGCGGCGGCAGGCGTCCATTCATCAGCGCCAGTGGTACATGATGACCGCACAGGCGGTGGTTACACTGGTGTCGGTAGCACCGCTGCATCATGTGCTGACAGTGCCGGCGTCACCATTGCGCACTCAGCCGCCGCCCTTATGCTGCCGCAAGGGGCCCTTCAAACGTCTGCTGCTGGAAACGGCAACAACAGTGGCAGCGGCAACGCCGGCAGCAGCAGCACCGGCGGCAGCAACACCGGCAGCAGCAGCGGCGATGATTTGCTGTTGCACAGCGGCCTGCCTAATTGGTCACTACCGCTCAAAGAAAGGGCGCCGAGCCATGCAGCCACCAGCAGTGCCAGCAGCATCAGCAGCGACGGCGGCGGCAGCGGCAGGGGTACCGGTGCTGGTGGCAGGGGCGGCAACACCCCGCCATTGCCGGGTGTGCCGCCTGTTGAGGACGACAGCTGCCTGCTGGACTGGCTGGACACCCGAGATTGCTTGAGCTGATGTCTGAGAAGGTTGACTAGGAGTGAGTACTTTAGTTGTCATTTCAGCTGTCGCCATGATGTGTTTTGCAGCAGTCTGCGGCGCCTTTTGCGTGTACCCTCCGCTGAGGTCAGCACAGTCTGTGTGTGTATGGATGGTAAAGGTCAGGCACAGGTGTACACGCGCTCATCCCATACCTGGCACTGCGAATGAGGTAGCAAGGCTCCCGATACCTGGTTGAACCGTGCTGCACACAGGTTATTGCCTGCAAGTTCGGCAGTCAGCTACTGCACAATTCCCTTGAAGCTGAAAGATTGTAGTGTGGGACCTAGACCCCCTTGATGGGACCTAGAGACCCCCTTGATGGGACCCTCAGGCTGGCAGGCAGGCGCGAGCCTTTTTGAGGTTGTCGGCGCGCGCACATTTCTCCTGCGGCGCGCGCAATGCTCCCATGTCCCTCCCTCCTCCCCCTCCCAGCATCTTGTTCCATTTTTGGCCACACTTCAGCTCGCACGTACACCACGGTGGCGGCATTGCACGGCAACAGAATGAGCCAGGCAGTGCTGCCAGTGCCCTGCGCTCGCACAGACAGCACTGTAAAGTATGTGGCGTGCGCTGCTGCCTTGCACGAGTTTGCAGCAGCATGTCGCGCTGCGGGCTCGGCTCACTCGCCGTCTTGGCACCTCCAGGCTTGCGGCCGCTGTGCAAAGACAGCCCCCCGTATTTCTCGCAGACCGTTCGTCACTTGGCCGCAGATGGCTGCAGGCTGCATGACAGCCGCTACCTCTGCATGCATGGTATGGGGTGCCAACAGTGCGTCACACTCGAGGCAGAGTAGCATACATCAATCAGACAAACAACGGTTTGTCGCATCCATTCAATGTTCAGTCCATCCAACCCATTCCCTTTGAGCCAATTTGATTCAATACCATCCATCTCCTCCATTCATAAAAATCAATTCAGTTTTTGTGTGTGTGTGCTTCAGTTGAACTTGAACCTCGAAGCAACACTTGAAGACGCAACATGCATGAGGATAGTACTGTTCACCTCGCAGACAGCAAACATACACTGCAGCATAGCGCAGGTGCTGCCAAATGAAACACAGTGCTGCAAGCCGACTAGTTGCTGTAGATCACTGTTGATCGCGCTTCCACAGCAGAATGATGCCCTGTCCGCTGCTTGCTCACTTTTTTGCTTGACAAACTTGAAGTTTGCTGAACACTGACTCAACATGCTATGCCCCTTTTTTAATTAAAGGTAAGGCAATGCCGCACACATAAACATCCGCAACAGCCCATGGTCGTGCCATCCTACAGCATCCACAGCATAATCAAGTCTGAGGTATGGGCACGCAGCGCACAGGCAACAGACAGCACGTAAGGGCAAGGGACACGGGTGTTCACAAGGCTCGTCATGTACGGACCTATGCATTTGATGAAGGGGTGTGGTGTGAGCACCCAGGTGAGGGCTGTGATCGCACACCGAGACCGGGGGACGAACATAAATGACACGCACTCTCTGCCGCGACACTGCTGCGGGGGAGGAGGGGGGGGGGGGGGAAGCTAATCCTAACCCTAGGCCGCAGTGCCCCCCTCCGAGCCCCCGCGTGTGCGCTTGAAACTTGTGTGTACCGAGAGGGCTGCGACTACCTATGGTAGCGGGCGCGCCGCCGCGATCATCTGTATCCTTTGGTCATCCGCTCTCTCTGGCATTGCGTTGGAGTCATTCCCCCCTGGACATCCCTGCGCGAAAAGACGCGCAGCGGGTAATTCGACCTGTGCTGCGTAACGGAAAGGCGTGTGTGTGGGGGGCGGGTGGGGGGGGGCGCTGCAGGAACGCACCGCACGAGAGAGGGGGGGGGGGGGGGTTGTGTGTGCGTTGGGGGCGGGGGGGGCGGGGGCGCTGGATACAGCACCCTTGGTGTGTTGTTGTGCCCCCGCCGCCACACGAGTGTGCACACAATCGACGCAAAATGCTATCTCTGAGGGCTCAGAACACCGGACGCTACTACCGCACTGTTACACTAGGGCTACAGCATATGGAAACGGAGAGGGGGGCTGCGCACGCAGCGCGCCCCGCAATGAAAGAAAACGGAGGGAATGGAGAGTCTGAGCGCTGCTGCCTTTCGGCGCCGCCGCGGGCCGGTCCCGCTGCGCAAGGCAGCGGGGTCGGGCGGCGGCGGCGGTGACGAGAGTAACGCAAGTCGGAACACAAAAGCGTGGCGCCCGCGGCAACGCGGCTGTCGTAGCGGCGGCAGCGGCAGCGGCAGCAGCGGCGGCCGCTGCGCCGCCAGTGCCGCCGCCGCCGCAGCTGCAAGAGACGTCGGCGGTATCATACCGTGCAGGCGAGGCGGCGCCTGCCGGCGGTGGTGATGGTGATGATCGTTGCGGCATCGGTCGTTCATCGTGTCCCCTATCGGAGGGGGGAGCGCTTGTCGCGGAGGATCCAGGCCGGCGACGCGCCGCAGCAGCGCTCAGCAGCGGCAGCAGCAGCAGCGCGCTACGACGCGGCGAGGCGCTGCTGCCGCGCCGCCGCGGCGTCGACGGCCATTGGCACGGCGGCGGCGGCACTGATGAGGCGCGCGTCTGCGCTCGGTGGCAGCGGCGGCGGCGTCCACTGGCGCAGCTCCGTCTCGACGTGCTCGAAGAACCAGAGGCCCGGGCGCAGGCGCGACTCGCGCGCGACCCAGCCCGCCGGCAGCAGCGTCGCGTCGGGCGTGCCCGGCGGCGCCGCGCACACTGCGAGCAGGTCCTCGCGGCGCAGGACGACGGCGCCGGGCGGCGGCGGCGACGCGTGCGCATGCGCGCCGAGGGTGGCGCCGCAGGGGAGCTCGATGCGCGCGTCGGGGCGCGCGCGCGCGAGGAACGCGAACAGGCGCAGCGCCTCGCAGCGGCGCCCCATGCCCTGCAGCGCGGCGGCCTTGATGTAGTAGGGCTTGACCCAGTTGCACTCGAGGACGGAGGCCGCCTCGCAGTCGTGCAGGGCCTCCTCGTAGAGGCCCTGGGCGACAAGGGCGGCGGCGCGGTTGTGGTGGAGCGAGGCGCGCTGGGAGGGCTCCTCGTCGACCCAGTGCTTGCAGAGGCGCAGCGCCGCCGTGTAGCGCCGCACCGCCTGGCGAGCGGGCGGGTGGAATTGGGGCAGGAGGACAGAGAGAGGATATCACGGAGGGGCCGTTGTTTGACACGAGATTGGTGTGGCGGTAAGTGCTACCTGCCAGTCGTGTCATCATGAAGACCGGGCTGATTGGTAATCTCATGGTGATCGAAGTGCTTGACTGAGACTGTGAGGATTGCTGCTTGCTGTCGGCGGGTGCCCCGGTGTCGTTACCCGGCCCAGCGACTAATGTAGATACAGCATGGCATCGGCATCGAAGCGCACGAGCCTTGCACTGCAAGAGCCTCAGATCCATGCCTAGTTCTAAGAGGACCGCATGGTAAAGAGCACGATACACAACATAAACACGGCGGCTGGCAACGGCAACCCAATGGAAGCACCCCGGTGAAACCGCCCGCCGGCCTAGGGTGCAGGACCATGTTCCGCTAGCCAGCCGTGTTGCACGAATGCTGCGCATGTCAGCACAAGACGTATATTACCTGCTGGTAAAAGCCCTTGCAAGCCAGGTCGTCCGCTTTCCGCCTGAGGCCCATAATCCTGGCGGGCAACGTTTGCTGTATTTCTAACCATCGCTCTCCCACCACTTTGGCGCTGCTCGACGATTCGCTCTGCGCAGCGCAGGGCTTGGTATACCGCGTAGGGTCACAACAGGTGCTGGCTCGTGTGATGATCTCGCCAAGATCTGTGCAGCTAAAGAGGTTCTGCAGCAGGTCCATGGTCATCTGGGTGAGAGCAGCCTCGTCTGCCCACGCCATCCTGCCCACGTGCAGCACTACCACCCTCTATCCACACACACAAGAAAAGCTAGCGCCCGCCGCTACTCCTCGCCGCTCCAGCGCTCGATGCTAGGTAAGTGTGATGCTAAGCCTGCTGCACACTCACTCACTCGCAGTTCAACGAATTTGAATGACCCAACGGATTATGAGGGTTTTTAAGAACTCACGCCTCTCCAAGTACAACAGGCCTGGATGATCCGCCGGGCAGCTTGCAACCGGCAGGGAGGGCCGGGCTGTGGCTGCAGGCGGCGCGCGCGGAGAGGGGTCAGTTACCGGCATTGATGGCTACCCGGCTTCCGAGGCTCCAGGGGTCCGTCCAACGGCAGGCGCCGCCAACACAACCGCGGTCATGTCTCGAAAACATGTCTTGCGGTTCAGGCGGTGATATCACCACCCGCTAACTTGACGGAACGGCAGCAGCTGGCTCCCCTGACGTTGCCGCACAGCAGTTGCTATGCTGACCATGCACATGACACGTGATGGCAGCTCAGCTGCGCGAAATCGCCCGCGGTGTGTTTCAGGCCACGCATAGCATGTTTTGCAACGCATGATAATCGTGACGGCGTGCCTGTTGCATCGCCGTTAGGCATAGTGCGTACTACGCGAGTGCCTCAGCAGCCGTTGTCTTTCGCAAAAATATTTTGCTGCTAGTCATGGCGGCGATGTAAGCAGAACGCGTTGAGTTGCATCGCCGTTGGGCATAGTGGCGAGTGCCTCACAGCCGTTATAAAGATATTTTGCTGCCAGTCATGGCGGCGATGTAAGCAGATCGCGTTGAGCAAACAGCAGCAGACGACGAGGCAGACAGACTGACGAGGAAAAGGTTTGGGCTATTCAAGGTAGCGCTTGATATTCGGCGTACATCGCTTGCACCTTGGCGACCATGTCTCGCTGAAGCGCCTCAAGCACCTCGGTCATGCGGGTGTTGTAGGCCTCTGGCCACCTGGTGCTCGACTGCGCATGGACAGGAGCACGACAGCAGAACACGAGGTTAGGGAAACCCGTTGTCCTGCACAACCACACAAGACGCTGGATTGGTGCATCAACACTTTTCCGATTCAAGATTAACAAACCATTGTTGAACACACACAACATCAAAGCTAAGACAAGCGGAAGTGAACTGTCAACGCGCCTTGAAAAACTTCCAAGTTGGCACACAGCAACAGTAGTAGCGACTGGCACGCTTGATCTGTGCGTTTGCACCCTCTTTGAGCGAGGACGTACGACACAGACTATGCTTATGAGGGGTCATGTGTGCTGGCGATGGCGATGTTCGAGCATTGATTGCACACATGAGTCATGACACGGTTACGATTCACTAATGACGCCCTTCGCTGCAGCCATTATCAGCTTGCCATGTGTTGGGGCCCACGCAGCTCGACCGCTTACAAGGAGTGCGCACTCGCGAAGACTGTGCCTGTTGGTACATTAGCATGGGCAACATGACCGTGATTATCGCGTCGTTCAGTTTTGCTACAGGTGCATCGCAACGGTGCTGCTACCAACCTGACAGGCACTGTCATCACTGGGTATGACGCATGTGAAGTTGTATATTATGTCCTGGACCGCATGGGCTGAGCGATGTGATGTGAAGTTGAACTAACCTTGGCCAGTTTCATCTCTGGTTTTGTTTCAAAGTGGCCATTTTCCGCGTCGGCGGCGGTGACGTCAACGAGCTTGAACGTGCCCTTGTACGTCTTGGATGGTGGTTTGGCATCATCAGCAGGTTGCTCGACGCCCATGCTCTCGTCCACCTGGCACACGACAAGGGGCACCATGAAAGAGATGAGCAAGATATGATGCAATATTGATGTTTACACAAATGGAAGGTACCGTGAGAGGGATGGGCAACAGCGACTTTTGTTAGCAAAACTTGCTGATACTGGAGATAGGGCAGGAGCTCATCGCTGGTGGAGCTCGACTTTAGGGCTAGCATTAGGGTTGGGTTGAAGTTAGGGTAGGGTTAGCCTGGGGACACGCACAAGCTACTCTGTTGTCGGCACAGCAGGAAGTGCATGTTCTCTCAGCACAATTACACACACGTGCATGCAGTCTTACATTTCCAGCGCCTCAAAACCAATCTGAACCAGAAAAGATAACCACAGATTGAGTCTCGCGCGGCGGCGCACACCGTGATCCGCCACTTCAGCGTCATGCTTAAGCCAAACAGCCAGCGCCGCTTCAACAGGTTTGTGTTCCCAGCACCTCTAGATTATCAACAGCAACTACAGCTTGCGCACCGTGACCCACCATTGGAGCGTCATGCTGAAGCCGAACAGCCAGCACCGCTTCGACGGGTTTGTATTGCCAGCACCTCTCGATGACCAACAGATAGTAACACTAATGACATACAGCAGTTACAGCTTGCGTGGCAGTGTGCGCACCGTGACCCGCCACTTGAGCGTCATGCTGAAGTCGAAGAGCCAGCGCCGCCGCCCGCGCACGCACACAACGCTCGCGTCTCCCTCCATCTTGTCGCAGCTGTAGACGTGCGCCCTGAGCGTTGCCAGCTTCACGCCGATGGCGCCCAGCGATGCCAGGTCACCCGCGGCGGCGGCGGTGGCGCCGGCGCCGCCGCTGAATGCTGCTGTCATCTCCCTGCGGATAATCATTTCAAACGGCACACTTTGCATGAGCTTGGCTATGTGTAGTGAGGCGGGTGCGGTGCAAGGGGGTCGATCATTCTAACCCTAACCCTAACCCTAAGGCCGTCTGTTATGGGTCACAAAAGTCCCATTCAAAACGGATCGAGCGTCGCCGCATTGAGCCTGCGCCATGCAAACGTCAGCAGTTCTGCGCCTGTTCGTCTCGAAGAGTCCGTGCCCGATTTGCGTGGCCGTTCTGTTTGCCTCATTTTCACGCAAAAGTCCAGGTCACTTTTCTTCGAAGCTGGCGTGGAATTTAAAAAAGGGCGTTTGGGGCCCTTTTTGAATTGCCCGATTTGATTGCCATAAAAGACGGCCTAACCCTAGGTGCCGCCGCTGAGCGCTGCCGTTGTCTCCCTGAGGATCACCACTTCAGGCGGCATCATGAGCTAGGTTAGCTATGGGAAGTGAGGCGGCTGCAGTGCAAGGTCGTCAATCAACCCTAACCCTAACCCTGCATGTAGGTGTCGCCGTTGAGCGCTGCCGCCATCTCACGAGAATCAGCAGTTTGAACGGCACGCTGCGCGAGCTTGGAGAGTGACACGGCTGCGGTGCAACGACGTCAACTAACCCTGAGCTTGACCGCTGAGTGCTGCCGCCATCTCCCTGAGGATCGCCATTTTACACCGCGTGAGCTTGGCCATGTGTAATCTAGTGAGGAGGGCTGCATCCAGGATAGGACTGTTAAGAAATCGGTACTCAGATCGGTACTCAGGGGGGGTGCGCCAAGGAAATGAAGTTGAAGTTGATGCAGCTGTAGACAGCAGCCAGAGGCCAGTGCCACATGCCGAGCATGATGTTGCTTCAACTTCAACTTGCTGAAGGCAGCGCCGCAGCGGCACACGCGCATGGCACAGAGATTGAAAGTCACGGTCAAGCTGCTACGAAGTCGGCTCTGAACGGCCCGCCTGTGCTGTATAGGCTGCCCAGATGGGGTGCTTTCGCGACGCCGGCGTGACAAAGTCAACTTTGAAGTTGTGATCATGAACAACGTCAACGTCAACGATGTGCGCTGCAGCGTCGAGCGCTGTTGCAGCATATGCGACCTGTGCCACCTGGCTATCAAGTAGACACCGACATTGACGTTGAAGTAGACTCCATCTCAACATGCTTTGCCGGCCAGGCCGAGCAGTCCCAGCGCAATGGTCAAGTCAATGACAACAGATGGGTTTACACTGTCAAGTGCCACCACTGGCGGCGGCGGCAGCGGTCATCTTCACCAGGCAATCATGCATACACATTTGTTGAAGTACTTGTTGAAGTTATGACGTGACGCAGCAGTGCCAATGGGCAGAGGACAGCAGACACGGAAGCGACTTCCGCAACAGTGACCAGTGGCCGATGTCAGGGCCAACATACAATGAAATGTATCACACCGCGCTTCACGAGGGCAGCTGGGTTGTTCTTGAAGTCGGCCCCTGTTGTAGGTGCACACCAGCACACCCTAACCCTAAACCTAAGTCTAACCCCCTCCCTACAGCAACACCCACGCAAGTGAGAAGGCAGTGTTGATACTGACCCTTATCCACAGCGAGCGCTCAGAACGCGCCTGGGCCATTCTTGAGGTCGGGTCCTGTTGCGACCGCACACCAACACGGCCAAACCCTGACCCTAGCCCTAACCCCACTCCAGTGATCAGGGGCCAACACCAGGGTCAACATTTATCATTTGCATCGCATCGCACCTCATGAGCGCAGCTGGGTCAGTCTTGAAGTCGGCGTCGCTCATGAATTCCGCCCTGTTGTGACTGCATACCACACCCTAACCCTAATCCTAACCCTAACCTTAACCCTTACCCTACTTGAAAGCGAGCGCTCAGAACGCACCTCATGAGCGCGCCTGGGTCATTCTTCAGGTCGGGCCCTGTTGTAACCGCAGCAGTGAGCAGCAACGCCTCCAGCTTCGCTTTGGCCCACTGCGTCCGATCTGTCTCTTCCCAAGTGCTGCACAGCGATGCAATGCATGTAGCAGACGATAGATCAGATGTGCGCGGATCTCATTGGTGTAGTTGGCAGGCGAGAGCGATGCAAAGGTGGCATGCTGGTTTTACCTCTGACATGCTGCATACTAGTAGACATGCCAGCTTTACAAAACACCACACTCTCGGTAGCACATGTACATTGACGTCAGGGGCGCTCTGCTGTTGGTGCACTCACACCAGGATGTGCATACACAGGCGTGGACGCGCAGATGTTACACTGTACATGCTGCGTCAGTCGCAATGCAAACATGTACGAACATGAATATGGATGTGTGAAAAACATGAACGCGTGAAAACATGAACGGGGATGACAGGCAACAATTCCGCAGCACTATCATCCGAGTTGCAGCCACTGTTGCCAGCACCATATAGTGCACAGCGTAGTGTTAAAGCATCCGCACTGCGAGCCACAAATTGTGCGCACCAAGCCTACCTACCCCAGCCGCGTTCAACTCGCTGTCAGCACCTGCACTTCCCCCGAGCTACCACCAACATCAAATATGCACGTCAGAGTACATACATGGTGCTACCTACCTACCCAGCCGCATTCACTTGCTGCCGGCACTGACTCCCTCCTGCCGGCACTGACTCCCTCCTGCCGGCACTGACTCCCCCCTGAGCTACATACCAACAACATCAAACTGTATTCACGTCAGAGTCAAAGTACATGGCGCTATCTACGCGCCCAGCCGCGTTCCACTCGCTGCCGCCTGTGCTACCACCATAATCAAACTGTATGCACGTCGGACGACAGCAGCGCAACCTACTTACCCAGCTGCGTTCCACTCGCTGCCGGCGCCCGCACCCTCCTGAGCGCTGAGCTGTTTGCGCAGCGACGGCGCAGGCGACGCGGTGCTGCTGGTGCCCCCCACCGAGGGGGACAGTGCCCCCCCGCCCCCCCCCTCCCTCAGCTTGCGCTGCTCCTCGTCCAGCATGGCCTGCTCTTTATCGTCCAGTTTCCGCCTGCAGGGATGCGTCCGGGGGAGGGGGGGCAAAGTAAGTGTCTGAACAAGTACAAACACTGTAGAAACCATTGTGATGTAGTGACTGTTTGCGCATGCTCCCAGCAAGGGAGGCGTCCATACGCTCAATTAAAGCATACGTGTAAACAAACTGGTGTGGAATAGGGTGTCCGCCCCTCAAGGCGCAAGTAAATAAAGTACAAAGACCTGATGTAGTGAGGGGTGTGGCGGATCGGCGCGTCGCCATGGAGAGACACCGGGTGCTGAGCAATGCGAGCAACATCCGCCCTCATAAAGTAAAGAACAGGCGCCTCACACGCGATAAGAATGTGGTGAGCTGTTCGCATCTTCATGCATTCGTGTGTCGATATTGCCATGCGGAGCCTGAAGCAGCAGCATTGAAGGCGCTGGCCTAACCCTAGCCCTAACCCTCACAACCTGGCAAAATGGGCTCAAGTCAACACTTTTGAGCAACTGCAGGCGAGCTGGAGCAAAACCCGCAGGCATCGGGCACATCATGCAGCCACTGACCAACTCTTTCAAAAGCATAGTGTCCTGCCGACGCATATCATTGAGAATGCCGTTCACGTTACAGTTGATGGTTTCTGCAGCCAACTTTCAGAAACTTCAACATTAGCAATGGCCGGACACCTATACCCAGCTCGACGATCCTCGAGTAACTGATGAACTTCAAGTCTTTGTGCTGCCCAACTAAGGCAGCAGTTTGTCTCACTGATTATCTTCAAGCCCTCCTACATCCCTAAAAGCAGCAGTCTCGACCGCAACCTTCACCTCATTCTGCGACCCCCCTGTGCTGTCAGCTTGTTGTCACTGACGATCTTCAAACCCTCCTACATGCCTAGATCCAGATCCATCACAACCTCAATCTCATTCTACAACCCACCTGAAGTAGCAGTACCCCTTCTTCTTGGTCTCGTTGATTATCTTCAAGTCCTCCTCCATCCCTAAAAGTAGCTCAATGACAACCTCAATCGTATTCTGAAATCCACCTGAAGTAGCGGTACCCCTTCTTCTTGGTATCGTTGATGATCTTCAAACCCTCCTGATCTATTACATAGGAGTCCTAGATCCAGCTCGCTCACAACCTCAATATCATTCTAAACCCACCTGAAGTAGCAGTACCCCTTTTTCTTGGTCTCATTAATGATCTTCAAGTCCTCCTCGTCCAGATGATCATCATCGCCCGCCTCCGATGCCGCCGCAGGCGCCACCGCCGGCGCAGGCTGAGGTACGGGCTTGGGAATGGGGGTTTTCACAGGGGGCTTTGGGGGAATCAGCTTTGGGGGCTCCTGCACAACCCCCTTGTCCCCCCTGTCTTTCAGCCACTCCTCCCTGGTCTGCGCCCCTAGGCCGACTGCGACCCTGTCCTCGTTGCTCTGAGGCGGCTCAGAACGGCAATGTGTAGAACAAGACGGAGGGGTCAGTGCTGGCCATGACAGATTGGGAATGAAGGCATTGGCACACGCTTCCAAGTATGTGCAAGTGTGGATAGCAGCACCTAGAAAACATTGCCGTTATGTCGCAAAGCTCTGGCGCTGCATACTTCAAGGTTATGTGGCAACAAGGCTGAACAACTGGCGATGCTGCAAATCACCTTGTATGCTTGCGTGAGTAGAAGGTGACGGGTGTTGTGGACAGCTGAGAACAGATACTATCAGGCATAAAGAACACATTTTAAATCAGTCTTGTCTTCAGATTTCGGCCACTACGCATACATTGGCATACGTACAGATCATGTATACGGTATACATATACGTTATTCGCATTATATGAATTTTCATCTACGCTGGTTGGCAACCGTATTCAAGGTACATACATACATGCCTGTTGCCAGTCGCGCAGCTGAGCGGCGGTGCGCTCTGCCTACAGAAGCAGTGAGAAAGCATTGCTGTTGTGTCGCACAGCACTGACATTGCAAACTTCAAGGTGCATACATACATACCTGTTGCCAGTCGCGCAGCTCAGCGGCGGTGCGCTCCGCCTCCGCCGCCGTGCGCTTCTTCCGCTCCTCCTCCTTGTCATCGTAGATGCTGCCGCCCTTTGAGAACATTCCGCCAAAGCTCGCCTTGTCCAGCTGAAGTCAACAGCGCGCAGTAGAGTGGCAGTTACGGTGACATGCCGATGACTCTGACTCTACCCTTCTACCCACAGCAAAGACTCGCATATGTCGTCTTGTCCAGCTGAGGTCAACAGCACACAGTGAGGTGGCACTTACGGTGACCTTGCCAACGACTCTGACTCTACCCGCCTACCCACATCACAGAATCGCGTGTCGCCTTGTCCCAGCTGAGGTCGACAGCACAGCGCACGGTAGAGCGGCATTACGGTGACTTGCCAATGACTCTGACTCTACCCGTCTACCCACATCAGAGACTCGCATATGACTCATAATGCCCGCCTCACTTTGTGTTTCCTGACACACCGTGTTTGCCAACAACTCTGACACTATCCGTCTACCCACATCATGGACTCGCAGACTACTCGCATGCCTGTTCAACTTCATATCCTGACACCGCTCTCTGACAACATCAATTGGCACAGTTTCAGTACATGATTGCACTGCAAGTGTGTGTTGCAGTTGTTGTGGGGTATGTATATACACGATATGTTCGCGTGGATGGGAACGTGAACACCTGCACAGACGCAAAGTTGACCCAAAGGTGCTCCACCATTCCCTGATTAAGACTTGGCAAATAGCTGCAGGGGGCAGTGCATGTGTTTCGATGCAGGCAAGTGCCGGTGACGCAACTGCCGTTCTCTGCCAGCATAGCCCGAACCGGTGCGGCAAGCCCATACACAGCGCACTACACATGAAATTGAGAAATGAAGTCGTGAAGTGCGCACAGTTGATCCAATGTGGACTGTGATAGTTTGACGAGCGCAGGTGCCACGCAACCACCGCCATGTGCACCGTAAAGTGTACCACCACCTGAGCCTCCTTCAACTTCAAGTACATTTGGATAGTGTTGACGGCACAACCCCTGAGTCTACTTCAACTTGAAATATATCCAGTGCCCGGCATCACGTGACTTGCCTTCTTCTGCTCCACCAGCCTCTCCTTCACCGCCTTCAGCTCTTTCCGCGCCGCCGCGTTTTTGGGGTCCATCTTGATGACCTCAGCGAGATCAGTCTGCGCACCGAGTTGAGGTTGGAGTTGATGTTGAGAGATGCGTTGGGCAATGACGCAAGAGTGAGGCCGAGATGCTAGAGATGATGCAACTTCAAAAGACATAATGAGGTGTGTTTCATAATAGTTCCAAGCTGTAGCATCCACCAGCAGTGAGATGCCATGCTCTAGATTAACCGCTTAAAAACAAAAAAAATCAGCCCTCTCTTCGATCTGACAGCGAATCAAGAAATTGTGCAGTTGACTCTCAACTGCAAGCCCACCAATCCCTCCACGCAATATGTCAAGGCGCGACCAGGCGGGGCTTGGCAGTATAGTACTGAGTGTACAGTATGCACAAGGCAAAGCTTGCTAATCACACTAATTAGTAAATACATGATGCTCTTTCAGCGCCCTGAAATGATGTTGTACCTACCAGCGCCCAACACATCCGCACTGTCCGCGCGCAGCCTTGCTGGCACCGTACACGATGATGTTGAAGTTTTTGTGCTCGCTAAACTCCAAAATTTCAGCAGCACAACATCAAGAGGTGACTTGCCTTGGCCTCCTCCAGCATGCCAAACGCCGCGCGCGCCACGCCCCTCCTGAACATCGCTTTCGTGTTGTCCGGCTGCAGTTGAAGAGCGGTGTCGGCAGCCTGCGCGCGCGATTGCAGGTGCAGTCACATGTCACTTGAAGTTTCACATGATACTCGAAGTTGCACGTCAAGAGACTGGTTGCATGCTGGTGTCCAGTGCAATCACATGCCGCTTGAAGTTTCACATGCCACCCCGAAATTTCAAATGTCACTTAAAGTTGCATCCGAGAACAGTGTCGCACGCAGCGCATGTCACTGACGTTGCACTCCAGAGAGCAGTGCGTGGTTTGTGTCGTGCGCAGAGCCGGCGGCTGCCGCGGGTGCAACGGCCTAAGTACAGTTACAAAGTAGCCCGCATGATTTCCAGCATGGTCTCCCGAAGTACAGCGCGATAGAGCAAAGTACAGCGCGATAGAGCAAAAAAAAAAGTCGTTCCCCCCTGTCTCTACCTACAGGACCTCACCCTTCCCTACTGAGGTCGTGACCATGCTCCGGCATGTTGCGCATTTGCAGAGGTCAGGCTTGAAGGTGAGAGCGGAGACGCCAACCAGTAGATGCGCTGAAAGCACTGCGTCGAAGCGAGGTTACGCAAGACATGGCCTCATGATCCCAAGTTGAGCGTTGCTACATGCCAACTTCAAGGTGTGACTCACCCTGATCGCCTCGCCAAACTGCGACAGTTTCGTGCACGCCAGCGCCAGGTTCAGGCTGAGCATCACCTTGAGGCCTGCAGTAACAAGAGGACAAGCATCGCCATGGGTGTAGGCTGGTATCAATCCACGATGGTAGATCAGAAACAACACATTTCCACTGTTATTGCTCAAGCCGGGAATCACCGTGAGCTCTGCTGGAGCATCAACTGGAGCGTGGTGGCAATCCGTCATAGCAAGTCATGAAGGATAGTGGAAGTGTACGCCGCAGGAGCATACAGCAGATAGTTGTCGCCTGTGGTGCATTCAGTCAACGTGGTGAGCGCCCATGCTGGCAGAAAACAAAGCTGAGCGCATGCAGAGAGTTCTTGTACTCATTGAATCGTGCATGGCGCGGATACAGTCAAGAGCGTGATGCATTGTTACGGTGCAGCATTTCACGTGTGACTGAGGCGCACAAGGGAGGTTCGCTATTAAAGGTATTTGGCGAACACTATGTACTGCACGTACCTGATGCTTGCTCCTCTCCATAGATGGTATTGACAATCTGCAGCGCAGTGAAATGCAAGCAGGCAGCGAAGTCAATGAAATGAGGTTTGTGCATCCCTGATAAGTGCAGGTGCTAACAAGGGCTTCTGCAGGGGGCTCATTGCAGTTACAGATGCGACATGACAGACTTATTGCAATGGTGAACATGGATCAAACCAGCGTAGCACCACCGTCTAGAAGAATTGCACAGCCCACTGCAGGTTGCGACAGGAAGTTCCCACTGAACACATGGCAGCAGGCGTCCATCAGTAACTGTCTGAACAGGAGGCATTTACAGTGGCGTACCTTCAAGCCCCTCTCGTACATGCGCTTTGCATCCTCCACCTCGTTGTTCTTGATGGCATCGTTGCCTCTGCAGCAGGACGACGACATGCACACACCGTGAAGACTTTCATTCTTCGGGAACAGTGAACTAGCACAAGGCAGCAGCTGGGGTTCCGGATCTCCCCTCTTTCACGAAAGGAGTGAGGGCATTGGCTTCAGAAAAGCTTCGTCAACGACAAACAACAGCAGGAGTGACAAAGCACACTCCAAGGACAGCGGCTGAAAAGCGATCCTGCTCAGCTCAAGTACCTGTCTTTGAAGCTGAGAGCTTTCAGCAGCTTAGCTTCGGTGTTGTCGCCTCCAGATGAAAAGTCGATGTCGTCGCCGTCGTCCTCGTCTGTGGAGTCTATGTTCATGGAAGACATATCAGGTGCAGCGACTGTGGCAGCCTCGTTCTCGCTGTCAGTGGCGGGTTGGCCAGCTTCGGCAGCAGCAGAGTCCACGACCATGGGCTCCTCTGGCGCTGCGACCTCCATGGCAGCGTCAGAGGGCTCCATCTCTGCAGCAGCGCCTGCTTCACTCATGGATTCAGCAGCAGCTCACAGCTACACTGTGAGACGCGGTGATCTCGAAAAAATAGCCACACCGCTCAACCCAGGATCTATCCCGGGACATTTCTCGGGGTCAGCCGATACCACACGCTGTTAGCTGGCAAGATGTCTGCGGCGGCGACGGCGGGAAGGCTGCTCGCGAGACACAGCCGCTGCGCGCAGCACCTGACGACATGCGCCAGGCAGCACCAGCAGCTGGTTGGCGGGTCTATGTCTGGAAGTGCTAGACACTTGCATTACCACCATCAACAGGGACAGCACCGCGCTGCCTGCGGCTTCGCCCCGGCAGGTCAGATTAGGCAGTACAGGAGCAGTGGAGCTGCCAGGAGGGACGACGAGTACTACAACGTGCTAGGCGTGTCGCGGTCGGCCACTGCTGTCGAGATCAAAAAGGCATGTCACACTTGACTGTTGCCAGACTAGAAAAACCGTGCTAGTTTTGTACCTTGTGCCTGTCTGACCAAGCAGATTCGTCAGCTGCTGTCTGCTTCGTTGATGTTCGGTCACCATGGCACCCAATGACCACATCTTCTTTGTGAAATGCGGCCCTCACACGTGATGGACACGCACTGCTCTTGCCCTATAAATTGTGTTTTCTCAGGCCTACTTTGCACAAGCAAAGAAGTACCATCCGGACGCAAATCAAGGCTCCGACGATGCAAAGAAACAGTTCCAGAAGGTCACAGAGGTAAGCGTCCAGCCTGCTGTTGATCACATTGATTCGGCAGACCCAACTTTCATCATGCTGCTTTTTGAGCCACTGTTGAGTGCCAGAATACATGGAGCACTGAAGCGAGCATGCTGTGCCGCCAATTCGCTTGATTTCTAGTGCAACATCAGACCAATGATTGTGTATGCTACCTGTCCAACTTCAATTACACTCACTCGAGCGCACCTAACGCCATCTGAATGTCGCCAACACAGGCCTATGAGATCCTGGGCAATGTGGAGAAGCGGCAGATGTATGACCAGTTTGGAAAGGCAGCGGTGGATGGGAGTGGCGGAGGCGGGGATCCATTCGTAAGTGCAACTTTCAACTTTTTGCACAATCACATCTGTTGGGCGCCCAGCCGTGAATCACGTCAGCCTGCACTTGCGTACATTTCATCAACATTTCATCAAGTAACGGTCGTGATTGGTTGCACACGCCAGCGCTGTATCAAAATGCTGCTGGCTGCATTGTGACCTGCAAAATGTTCATTGGAGAGGTGCGCGCAGAGCACTGCAATTGCAATAATCAAGTTGAAGTTTACTCACAGTTGAGGATGATGCTCGCCACAAGCAACAAGCAGTGCTGTAGGCTGGCTGTAGAATTGCATGACCATGGCCCATGAAGTTTCAGTGGAAGCAGAATGTTTTCAAACACGAAAAGCAGCAAGCCACCACGAGTGTAATGCCTGACCTCAATTGCTGCTCATCATCAGAGAGCCTCGCCAAAAAACTGTACCACCGGCATGTCGATGGACAGTCCCGTGAGTGTGGTAGCCACCATGAGCACCATGATCCACGCAGAGCACTTCATTCCCTACACGCATAGGAAGCGCAACCAGTGAATGAAAAATGAATCAAAAGGATCGTTGAGCTCTAGGTGACAAGGGATGGTTAGCCGCAAGTGCTTTCCACCAGTAACCGTGGTCGCCGCAGTGACTAGTAGCCAACTGTAAGCGTGCTTTCATGCTATTAGACACCCCCCCATACTGGACAAGTCAACAAACACTGACCTGCCAGACCTGCTTGCGTCACTGGTTGACAACGACACTGCTGCCCGTCAGCTGACACTACACTACATCGCCTGTCATGTCAATGCTCTGTGTTGCCTGTGGTGGTGTTGCTGTGACAATACTCAGGGGGGGTTTGGGGGAGGGGGCTTTGGGGGTGACCCGTTTGGCGGCTTCTCGGGCATGTATGGGCAGCGCATCAATGTGGACCCACAGGACATATTCGGCGCGTTCGAGGAGATGTTCGGGCGGGGGGGGTTCCAGAAGGGGGCGAGGGGGCCACGGAGGGGACAAAATCTGCAGGTGCGAATTGCGCTGATCAAAAGTAGAGTATGCGCATTTGTGTATGCGTGTATGGCTGATGCTTGCGCGAGGCTCATCTAGCGGATATGACCGTGCTTGCCAGTCTTATGCGTACTGTGATTTGTTGATGGGGGGTCGCCAGCGGGGGTTGAGGGGGACCAGGAGGGGCCAAAGCCTGCAGGTACGCATTCATTGCGTGTGCCATAATTGAAGCAGCGGCGTCCACAGCTAATGGTCACTGCTTGAGCCTCGTCTTGTGGACTTAACTTGTGGATGGTGAGGTCAGTAGTGGGCGTTCTGGACTGTGCTGAAGGGCATGCTTAGGTGACAAATAGGGGGGCAGCGGAGGGGGGTGTCAGTGTCAGTGGGGCCGCAGGGGAGGGGGGGGGGGGGATGAGGCTGCTGAGCATACGTGGTGAACGTTCACCAGATGCCAGAGATGATCAAGTTTGAAGCCTGCAGCCAGTTGCTGTGGACAGGCACTGCGTGGCGCAGCGCTACAAGGATTAGAATGCGACTCGCGTCATGCGGCACTTTACTCTGCAAGGCAGGGGACGCTCACACATCAGCTGTGCCAGCAAAGTGCCGGCATCACTTGCAGAGAGCCTCAAGGGCCTTATTGTGACGAGCGCAGCTCATCAACCCTCTTGTTGAGTTGTTAGAGTGTTTTTGCAGTGGATTGCTAGAGGTATCACTGACTATATGCAAAATCAGATGCCCTACACGTGTTTACACATGTAAAGCTCAACATTGCTTACTGTGCTACTGGCATCTGTGGACTGCTGCTGACTAGACGACCAGCGTACAATAGTTTTTGAGCATGCTCATTTCAACTTGAACTGGAAGCGTCTGCTCACAGGAGTCTGTTTCACACAACCAAATGTTGTATTCCAAATTGACGTTGTGCCAACCTCGCGCACACAACCACAATAGTTGTCGAACTGGACACCTGATCCTGAAAGAAAGCAGCCACCCAGTCTAACGTAATCGCAACCCTAACCATAACCCAGGCAGTCACGTCAGCCCGACGCGCAGAATGGGCTACAATCATAGACCCGATCGATGCGTTTGAGATAGACCTGACTGATGCGTGTGAGATGCCACTTCAGCTTGCGACTCATGTACATCGAGCCCATGTGTATGGACCATACAGTATGGTATACAGTAACGTACATACCCCCACCCTTAAACAAGGTGGCTAACCCTAACTCTAACTCTCATCGGGAAATGGGGTTGGAGAAAATTCATCATAGTCACTCATCATATTATTGTTGTTTATTGAACGACATGGAGGAAGGGCGTGGGTATGGATGGTTTCTGATGCCCGCTTTGGCTGAGGATTAGGGTAGGTCTAGGGCTCAGGCCGAGGTTAGGGTTCGGGTTCAGGCTACATAGGGTTAGGGTCAGGGTTGCGGCCACTGCTGTCATCTGCCGTTGGCGCTGCTTGCGTACCTTGGTCGTGACTTACGAGGCAGTCTGCCCCGCGCATGCGGCGCGGAGCGCTGTTGAGAGAGCATAGTGATGGTGATGCTCAGATCACGTCATCGCAAAGTCATCCAGCAATTAA
The DNA here is from genome assembly GCA_017506865.1 of Tribonema minus. Classification (NCBI taxonomy): domain Eukaryota; class Xanthophyceae; order Tribonematales; family Tribonemataceae; genus Tribonema; species Tribonema minus. The sequence continues at coordinate 368,360 of JAFCMP010000033.1, forward strand.
AATTCAAAGACCCCACATCACGCTTTCATACTACCCATCCCTAACTTCAAGTGTCAGGCGCGCGCATGAGCATGACTGTCGTGCCTACCAGTGAAGCAACATCTCTATTTGACACACCACTCACTTGTACAATCTGTGCTTTGCCATTTTGTGCGTTTCCTCGCCGCTGCAGATTGGCCTGAACATTGGCTTCCTCGATGCTGTGTTTGGAGCGGTGAGTGCGGCTCAAACAAGTGCTGAGCGTTGCTGTGCTGCCACACGTTTCGGTCACCAGCAGCACTTGAAGTGCCACTCTTGCATCGCACGCAAGAGTGTTCGCCGCGCCTTGCGGTATCACATGCCAGTCCTCTCAAGAGCAAGTGCGCTAGGTTCACAGTGTGCAGCGGCAGCTGAACTTGGGTAGTCAGCCGCTGACTAACGCTGTTCAGCACTGCTCAGATGCACTGTGACACTTCCGGTCTCATGCGCATTGCAACGTCACACGAACAAACTTTCCACTTTCAAGCAATGCCATGTCATCTATCACGACTGCGTGCTCCGAGTCAGATCTGGCATCATGCATGGGTGCGTGGCATTGTGACAATGGTATACTTTTGACGTATTTTTACATATTGTGCTCTATTGACAGCACATGTCCCATGCATGGTGGTTGCTCACGCGGCTGCTGGATTTGGCATTTGGAGCAGTGCAGTGATCACGTCATAAAGATGCACATGCGACATGCACATCATCGCCAAGACCAGGGACTAGGGGTACAAAAAAAGGGGGGGGGGGCGGCTGGTAGACGAGCGTAAAAGCCACACTTCTTTGGTCTGCAGGCGCAAGCAGGTCAGACAGCGCATGCAATGTCACTGTCACTGCTGCTGTGAAATCTGCTCTTCAGCCTCCCTTTGGTACACTTCTGCTTGTGCCGAGCTCACTGCTGTGTTGCTGCACCCCCCCCCCATCCCCCGGCCCACCCCCTTCTTGCGCCCAGAAACGGGAAGTCAATGTCGCGTACAAGCTCAGGGGAAAAGGCAACCGCAAAACAAAGGTATGCGCCAAACAAAATTCAGCAACAGCTGTGCCAAGACGATTACGAGAACACCCGGTACAGACCCACGTGCACATGCATGCCGACTTTTGGTGTTTCTGGGCATCTGTTTGTCTGGATCACGGCCAATACGCACCAGTCTGAGCTGCTCACTTCTTGACAAGTTCAATTCCTGCCTGTTGGCAAGCGACTCTCCTTCAGTGCATGTATGTACAGTGTCCTGCAGATTGAGGGCAAGTCTTGATCCCGTTTGCGCGCGTCCCACTTTGACATCACGCCCGAGTGCACCTGCGCATACTTGTAGGGCTGGTTGCAAGAGCAAGAGTCCTCTTGGCGGCGCTCGCTGTCTACAGAGATGCGCAGCAATGCTCAGCGTTGTAAAGCTGCGCGTCCCGTTGTCAATCCTATGCTGGGGCGTACAGGATGGCACGGTCGTCCAAGTGTTGCCTTCATGGCCAACATGAAGTACTGCAAGGTGTTGAAGTATTTGAATCCACTTTGTCCACTTCGCTGTGAGCTATGGATCGCCACTGTGCACGTCTCACACAAAGGCGTTGTTGCTACGGTGTTGTTTTGTTGTGCAGCAAGTGATGGTCGACATTCCCCCGGGCGTGGAAGATGGCATGGTCTTCCAAATAGAGGGGGAGGGGGCGGAGGGGGAAAAGGGGTCGCCCAAGGGGGACCTGCTAGTGCAGGTGAGGGGGTGGCGATGACATTTGCGTTGCAGCATATGTATGCACAATGCTGTTGTGGAGGTGGAAGTGCACTTTGCACGCTCGCGTGCGCCACAAACGGGGGAACTGCTGGTGCAGGTACGAAACGATCATCAATGCGCATCGAGGCACTTTCGAGGTGCTCACAAGATGCATGTAGATTCTGGTAGCAAGCTGGACTTCTTTCCACCATCTGGGTTTTCTGCGCCCTCAGCGAGAATAAACAGAAAGTACATGAGGGGGGCACGATGACATTTGCGTTGCAGTGCATGTAGGTACGCGCGCAACTATTGTGGAGGTGGAAGTGCATTGTACGCTCTTATGTGCTGCACGAATGAGGCTCTTCGTTTGCGTGAGCGAAGCCCTTCAAAGAAGAGTTCAGTAGGCTCAGGAAGAAGGCCAGAGCTGCACCGTCCTGTCAGGTCCGCCGTCGTTGAATTTCGCGCAGGCGAAGAGGGGGCGGGGGCGGGGGTTGTGAGGGGTGACGAGCGGGGGAGCTATCAAGCGGGGCAGTGAGGGGTGGGGAGGGTGTCATCAAGGGGTTCATGCCACTGGTTATTTTAAAAACTGTTTTCTTGTGTCCTCGTCTGTCACAGGTGTCGGTTGCTGATGACCCCTACTTCACGCGCGACGGCGCGGACATACACGTGGAAGCCAGCGTGTCTCTGGCGCAGGCGATTCTCGGCGGGTGAGTTGAAGTTGAAGTTTGCAAATGCGTGTGAGATTGGTCTAGCCTTTCTTGTTGTGAGGTTTGGAGTGACTGCAACTCTCAGCAATGAGAAAGTAGTATACAAGGGGGAGTGGTGTTGCCTTTCTCGTCGCCAACGTCATGGCGCTTGAAGTACCGCCAATACTGCAAGTTGTAGCAACGGGGAAGCAACGACAATGTACACAAGAGGATGCCCGTTGTTTGGTGCGTTGTGGAAGCGTTGCGGCACGCGTTCAGACATGTCAGGCGGTGAAGTTCAAACGCACTTATTGATGAAGTTGCGCTCACATGGGGTCGCGCGTGGTTGTCAGGCAAGTTGGCAGGTGAGTGCATGGGGCCTTCTTTCTTTCCTCTTGTATGTAAGCCTGAGGGTTAGTAGTAGGGTTAGGGTTAGGGTTAGGGTTAGATCGCCGGTCACCACTCCACTACTGAGAGCTCCCTGAGCCTTCTTCATGCATGAGTCCATGCAGCTCAGCTGTACCCGCTCACGTGCTTGCCCCCTGTGTTCACAAAGATGTTCATGAAGCTGTGCGCACCCGCACTCATGCCACGTGTGCCGGGCATTCCTGAATGCGTTCATGAAGCTCTTGAATATGTTCATGAAGCTGCGCCGTGCGCCACCCTCGTGCGCACCTCCAATACTCGCGCATTCATGGATGTTCTTGAATGGCTGAGCCGTGCGCATTCACATGCGCGCGCCGCCCCCCGCCGCCCTCGACGCTGCGCAGCAAGGTCGACGTGCTGCCGCTGGAATATTCATGCATTCATGAATGTCCAATACTGATGCATTCATGAATGTGTTCATACATGGCTGAGCTGCGCGCGTTCACATATGCCCCCCCCCCCCCCGCTGCTCTCGATGCTGTGCAGCAAGGTCGACGTGCTGACCCTGGAAGGCATGGTGGAGCTCACCGTGCCGCCGGGCACTGCGCCCGACACGGTGCTCATGATGCGCCAGCGGGGCGTTAAGGCAAGTTCAACTTCAAATTCAACTAAATGTTCAACTTGCACCTGCAGTTGTGTGGTGGAGCTCACCATGCCACCCGGTACCGCCCCCGACACGATGCCCATGATGCGCCAGCGGGGCGTCAAGGCAAGTTCAACTTCAACTTCAATTGAAAGCAAAACTTTGGGTTCAACTTGAAGTACATGGCACCTGCGTTCGTGCGTCGCTGACGAGAAGTCCAGATGTTCAAGCCGTTGTGCGCATTGCTTGTTACCTTCATGAAGTTTCAGAATTCATGTTGGAACTCGGCGGTGGACCTGAAGTTGCAGTGGCACGTCTGCTCCTTGCCTCTGTAGTAACTACCAATATGTTCTGAACGTAGTTCACACACGTGTTGTTTGCCTCGCGTCAACACTCAGGTGATCATTATGTGCTGGAGCATGCCCGTGCGCACACGTCGTTGGCGTGCAGTGATCTGCTTGTGATAAGCAAAGTCCACATCAGGTGCTGCGCACTCTCTGTATCTGCCACCAGGCGAGGCGGTCTGTTTCTCTCTTTTGCGACGAGCTGCATGGACGTACGCGGATATCAAAATTATTGGTCAGCAAGCAAGCAAGCATGCGATGACAGTTTCAATGGAAACGAATCAAAAGATCGTGGAGCTTTAGGTGACAAGGAGTGGTCAGCCGCAAGTGCTTTGCACCACTAACCGTGGTCGCCGCTGCTGCAGTCACTGGCCACGAGTCAAACAGTGCCATCATATCCACGGCAGTCAAACGACTTCTGTGTGCAAGCTTTTTGGCATTCGAGGCATAGCGTTCGCAGTGCGCCAGAGGTCCCACTTGCCTGTCACTGTCAAGTGCTGGCTGCTGCTGACAGTGAGAACGACATGAATGTGACACCAGCATCCTCAAATCATATTGGACCAATGATACAGTGCCACGCCTGCGCCATTCAAAGCGTGTGTGTTCTAACGCATGAGCTGCATCTCTGGCCTTGGCCGTGGCTGCCGTCGCCGTCTGCTCATGACACTGCTTGCAAACAGCGAAATTGAACGATCATGGAAGTAGCTACTTTACAAGTAGTTTGAAGTATAGAGACTGAGTGATCACGATGCGAACCTGACCACTTCCCGCATGGCTGTACATGGCTGTTCTGACCCACTCTGCCTCCTGCGCGTTCTCCGCTCCTGCTCCTTGTGACGTTGCAGAGCCTCAGCGGCCGCGGCCGCGGTGACCAGTATGTGCACGTCAAGGTGTGTGATTTTGTAGTAAACTTACCACTCGAAGGAAGCTTGCGTGATTTTGTAGTAAACTTACCACTTGAAGTAAGCTTGCGATGTTGATGGTGTGACATGCCTCATGTGGCCTCAGTCAAAGGGGGGCGCACTGCTCCCAGATGGCGTGCAAGTACTGCTCAAATGTGATCATGGAGACTCTCGTTGTGGATACCACACCACGTCTTCAATCCAGCAATCATGAACGCCTGCACGTCGATGGTGTGGAAGAATGGATAAGTAGTCGCAGGCGGTATCGCAGGCACCAGGCAGCTTCTGCGGAGCACTTCCGAAGAATCACCGTGTACTGCTATCAAGAATTGCAGCAGCGACTCGACAACAACCGTCATCATAGACCGCCTGGTTGGTCGATGACATCATCCCTTTACAGGCGCGAGCGTGTTATGCAGACCTAATGGAGTGCAAGCGCTACTGCACCAGCTTGTCATCATCCCCGGTTGTGGGTCAGATGCCCCACTGCAGAGCAGAAGACCACAGGGGCAAAATGTGCTGCAAAGCGCAGGATGTGCAATCACACCTGCATATCACAAGTAGCAATGTTGTACACACGCTGACATGATGCCTCTGTGCGTCTTGTGTGCGTTTGATGGTGCAGGTGGAGGTGCCCACTCCCAACCAGTTGACTGTGGCCCAGCGCAAGCTTGTTGAGCAGGTATACCACTGTGACGTGGCTCTCGAACCACAGTCGATGACTGTACCCAGCGCCAATGTATGTATACATCTACGTATATGTACATATTTGTTTTGGCAAATGGTATACTTCGAAGTACTCCAGCAGCACTTCAAACTCAGATGACATATTTGTTTTGGCAAATGGCATACTTTGAAGTACTCCAGCAGCCTCCAAACTCAGATGGAAAGTAGATGCGCGGCTGCATATTTTGCATATAGCCTAGACGCTGAACTGTACTTCTATATACTTGTGTAAGTATATACGTAGCACTGCAAACTTGAAGCACGTGTTGCACCTGGTGCCTGCCTGCATGTGTCATCGGTGTGTATGTTGGGAGTGCTCCTCAGCCGATGTCATGAGCCTGTCTTGGCGTGCGGGTAACCGGCTTTTGATGGCATTGGAGCGATGGCGAATCACTTCCACAATTATGCGCATGAATGAACACATCATGGACTGGTTTCATGTAGATGTGCGATGGTACACGCAGCTTGAAATGCTCGACAGCACTACATGCAGAGGATGCGCCTGCACTGGCATACACTCTGTGCAGGCGTGCTGACGGCCAGAGACGCTCAGAGCAAACGCTCCCCATGATGCACTCTTCACACATGTTCAACTTCCTTCAGTGACTCACATATTCAGCGTCCTTCAGTGACTTCCCTCCATGGCGTCGTCTTCAAAGACAGAGCTGCCGCCCCAAGTACAATGAACCGGTGCATCCAGGCCCCTCTCATGCTCTCCGGGGTTCATACTGCCAGCTATCTGCCTCAGTCATAAGCACCTCTGGCGCAGGATTTCACTGGACCGTTTCCATGCCTCCCTGCGGAGCGTCACTGTTTTACTTGACTCCTGAAGACGTGACGAGGTTTTTCAAACCTGCGGCTAGCTCGACGCATTATACTCACTTCAGTGCATGGCATGTTCACAACACAGCAGGTGACGTGCCGATAGATCAGCGCATATCACAGTCATCACATCCTAAGCCCCACACAGCATGCCTGTGTTTGCGTCTCAACTCATACGTTCTTGCTCATGTGATGCGCAGCTGCGCGAGCTGGAAGTGGCTGAGATGCAGGGAGCCAGCAGCGCCGCTGGCGCTGGCGATGACAGCGGCGCCGGGCCCATTAGACGCTTCGGCAGAAAGGTATGTATGCATTCCCTCTGGAATGGTGCATTTGCTGGTATGGTGGCCCATGCCCAAAGCGTGCCGCGAAGTTCCCCCAGGTAGTTACACTGTCAGCGGCTCCGACCACTCCCCCCCCATACCAGCGCAATCGACAGTACATCATTGCTATGTTTCAACTTCAACATGAGTTTTGCGCCTCTCTGCCTGCCGCTCCCTATTGTAGTAAAAGGTGTGTGTTCCCTCTTGAAATGTGCATTTGCTGGTGGCCCATGCCCAAAACGCGCCGCGAAGTGTATGTAGATTTTGCGCTTCGGCAGAAAGGTGTGCATGCCCTTCGACCGGTCACACTTGCTGGAGGCCCATGTCCAAAGTGCGCTGTGAAGCATAGACCTTGTACATGGCAGTGGTCACGCGCGTGAGGGGAGACAGTTGGCATGCCAAATTGTGCACGGAGAGCGTCGCTTGTGGTGCACTCGCAGCATGATGAACTGCGGCGCACGCTTCGACTGCGCAACCTGTGCTGCAACTGTAAATGTGAATGGTGTTGCGTGAGCAGCAGCAAGCGTCAACAGGCAGGCACTTGCAGCCTCGTTTGCTGGCACGGTGCACTGATTGGTCCGCTTGAGCCCTGTGTGCCTCTAGTCCCTAAGCCAAGCACCCCCCGCAAACACCACCTTCTTGTGTTGCAGGTTCAAGATGCGCTGTCGCGGCTCATGGCGCACATGGCCAAGAAGACGGAGGAAGCCGACAAAGCCAAGGTCGCCAGGGAAGCGGAAGCGGCGGCCAAAAAGGCGGCGAGTGCGGCAAAACAGGCCAGCGCCAAAGAAGAAAGCTCCACTTCTGGGCCAGCGAGCAGCGGCGGCGGCAGCGCCAGCGCCAGCACTGGTGCTGCAGAGCAGGCGGCGGCGGGCAGCGCGAATGATGCGGCGCATTCACAGGGCGGTGCTGCTTCGTCGGAAGCGGGCGACAGCGCTCAGCAGAAGCCCGAGGGCTCGAAGGAGCCCTGATGACGTTACCGTTGCATTTTTTCGAAAAGCGCGCCGTTCGGAAATGCAAAGGGGCATGGAAGGGGGCAGCTTATGGTTCTCTGCGCCATAATCCAGTGTGCATTTATCGTGTCAACCTTGCTCTCATGCCTGTCCGCGGGATGTTGTGCTGTAGATGCATACATGTGAGATTTCTCATTGCTTGCATTGCAATTGGCAATTGCAATGCCAATTGCATATATATGATATGTCTCATTGCTGGCATTGCAATGAAGTCATGCTGTCAGCGGGGGGCGAACTGAGTGTCTTGCGCGTGCCGCTTGAGGCTTGGGTCAAATCCTTGTGCGCACTGTGATAACTTCAACGCATGGCATGGCCCGGTGAGAAGAAGTTCAACGCACGAAATAAAGATCCACACAGAGAGCAGAGCATACAGCTCAGTTGTAAAGATGTCTAGCAGCAACAAGTGCCGAAAACCCTAGCAAGTTTAACGAACTTATCCACATCAGCCTCTGTGTGTGTGTGTGTGTGTTGGGTTTCTTGCCAAAACTTCACATTTGAAGTTCTGTTAAAGTTGAAGTTACGTTGGTCTTGAAAGTTGAAGTTCTGTTGGTGTTGAAGTGGTGTGTTCTGGTAAAGAAAGAGAAAAAGCAAAGCAGCAGCAATGGTGCAGACTAGGGCCATGAGAAGGATCGCGATGGCGGCTGCGCATCCCTCGCTCGATCCAATGCTAGCTCAGTACATCCTGGCCTTCCTTCGCCCATCTCTCATGATTCGAAGCACGTGCCGCATGTTCCACGACGCTGCAGGAGCCAACGAGGCCGAGCAGCAGCATCGCACAGTAGGTGCAGATGCTGTTGCTAGCATCACACTCATCAAGTGGGCGGTGCGAATCGGCCTGCATTTGAAGCTGGCGCAGGAATCATGCACCCGCTGCGGCAATCTCGATGGCCTCCGCCGGCTTCGCTCGCTGTACGACTTGCCGCTGGCTGAAGAGCAATATGAGCTCGCTGCCCGCGGCGGGCATCTAGAGGTCATACAGTGGCTGCGGCAGAACGGTTGCGCCTGGTCTGCACGCACATGCGCGGAGGCCGCAAGGGGCGGCCGCTTGGAGCTGCTGCAGTGGGCTCGTGAGCACGGCTGCCCATGGAGCGAGCTGACGTGCTCACAGGCTGCACGGGGAGGGCACTTGCAGGTACTGCAATGGGCTCGTGAGAACGGGTGCCCTTGGAGCGAGAGCACTTGCTCATCTGCTGCAGCGGGAGGGCACTTGGAGGTACTGTAATGGGCTCGTGAGAACGGGTGCCCTTGGAGCGAGAGCACCTGCTCATCTGCTGCAGCGGGAGGGCACTTGGAGGTACTGCAGTGGGCTCGCACCAACGGCTGCCCATGGAGCCAGTGGACGTGCGCATCCGCTGCAGAGGGAGGGTACCTGGACATGTTGCAGGGGGCTCGTGCCAACGGGTGCTCCTGGGAGGAGTATACATGCTCATACGCTGCAGGGGCAGGGCACCTGGAGGTGCTGCAGTGGGCTCGTGCAAACGGGTGCCCTCGGACGGCATGGACGTGCAGATGCGCAGCAGAGGGAGGCCACTTGCACGTCCTGCAGTGGGCTCATGCCAACGGATGTCCCTGGAATGCAGAGACGTGCTTCGTAGCTGCAGGCAAAGGGCGCCTTGCGGTGCTGCAGTGGGCACACGCCAACGGCTGCCCATGGGACACGTACACATGCTCGTCAGCCGCTGAGCATGGCCATTTGGAGGTCCTTCAGTGGGCTTGTGCTAACGGGTGCCCATGGGACTCGGAGACATGCAGGTTCGCAGCATCCGAAGGACATCCGGAGGTACTGCGCTGGGCACTAGCCAACGGACGCCCGCCGCATTATATGTGACACCAACTCCGGAGGCTATGCAGGTGACTACGCGGCTGAAGTCGTTCAGGCCTTGACAATGTGCAGTGACTGATTTGAGTACTACTGTCTCAGAGTCAGGACAGCCCATCCAACATAGCGCGGCAGCAGGGGTGTAGACGTACACTGTCCGAGCTCCTAAATTGGCCATGTGCGTGGTGCAGATTTGGCAGGATGACCAGAGGGTGCTGCTCTGTTTTCCATCTCTTCAGTGCTGACATGCAAAATCTACTGTGCTTGCTATTACGGTCATTGTGGCATCTTATGGTATCTCAGGTCTCAATCTTTATTTTTAAGAGATGCTGCGTTTCTGAATGCCACGAATTGTAGCACCAGTCACCGCTGCCCCCCTGACTGTTTTACACAAGCAGTTGCGTGCTGCTGTCTTACTCTGCAGTGGTGCACCAGCTGCACTGCACACTGCAACTGGCCATCGTATGTGACAGCTGCCAACCGATGTCTTCTGGTCTGGCACCTTTGCAATCTTCTGTCCTGCCCCTCAGTTGCCTACAGGACCAGTCCACACACTCCTGTGGGTCCTTCGTTGCCAGTCTCCAGGAGCGACGGGGAGTGGAAGGGGGTGGCACCATTTGCTGGACCAGTGCTGACGCAATAGCTGCATACATACGTACATGCGTAGTGCGTTGGATCGCCACAATGGCCATGGAGAGAGCAGGTACAACCATGAAAAAGAAGTACTTCCATCTCTTTTGGCAAGTAGACCTGGATCAATTCGTGATTGCTCGTTTTTGTGCTTTACATTACCAGGTGCTACGCAAGTATGTAGGTGTAATAGAAGTACTACGTTGCATGCTGAAGTAGCAGTCATGTCTTCGTTGTTAACGCTGCATTGCCGTCACTTCTTTAGTGGCAATGTCGTCTGCTTTAAAGCGCAACCATGGGAATGTGTTAGTGTTGCCACCAACTTGAAGCAAGCGTCTCACCATGAAATTCTTCAATGGTTGATACGGCAAAATGCTCAAGTATGCCAGTTTGAAATAATATGTGCATGTGGGCCTGCCGGGTGTGGTGATCATCAAAATCACGCTGATCAGATGTGACTTCGAGTCGGACACACTTCTTCCCATTACGGAAGGCATGTCTCCTAGACTGTCACACATAGAGTTTATGCGAAGAGTAGTACTGAGCAAAGCTTCACAAACGAAACTGCCAGTGATTGCTTGCACATACATGGTGAGGATTGCGTCAAGAGGTTGCTGCGCTTGATGTCCGTGATGTTCTCATCATTGCAGGCTGTGATCGGAGCTTTACGCCAGTCCCTCTAGTATAGCGGTGGCATTGTAATTCAGCTACATGTTGCATGTGCTTGCGATTGCCCATTGAATAATGCATGCTCAAGTTTTTCTTGCCACTTGCGATGGATTGATTGATTGCGATGCAGTCGCGTCTTACGTCAGCAGTCAGTGATTATCCCTCGTCTGCCTTGCATTTGCAGCTTCACAACTGTTCGATGCTGCTTTTAACATAACCTCACCCGTTTTACAGCTATTTTGGCTACGATGTATATAGTTTACTAGGTGTACCTCAATGTCTATACTTCCTATACGTCTAAAATGCCATTATGATGTTGCTTTTTTGAGCACTGACTGACTTCTAGTACTCTGCTATCTGTTGTCTGCTGTTCCCTGCTGAACCAGTCTCAAACAGGCCAAGGCGCACAATGAATGAACACAATGCCTTCCTGTCAATCATGTTTCTTCCTTTGTTGGCCTGGCTGCCTGACTATGGCAGGTGCAATGCGCAATTGTAAACTCTCACTCTGGCAATGAGGACTGGCACAGAGCAGCACTGCATCAGTGAGAAGCACAGAATATGTATACGTACACAGAATATGTCTGCGACTGTGTTTTTGTGAAGGCTGATTTGAGCTTTAAAAAAGGGACGTCACAGCAAAGGTGAGTTGTCAGGCGCTTGACTTACATAGAGGAAACTCCAGACGGCATCTAGTTGCCTCAGTAATCTGTCTATTGTGCACGTAGCGGTTGTCGCGACAGACATTTGGCAGATGTCAGCTGCTGCACTGTGGTGCTGCTTGCTGGTGCAATGGTCAGCTCGGGACTAGTTTTCAGCTGTTGCAGATTCGCAGTGCACGACCTGACAGTCTGTTCATCTCATAGACTAGACTATCATCTCCCTCTGACACAAATCTGACACGGATTGACGATGAAAAAAATATGTATATTTACAGCATTTATTACTTCAGAATGTCCCTCGATGAACTGGTTCAAGTGCACAGAGAAGTGAGTGAGCGTGAGCATTTTTATTCCTGCCGCGAGCTTTAGCTTAGCTTTCACAAAAGTAGCCAGCACACGCTTGGCATGCAAGAATGTTGAGATGGCAACAACAGCGCTGATTCCGGCTGCTGCAGCAGCACCTCCGTCCTCTGACGACAGCGTGAGCGCCAGAACCGGTATGCAATGGTTTTTCAGGGAGCGTGTGCACCGTTGGATGATCAACAAACTGAAAAGGCTATCCAGTCAACATCTAGACGGCATCAAGCCAGGCCAGCGGCGAGCAGAGGAATGGAGACAGGACGTGCAGCGTACGACCTGGGTTGTGGTGGCCCTTCAGTCTTACCTGGGCCTCACCGAGGAGGAAAAGGAGCGTCAGCACCGAGGTGTGTCGGCAACGATTTGTTTCCTTCCGATAGGCACTGCACACGCTGTATCGACGCTCTGTCCCTGCTAGTCGATCCAATCAGGCCTGCTAGTGCCCTGCGTACGATGGTCGCTGTGCCTTGACTGACGGCTCTTCCTCTCACTGGTCCTTCGGCAGCTTTTTCTGCTTTTCTTGGCAACGATCACTGAGACCAGCCCCGCTTGTGCGTAGGTTTACAACGAGTGCATGCTGCTTCTTGGCAACGATCACGTGAGCAAGCCCCTGCATGAGCTTAGACAATGAGCTCATGCTGAAAGCTGTTGTAACAGCTAGGCAGAATTCATCCCGGCTAACTCGATGTGCTTTGGTGATCCTGCCACTGTGACTGTGCAGGCGTACCATTGCCGCGCTCGATGATGCGTTTTGTCCCGCACTTGGCCGAAAGCTGCGAGCCCCTGTTCAAGGCGTTGTACAACAGCGGCGGTCTTTGTACAGAGGAGTTCTCCTTCTTCGGTACGCTCCTGGCCTACCACCGCGTGACGTGGGCGGACGCGTTGGCCCTGAAGCCGACCTCTACTTGCTTTGATGGCATCCCGGAGCCGCTCGTCGACCACTTGTTGGCCGCTTTGCATCGAGCACAAATGCCGGACACTGCAGGTGTGTTGAACTCACCTGAGTGAACTCAGTGTGCAAAAAATGTTGTTTTTATGTACGCTGCAGACACAGTGTGTCGAGCTCATCAGCTGCTCATAGATGAGCAGAAAATCGCAGTCATGAGCGCATGTTGTGCAGTTGTCTGTCTGCATAGCTGGAGACAGTACTTTCATAGGCTGCTGCGTTGACGCAAGCTTTTCGATTGCATAGGCAACCCGGCCTCCCTTGGGCCTTCATAAATACAAGTCCATACGTACTTTCATAGTCCCATCACCCGGGATGCCTTGGACACAAATTGGCCCACAGTGGATTGTAATGTGCATTGAGCTAGTGGCCATGGTGAGCCTGCAGCTGCTGTTGTAGTTGCCATAGCTGCCGTGTACTTCTGTTGTGCTCTGAAGCAGCAGACTGTGAACTCAACATAGTCAGCCAGCTGCTGACATCTGCTCCATCAAAGGCCAGCTGTGCTACGCCTGTAGTGCCTGATACACTATGCACGAGGTGCTGCTGATGTTGCTAGCTCACTCGCAGAACACACGCGTAGGTCCTTTGATTGTGCCTCAATGTCATGCTAGCATTGTGTGTTTTACACGGCACGAACTTTGTTGCTGAACATAAGCCAGTGCCATTCTGACTTGCTGGCTGTCAATGCTGCTGCTCGGCTTCTAGGGTGTTATCACACAACTCAAACTTCAACGTCATCACATCACAGGTTTTAGAGTGTGATACGACAGTATTGTCCACCCTTCGGTGCAACTTTGCGGCTTGAATGTAAGCAGATGATGCGCACATTCAGACTCTCAATCGGCTTGCACATTGGCTGGTGCTTTCAAGATAAAAACCCATAACCTTGGGGCTATTTTTGCGACAGATTCGACTGAACCAGCAATCAGCAAGAGGAACTGCTGCCCGTTACTCCCACGACAGATCAAGATGCATTACCATATCATGTCGCACTCATGGCTGTCTGAAGTACACTAAGGTGGAAACCGATGAAAGCACACCTGGCTCATGCACTGACACGGACAAAATGCATGTACCTGTGGTGTGCTGCGCAGCTCAAGCGTCAGGCACCTCTGTGTCCTGGCTGCTGCAGCCGCTTTGGCGAGTTGGGGACTGGGTCACTCATCTGTTTGACGCACCAGATCCACATAGCCTCAAAGACAAAGGCGCTTGAAGCGCCGTGCGCTTTGTAAAAACCAGATGGCGATTCGGCGCTGTTGTCCTGCAAGCCATGTACGTATGTACACATCGTCACATGCCGTGCTGCTCAAGTTGCCTGTTTTGGACTTGACCTGTCGAGAAATTATATTACAACAATTATTTCTTGGGTATTGAAGATCTTCAAAATGTCAAGAAAACAGACCAGTGAAAATTTTATTGTCCACGTGAAAAGCACTGCCTACGACGGGTGCCTTGAACACAATGAGCGTAATTGTAACACTCAGCATGCGAGGGTGTCATGTACTCCTACAGCAGTTTCTGAGCTGGTTCTCGACCACAATGCTGTGGCTGTAATCTTGCAGCTTGCGGGCCCGGACGATTTCGGTCCCTGTCAGATGTGCCTGCTCTTCGTCCATATTCTGGTCTTTTGTCAATACGTTGAACCTGAGAGGTCGGACCCAATGATTGTGATGGCTGCTAAGTGGTGTGGAGTACAAACCGTTGCTGAGTTCGTATTCCGTCCCGCAGAAGCGTCGCCTACTAGGAACTGTAAGTTTGGCTAGGCTGTGGGCTGGCCCAGAGATCTGCATGTCCGCATGCGATGAATCTCGAGTCAGTTCCGACTCTGTGACTCAACAATCAAGATCAGTGCGAGCAACAGTGCTGTGAGTGCACGCTTTGCGTGACTCTACATGCATTGGTCGCCAAGAGCACTTGTCCCTTGATGCATGTCTGCCTGTCACTGCTGTGCCCGGCTGCTTGCGCTGCTTGCAGAACCAAAAAGCGCCAATGGTCTGCAAATGCAAGCATCGGCCGCCAATCAAAAAGAAAACTATGCGGGTGCTTAGGCTACGCCAGCATTTTAACAGAGTGCTTGCACGACTCATCAAGGCATTACTACAACTCCCCTACGGCTGCAACAACTTCCGTCGTTGTTTCCCATGTATACAGCCCTGTGGCTTCATCACAACCTTCAATTGGTCAGCGCTGCAGCCCATAGGTTCAAGAAAACAAACAAGACTCGGGAAGTGCATACATGCAAACCACTCTTGTGGCATATATATATATATATATATATATCGAGCTCGCATGAGCGCGCTCGGGACAGGCACGCACACGACCGTTCAGCTTCAAGGAAATTGACTGAATGCCAAAGTTGCAGAAGGCGATCACCGCTGTGCGCAGCACGGTTTTCAACCAGGTATCGGGAGCCTTGCTACCTTATTCGCAGTGCCAGGTATGGGACAAGCAGCGTGTACAACTGTGCCTGACCTTAACCATTCACACACACAAAGACGGTTTTGACCTCAGTGGAGAGTACGCGCAAAAGGCGCTGCAGACTGCCTGAAAATAAATTTTGGGCGTCACAACAACAATAAAAAATACTCACTTATACTCAACATTCTCAAACATGAGCTCAAGCAAGCCTGGGTCCAGCAGGCAGCTGTCGTCCACAACAGGCGGCGCACGCGGCAATGGCAGTGTATCGCCGCCCCTGCCGCCAACACTGTTGCCCCTGCTGCTGCCGCCGCCGTCGCCGCTGCCTCCGCAGCTGTTGGCCGCGTGGCTTGGGGCCCTTTCTTTGAGGGGTAGTGGCCGATTAGGCAGGACACTGTGCAACGGCAACTCATCGTTGCTGCTGCTGCCGGTGCTGCGGCCGCCACTGTTGTTGCCATTTCCAGCAGCAGACGCTTGAAGGGTCCCTTGCGGCAGCATGGGGGCGGCGGCAGAGTGCACACCCGTGAAGCCAGCACCGTTCCTACCTGGCGCGGCGGTGCTGCCGACACCAGTGTAACCACCGCCTGTGTGGTCATTATGTACCAGTGGCGCTGATGAATGGACGCCTGCCGCCGCTGCTGCCGCTGCTGATGCTGCTGGCGCAGCTGCTGCTGCCGCAGCCGCTGCTAATGCTGCTGTTGCTGCTGATGCTGCTGCTGTCACCACCGCTGCCAGGGGCACTGCATCGCCGGCAGGCGCGTCGCCACTGCTCACAAAGCCGCTGCCGCTGTACGTCTGCAGCAAGTGCATGTGTTCTGTGTCTAACCTCATAGAGGCAAGCCCTCTCGCGCCACTGCCACCACTGCCAGCCCTGCCAGTGGTGCAGGTACTATCAAAACGGCCTGGCAGCCCCCAGTGCCAGGCCTGCGGCAGTGGCAGATGTGGCTGCTGCTGCTGCTCCTGCTGCTGCTGGTGCTGCTGCTGCTGCTGCTGCAACGGCAGCGGCGCGTGTAGTGGCGGCGGCAGCGGCGGCACGGCAGCAGCAGGCGCACCAGGCGGCGCGATACACGCGTTGGCCATGTCAAACAGCGCATCATCGCTCAGCTCCTCTGCAAGCTGCGCAAGCAGGGCCTCGTCAAATTCAATGTCCGCGTGATCCACCAGCGCGCAGGGCGCGCCAACGGCAGCGGCAGGGGCAGTGCCGCCAGAGCTGTGCAGCGCCGCCTCCTGAGCACTGGTGGCACAGTGCAGCAAGTGCTGCTGCTCTGTATAGGCTTGAGCGCTGAAGTTGCATGCAGGGCTATCTGCGCTTGAGGCATCCGACTCGGAGCCCAGCGCATCCGCTAGTGCTGCATCAAGTTCCTGATGTACATTTGCGGGCCAAGGTTGCGGATGCCGCAGCCAATGCCACTGCTGCTGCAGGTAGGGCTGCTGCTGGTGGTGCTGCCGCTGCTGCTGCTCCGATCGCTGCTGCTGCTGCTGCTGCTGCCAATATTGCTGCATCATGTTGGCGGCAGCCGTTTGTGGCCCGGAAGCTGTCGGACCCTCTGATGTGAGCAGCCACATGCAACACAATGAAAGGGGATCATCAGGGGGGAACACAGATGAGCGGACTCACGCAAGGCGGCCTGACCAATCCATCGCCAACGCTTGGTGTGACCCTGAAACTGGTGGCAGTTCACACTTGATGTAAATGGCTGCAGCCCACGCAAGTGGCATTAAAGCAACCGCAGAGAGTGCTCCAGAGCTTCAAGAACCAGGATGAGTCACAGGCACACAAACTCTGCATGTAGGGGCACAGGGCGCTGCACTTTCACAAGACGTGCCTACCATTGAGTTTCAGCTAATTGCAAATCTGCTGCCGCAGCAACCGCCAAGCACATGCGATTTGCACCTGAACCTCTGGTCTCGCTCCTAGCATGTTGCTGAAGCGCTACTAGTAGTGCTGAGTACTGCCGATGCTGTTGCCATCACCAGTGGTCAGCAGCACCGCACCTGCCCTCGAAGAACTGTTGCGCCAGGGCTCTAGGCCACACACGTCCACAAATCATGTACAACTCACACAACCGCTGCCGACAGGAAAATCGAGCACCGGGCACCTGCAACAGTTACATCAGTATGCATCTTGCAGGTTGTGTGCCTTGCTCTCGGACCTGTGGCAAACGCACCGCTGCTGCCGCTGCTGCCGCCGCCGCTGCTGCTGCCGCCGCCGCTGCTGCTGCTGCCACAGCCGCCGCTGCTGCTGTTGCTGCTGCCGCTGATGATCGTCGCACCCGCAATGTTGATGGGCCCCCCCTCGTGCGCCCCACCCTCATCTTCAACTTCACGAGTGCCGCTGCCGCGGCGACGCTCCCTTCTGTACAACTTCACCGACATGGCGCGCCCCATGCTCACGTACATGGGCGCAGGCGGCGAGGACAGGTCTATCGCATCCACCCTGGCACGTTCGACGTGCAGCAGCGTGTAGGCGGTGAAGATATTGGCGGCGCCGCATGCGAGGTTGTCAGCGACGACGCGCGCCGTTGCGGCGCAGCGGACGGAAGTGGCTGGCAGGTCGAGGGGGTGGGGGGGGGGGGGGGGGGGGGGGGGCGGGAGGGGGCAGGAGCAAACGCACAAAGCCTGGTCAAATGCGCATTTAAATGCTCTCAAGTAGATCCTTCTGAAGTAGCAAATTTCATACATTATTGTTGAAATATGATCTAGAGGCGCGCTTTTGGGGTGCAGCGGTAGTGGCTGGCAGCGTGAGGAAAACGCGCACGTATGATGCCAATGCCAATGACCCTACCATCTTCACTTCAGGGTGCGACAACTTGTTCTGCCTTGAAATGTGGTGGGGGGGTATCTGCAAGGGTGTGTATACATACCTTTGTATGCATACCTACTCGAGACGCTCAGGACATGGCACGCTGCGCTCGTCCTAATGCTGACTTGAGATCAGAACCGCCAGCCATGCGGGCCGCAAGGTTTGCTGCATTGCGAGAGTGACCGCTGCCTTGTGCCTGGTGATTTCAGGCGAGCTGAGCCGTGTCTACATGTTTTTAGCTTGCGCTGTACGGTACCTTCGCAAGAGCGTACATGCTTAACCATTTTCAATGGCACATACCTACCAATGCAAGATCATGCATACCAGCTCTAGGCTTTCTGCGCATGACTGCGGCAGCCCGAGTGTGCCCTACTACGCCTCATCCTGACCCTAGACCCTGGCCCTATGTAGGGTTGATCCCATTTCAATGCGAGCGCTGAGTTCAGAGGTATACATATGCCTATCACTGTATCTTGCAGCAGCACAGGTGCGGCATGGCGTCGTCTTTGGTGCCGAGCATACGCATCATGGCCGCCGCGCGTTACATGAGAGCATACCTACCCATGCTCAACACGGTTTCTACATGTGCACGAGCATACTTGAAGTACATAATTGAAGCACATACAGTACCAATGTACCTGCAGCAGCACAGGTGCGCCTTGGTGTGCTCGTCGGTGGGCAGCACACAATACCTACCTACTCTAGTCTACCTATACATACCTGCAGTAGCCTACCTATACATACCTGCAGCAGCACAGGTGCGCCTTGGTGTGCTCGTCAACGGGTAGCGTGTCACGGCCGCCAGCGACGCCTAGCGCATTGTACGCAGCCGCTAGTGACGCGTACGCTGCGTGCATGTTGGCGCTCGCAAGCACCGCCGCTATCCAGTGAATCTGGAACGCAGCAAGCAGGCAGGGCACAGGGCTCGATCATGAATTGAGGTGCTGATTATTGAGTTGAGTTTTGGTGGCATGAGAATGCCCATCGCATGCTGGTCAGGAAAAGGACGCAAGGGCTTGCCTTCAACGACAGCGTTGCGTAGAACCAGCTGCAGGCACCGCACAGGGGCGCCAACGCTGAGTATGAGCGCCGCTATCCATCCTCACAGCACAGCAGAGATGCCCCGTACTGCCATCATCGCACCAATCGCGCGTATCTGCCAGTACACACCATCCATTACACCTGTCGTGTCGTGTCGTGGTCCTGTGCATCTCCCGCGCTGAACTAACGTCAAGGCACGAAAAGAATAAACTCGCTGAACGAACTGAACGGAACGTTGACTGGTGGCGCCGGTCATCAGCTACGGCATCGGTACGTGTTTACGGGTTGCCTCACGCGGCCAGTTACCCATACCGGTTAGCGAGCGGCAACCGGTTACCGGTTAAAACTGGTACAAAACTGGTACGGGTACCGGTGCTACCAGTTAACGGGGCATGTCTGCAGCGCAGCCAACCGACATCATGCTTGCAAAGGTGAGTGCCTGTGGTCGTTCTGGGCCTTTTAAAGGGTATGTATCGACATCGGGAGCGGTCTGCATGGTGGCAAGCAGGTTCACGCTGCCCCACCGCCGCGGCGGCATGCGCAGCACGTGAGCGCTGCGCCCGTGCTGGCTACGCACGGGGAAGCGGCGTTGAACATGCCCACTCATATTGCGCCGGTAGGACGGCACGCGCGCAACAGACCCGGCGCGCCGCAGACATGATGAAGTTCTCAACATTGCTTCAACATACTTTTGATGTATTGCTTCAAGTACGAGCACGCAGTGCTGTGCTGGCTGCACATATTTTCAAGTATGTGCATGTTATGGTACGTTTGCTACGCGGGCGTGCGTGCTGCACGGCAAAAGCTCAACTTGAAGTTCCACTCACATTGTGGCGATACGAGGGTATGCGCAGCAGGCCCGGCGCGCCGCAGATCATGCGCACAATGTGCTGCACCATCTGCATGCAGCCCTCCTGCAGAGAGAGCATATACAGTGTGCGCGCAGCAGGGCAGCTTTGGATGAGACGCGCAGCACGATGTGATCAGGTCTAGGGTTAGGGTTAGGGTTAGGGTTAGGGGAAGCCTAACCCTAACCCAAGTAAGGGGGGCCTGACCCTCACACCCAATTCCTATCCCTAACCCTTACCCTAAAGTATGTTTGCACCACGTGCTGCACCATCAGCACGCAGTCCTCCCGTGAAACAAAAGGCCAGATGTAAGTAATTAAATACTCATGTGGCCACACCTCCATACTAATGTTAGTAGATGCTCCAACAGCCAGACAGGGTTAGGGTGAGGGTTTGACGGTGTCGACTGGAAAACCTCCTGCCATGCGGAAGGCCGCACTGGGCGGCGCGCGGCATAGCGACAACGCTGCACGATGCGCTGGCATGTGCTGCCGAGGCATGCGGTTGAGCACGTGCTGTCTAACCCTAACCCTAACCCTAACCCTAACCCTAACCTAAGCTGCACACAGTTGATGCGTATGCTTAGGTGCGCAAGTATGCGTGCGCTGAAGCGTCTGCAGGCATCTCTCCTGCAGAGAACAGGTGCGAATGGATCATGCGCAAGTAGTTCATGGTGTGTTCCCAAAGTTTGCATCCCATGCAGCAGTCTACTCCGCACTGAGCCCACAAGAGCCTGGACACCGGTACTGCAGCACAGCCCAGCATTCGCGCTCCGCATGTGTACGCTAAGATGCGCTCCGCCAGCTCCTGTGCCCGCTGTACGGCACTGCTGTAGACTCGCTGCTCTAATGCGATCTTCAACAGCATCAATTGTTCTCGAAGAGATATTTGTTATGGCACCACCAGGGATTCCGGTGGTGACAGACTGCAGCACGCTTGGCTGCTGCTGCACTCCTGACAGTGGACAAGTGGAAGTTGATGCTTGTCGACAGAAGCGTACGTGTTGCGTACGCATGGTGCACAATAGAGCGGAGCTAAACAATACAGTTATGATGGCGCACAAGTTGACTGCTTCCTCCAGAAGCATAATACAATTCAGCTAGCACCGCACGAGTGCAACTGTCCTCAAGTCTGGTAAGGCGGACCCGAAATGACTGGCACTCCCATGCTACAATGACCGTTGATAACTACATACGCACGTCATCAGCGCTCAGCAGCCTCGGGAAGGTGATACATTGCCTACCCTACACCCCTCACGTCATCAGCGCTCAGCAGCCACAGGAAGGTGATACATGCCTACCCTACACACCTCACCTCATCAGCGCTCAGCAGCTGCAGGAAAGCGATACAGCCTACCCTACGCACCTCACCTCAGCAGCGCTCGGCAGCCGCAGGAAGGCGATACATGCCTACCCTACCCACCTCGTCAGCGCTCAGCAGCCGCAGGAATATGACCATGTAGCCCACTACCAGCAGCGCAATGCTCGGCCGCTGCCAAAAGTCAGGGCCGAAAGACGTTGCGAGACGCTCCACGACGCACTGCAGGTGCACGCCTGCGAGTCGCGCTGCGGCCAGGGTGCCCAGCAACTCGGTGGTGTTGACAATGTGCATGATCTGCAAATCATAGAGGAAGTTACATCAAATGACATGATTGATGAATGAAACTTCAAGAAAAGCGTTCCACGATGCATTGACATGATGGTGATTGTGTAATGAAACTTCAAGAACAGACGCTCTGAGATGTACTGCAATTGCGCTGCGGTAAGGCTGCCCAGTAGCTCAGCGGTGTTCACAATGTGCACGATCTGCGGCCACAGGACACAGAGCAACAGCATGGTTGTCTGACAGCAATTGTGCTGTGAACAGGTCATGCACAGTATGTACGAAAATTGTCAGGGTAAGACGCACTACAATGTACTTTATTGATTCTCGCCCAGGGCACGAAAAAGCCCAGATGGTGGATGTCCGTGGACTTGCAACCAGAATCTATTGATGTCTTTGTGGACACCTTGAAAGTCTGAATGCGCATCGCCAATCACTTCTAAACGGCATCGCAATGTACTTCACGCGGCTCCAGCACCACTGGTGTGCTAAGTCTCAGCCACGCTCCCCTGCACCCGACGGGGGTCACGATGGCATGCCCTAAGATTTATGAAGCTGGTCTACCGAACACGTGAGACCTTTCCGTACTGAATACCCATGGCTCGAACGCTAAATAGCTTGCACACAGAGGTCTTTTTGACTACTGTGGATATGATGGCATTGTTTGACTCGTGGCCAATGACTGCGGCAGCGGCGACCACGGTTATTGGTGGAAGGCACTTGCGGCTAACCACTCCTTGTCACCTAGAGCACTACGATCTTTTGATTCGTTTCCATTTATAGAAGGTCTGAAGTAGTGCCAGCTCCTTTGGGCAGTCAGGGATCACCGTGGCGGGCCACCGTCCATGTGTCTGCATGCGCATGTTGCCAGTCACTCGTACCATGCCGTGATCATATATGCACCATCTGGAACGCACGCTGCACACACCAGCGCGCTCGCACCGCGTCGCCTGCCTCTGCATCAAGGCCTACTTACATCTCGATTCGCTTCTGTCATGCTGCCTGGATGACATGTAAGCCACAATGAGCAGAAACAAGCTCTCGCCGACCGTGTCACTCCGCCGCGTCACCTGTTCTTGACTTCAACATGAAGTAGTGCCAGCGCACCTGCATGAGGCGATGGTCCAGGCTCATCAACACGGGCACCAGGCGCGTGCACCCGCGCGTGCAGACGTTCGCAAGGGCATCGATGCCCGTCGCATGCGGCTTGGCCAGCTCTGCCAGCGCCCACGCCACCGGTCGCTGCCACGCATTGAGGGCAGTTACGGCGGTTGCGTGGGGCGCGCAGCAAGGATGAACTAGATGAATTCACAGGGTCAGGTCTCGCGGGATCGTGTGCAAACCCAACACACAAATGAGGCTGCCAGACTGGTGAAAGTTCGGGTTGAACTAGGCTCGGCCAGCTCCGCCAGCGCCCACGCCACCGGCCGCTGCCGTGCGATCAAGGCAGTTGCGGCAGTTGCGCGGAAGGCACAGCAAGGATGAGTCCTCAAGGTCGCAGGGAGCCTGCGCAATTCTGACACGCCAGACTGGTGATTGTTCAGGTTCAACTAGGCTTGGGGCCAGCTCCGCCAGGGCCCGCACCACCGGCCGCTGCCGTGCGGTGAAGGCAGTTACGGTGGTTGCACGAGGTGCGCAGCAAAGTTGAAATTCACAAAGTCAGGTCTGGAGGGTTCCCGTGCAAATGTAACACGAACGAGGCCGCCAGACTGGTGACAGCTGGTGAAAGTTCAAGCTGCAGCGCCCACGCCACCGGCCGCTTTGCCGTGCGCTCACGGGCGTATTGTGGCCGTGATTGTGGTTTGCACGCATGCGCGCAGCAAGGGCTTTGTCAGGGTCAGGTCAGAAAGGTTATTGTGCAAAAGTGACATTCTTCAAGTTGAGGTAAAGAGATGGAGAACACGACTGAGGCCGCCATACCTGTTCAAGAAACTTCAAGTTCAACTACGAGGCGCAGCTGTGTGCCCACAGGCGCGGAGAGCGCCTTGCGTGTGCGCATGGAATGAATTCTATTGTGCTTCCAACGCCTGCTGCATGTTCTAACACATAGGAGGGATTCCAAGACTTTCACCTGGTGAACTCGGGCCCTAGAGAGCACTGCAGTCGCGCATGCCAAACCCTAACCCTAACTCCTCCAATCCTATTTTGGCGTTGAGGCGTGCTGCCTGACCCTAGTTGAGCGACGAAGTAGTCTCCTGCACAAAAATGGCCTGCAGTGTGCATCCTCCAGTGCTCTGCCGCATCGAACACATCTGTCCTCAAAGCTCCATCAGTGCCTCCATTTCCGTTATTAACACGGAACTGGCATAGCCGCTGACCTTAGGGTTAGGGTTAGGGTCGCGCGCGCAGTTACCTAAATGAACACCTACATACGCTGCTACGTACTACTGTCATTCATCATCAATTTATTTTCGCTCATGGCAGCGGCCCGCCCACCAGGACCCACTGAAGTTCAAGTACTTCTTGAAGTAGCCCAGCCTCAGTTCTGCCCTACAGCCAGTCGCTCGCTCTGTAGCGCCCATACAACAGCGCCGGTTACTAAAGGAACAAGATGCCCTGTCGTGCGCGGCGATGTTGACAACTTCAATTTGCATGATGATGTGAAGTTCAACTTGCAAACATGACTGCCAGTGAGCGATGTGCGAATGCTACGCAGGAACGCGCCGCCTACATACCTACATACCCTTGCCATCAAGGCCGTCGCAGGCACCTACCATTTGTGCCCGGACTGAGGATTGGGGGGGCTATTGATTCCGGGGGCTGTTGGAGTGTCAGCAGGAGTGTCATAGATGAAGTTACGCAGCACAACTTGAACTGTGCAACGCCGGACTACCCCTCAGTGGCGGGAGCTGCGTCTGTAAGGTACATGACAGCACTGCCGCCGAGCGCTGCCTTGCCTGCCACAGCGCTCAGGAAGTTCAATACATACATACCGCCCCCGTCGAGTACCCCATGATACTGTTGAGCACTGCCTTGCCTGCCCCCAGGGTATAAAACAGTGCAGACATAAGCACCTGCCCAATGTCGGAAGCCGTAGAGATACCAGTACTACTAATTCTGGTACCCATACTGGTGCTGAGCGTTGCCCCCCCCCCCCCCCCTCCCTCCAGACCGTACGCAGTGCACAGAGATTGCACACATACCTGCCCTGTGTCGGGTGCCGTCGGTTGCTGAGCGCTGCCACCTGCCTCTCCTGGCAGTTCGGGCAGCCCCTCGATGGCCGGCGAGAAGCTGACAAACAGCAGTCCGGGGGGGGCGTCTGCGGCGTCCCCCACTTCCTCAGCGCTCGGCAGGACCCTGAGGAATCGGGTCAGGTTCAGGATTAGGGTTAAGGTTTGCTGATGCGCGGACAGACGCACTGTGTTGCATGAGGGCCAAGTAAGTTACACTTGACCTACACGGCGCATAGGGGGGGGGGCGACATTGCGGGGGCTTGAACTTGAGACAGTCCATGGCGACACTGCACAGTTGAAGTGATGGAGTCGCGTTACACTTCACGCGACCATGATTGATTGGAATTACTGCCAGTGCACAGGGCGCATGGCCACATTCTGTTATTGCCACACCAGAGAGATAGACGCCACCAGGCATTGCACAAGTTCCACAGGTGAAGGTTGCCACCCATGGGTGAAGAGTCGGCAGACTACATACCGGTATGTCACAGCAAGTAGGTAAAGGCTGCAGATTCATGTGCCCTTCGCGGTTGACTTCGAGCCCCCAACTGCAAGTGTATGACTTCAAGTGGGACACACCGTCTCCCACTCTCTGGCAGAGCTCACCCTACGCTGCACAGCCCATGTTCCAATGTTACACAAGGTGCAGTCATACAGTAGGCACCACCAATGCTCCGGCTGCGTGCACAAGCCAACAAGCCCCCGCCAATCGTGAAGCAGCCTTCATGAACGCAAGTTCAACACTATGTACTGAGGGTGCAGGTCCCAAGTTCATCTGCCCTTCGCAGCAGATTCGGAGTGCTCGCACGCTCAGGACGCGTTGATCTACTGCAGTATGAAGTTGAAGTACATGCTTGAAGTAGTCACTTGAAGTACGCACTCACCGCTGGAACACAGTGCTCAGCCGGTGCCGGTACACCAGCTTGGCAGCCGGGTCGCTCATCACGAAGGCGTCGTGGAAAATGTTGATCACCTTGAGCAGCTGCACCAAAAAACAGAGGTATGAGAATACTTCCACCAGAATTTCAGCAGATATGCGAAAAGTTCACTGGGATTTTTGTCAGCAATAATACATGAGATTTTTCATTGATAAGGTACTCGGTACCTTCCCCCCCCCCATACCAGCGCCCCATGAAGCTGACAACGGACGGGGAAAGCAGCATGACGTGCGCGTGAGAGTGCGGCGCGCCGCGTCGTGCAGCAGTGCTCAGATGACGTAGTTGCACGCGGCTGATTGACGCAAGAAACAGTATCGAGTGACAGAATTGCTGTGTTGGGAGATGCTTGGTGGTTGACACGAGATGGGCAATTGACACAACGTTTAGTAATTATAGACATCAGTAGACATGCATTTCATGAAACAGGTGCTTGATTGACGCGAGCCCCCCAGCGCGAAGAGCAGCAGCAGCGCTCAGGCCATGCCGATTGCTCATGATGGCTAGATATAAATGAAGTCTTTTTGCCTGCTGTTGTTATGGTGGCACTGTTTGACTCGTGGCCAATGACTGCAGCAGCGGCGACCACGGTGGAAGGCACTTGCGGCTAACCATCCCTTGGCACCTAGAGCTCAACGATCTTTGATTCATATATCATAGATAGATTAACGTCAGGGCCACGGCGGCGCAGAGCATCAGCTCACTTGCACGGCCGGCCATACCTGCTGATGCATCCTAACCCCAACCCCAACCCTAGCCCTGACCCAGGCTCTCACCCTAACCCTGATGCACTGACCGTTAACCCTAGCCCTGACCCATGCTTTTAGGGCGAGAGGAGTTTAGGGGTAGGTGCAGGGTTGCAAAGTTTTTTGGGGGGTTAGGGTTAGGGTTGGACCCTAACCCCAAGCTGCAGCTGCACCAGCTTCGTGCGCACGCACGCACTCCCGCCAGGCATTAAACGCTTGGAGCTACAGTCAGAGCTTGCGCAGCGCTGGGATCATAGGTTGCGCATCTGACGCCGGGCGAGCACTGTTGCAATTTGGCACGGCGTGATGCACGATTTGAGCGCTGGCGCGGTCCCCTGCAGCAACGCCCAAGCTTGGTCGTTGTTGCCATGCGCACGCAAGTGGCAGCATTCACAGGTCGCAGCTCACAAATCTGTACCCGCAAGCAGCATTCATGCAGCCTCGTCGACTTTTTGAGGAAGTGTTAGCGCACAGTGTGCGCTCTTTGCAATCGATCACTTCAACTCCTGTCAAAGTGTGTGCTCTTTGCAATCACACAGTTCAACTCCTGTCACCACAGGAGCGCAAGGGCACATACTTCAACTCTGA
This sequence comes from Tribonema minus, assembly GCA_017506865.1. Classification (NCBI taxonomy): domain Eukaryota; class Xanthophyceae; order Tribonematales; family Tribonemataceae; genus Tribonema; species Tribonema minus. The sequence goes on from JAFCMP010000033.1 coordinate 395,143, forward strand.
ACCTGAAGCAGCATCCTCATCCGGGCCTTTGCCAGCTGCAGAGTGCGCAACTTTTGTTGCCGAGTACTCTGAAGGTCAATCAAGTCAAATCGTACTGTGGACTCGGAGGGTTGGGCGTTCACAGTCCAACCCCACACCTCAAGCAGGGATTGATGCGCCCCTCATCCATTTCGCCCCTCCCCCCCGCTGCACATTGCGCGCCTCGGGGTCCCAATCACACTTCGAGCTCGTCTTCAATCTGCACTATTCAAGGGACATGATTGAACTTCAACTCCATACCTCAAGCATGATCAACACATCAACTTCCACTTCGGGGGCCCCCCACCCATGCTCCCCCGCACCCGCGCCGGCATTGCTGTCCACCTGTCCCCTGAGCAGCGCCGTGACGAGCGCTGCTGCGCGCCGGTAGTACGCAAAGCACCTGTGTGGGGACGTGCGCCATGAGAGTGAGCTGCTGCGCTGTCGTGTCCAACAACTGTTACAGTAGAGGTTGGCTTGCTGACAACAACGTGAAGTTAGCTTGGAAGACCGCAGTGTGCTCAGCAGGGGACTGAACTGAACATATCGCTGTGCGCTTGTAGCTCCGACTCGGAGTCCGCGCAGCAGCAATCGAGCCCGCGGCGGCGGCGTGCGCAGCTTCTAGCAGCACCGCAAACACCGTGTTCCAGCGACCCAAGCCGCATGCACCGCGTGCGCAACAGCAACTGTCACAGCACAATACATACGTACCCCGCGAAGTCCTCCAGCGCGCCGTGCACCCACGACAGCGTCAGGTGCGCGCGCAGCAGCGCCGCAGATGCCGCCGCCGCCGCCGCGCCGCACGCGCGCAGCGCCGCCGCCGCGCACACCATGTAGCGCGCCACGTCCCCCCCCTTGTCCCCCTGCGAGGGGTGCGTCAGCGCCGCGCCGCACGCCATCGCCGACCACAGCACGCTCTCGTCCGCAGCCGCCGCCGCCGCTGCCGCTGCAGCCGCGCTCCCCCTGCCGCCGCCGCCGCTGCTGCCGCCGTCGCCGCCGCTCAGGCTGCTGCCGCTGCCGCCGCCGCCCCCGCTGTCGCAGCCGCCGCTTTCGCCGCCGCCGCCGCCGCCGCCACGCCGTGACGTTGTGACAGCGCTCAACGCATCAGCGGCGGCGCTGCAGCCGCGCGTCATAAGGAGTGCCGCCGTGCGCTGCAGGACGTCCTCCGGCGCGAACCCCATGCCGCAAACGCCAGGATGTAGATCTCCAGGTAGCGGCGCTCGTGCGCGCCCAGCAGCGCCTGCGCGGGGTACGCGCACGGCTGCAGCGGCAGCGCCGCCGCCGCCGCCGCCGCCGCCGCCGCGCGCTGCCGCTGCCGCCGCTGCTGCTGCCGCCGCCGCTGATTCAGCAGCTGCACCTGCGGCGCCGGGCGGCTACTCGCAGGGGGGGCAGACGTGTTCTCGGGCGGCGCACCCTGCGCCTGCGCCGCTGCTGCTACCGCTGCTGCTGCCGCCGCTGTCGCATCGCCGCTGCCGCCGCCGGTTGCTACTGTGGTCACGGTGCTCAGCGCCCCGGCAGGGCGCGCCTTGGGCTTGGGCCCGCGCTTCATGGCGACGCTGAAGACGCAGACCTGGCCCTTCCTGACGCACATTCTGCACGGCACCTGTCCGGAGCACTGCCGCTTTCTGCGCAGCGGCGCCACAGTGTGAGCGGCAGTCAGGGTTGGGGTTAATTTCAGGTTGCAGTGGAGTTCGAGTCAGGAGCGCCACTCTTTCTGCCCATGGGATGCAGCAGACAACGCAAGCCTTACTAGTAGGTCGAGTCACTATAGTCAACGGTTATAACTGGTTGGCGGCTGCAGTGCGTTGAGCTCCAAGTCACTGACAGGCCCTGCCAGTGCCACTGGCAGTGGTTCAACTTGCCAAGAGGCGCCTGCCCCAGCCTGAGCGCTGCGGCACTTGCTGCACGGCAAGAGCGCATGCGGCGCGCGCGCATTCTGTGCTTCCGCTGGCGAGACTTCACGTGTGCGCACCCTTGGCTTGATGGGCAACGCAGTGCTGCACTTGCAGGTTGCACCACTGTCACAGACAGTCACGGTGAATGACTGAAACTGGTTCAGAACAGTGACGGCAACGAAACCAACTTGAAGCCATCTGCTACACATCACTCAAGCAGCTGCACACACTGTGACAAGGAGCTGTTGGGCTCGCAGCAGACTGCGCGCTTTCGTCAGCCAATGCGGTACGTGATGGTGTGCGATCATTATCATATGACGGCTGTCAGGCGATGTGGTGTACCTCAGCGTACAGTAGTCGCAGGTGCTTCGGTACTTGTGCATGTCGACGTGTGGAGCCGCTGACGCTGACGGCGGCGTGCCAGTTTCGCTCGCCATGGCCGTCTTCCGCAGATGTTACCGCCCAGCAGCGCTTAGACCAGGACGAAAAGACTGAATCCTCGTCTGCCTCATCGCTTGAACACCTTCGTTGATGTCAGCGACCTGCTCCAGCTGGATTGACCTTGGTGAACACGATGCTGCGATGCGCAGTCGAATTGACTGCAAAGGCCATACCGCCACTTCGCCTCGCCGCCTGGCGCTCAGCTGCACATACTGATCCTCTAGGATTCACGCCCCAGAGCTAGCTAGCTGCTCAGGGACCACGACCCGGCAGCAACGAGGGACTCTAACAGACCCATCATCCGTTGCAGCGATGATCGTCTGGCAGAGACGATTAATTTCGGTAAACCTGTAAAAATCCGAATTCGATGTCAACTTCAACTCCCGGCCGGGCTATTTGTGCCTTAGACGGGCACGCCGACGCCGCCATCATCCTCTCCCAACGACCCATTGGGGCCGCTGCTGTTCGCGCTGGCACTGCGCGGCACCATGGTGGCTGCCCGCCAAGTTCCCGCAGCTGGCGCTTCCGGGCTACCTCGATGACCTCACCATCATGACGCCCAGCTGTGACGCGCCAGTGCTCGGCCAGGCCGTTCTGCTTCATACAACAGGCGCTGAGCGAGCTAAACATTCAGGTCAACGTCACGAAATGCGTGGCACTGGTACCGGCCTCAGGCGACGGCGCTCGCGAGCGCGCCGCTGCCGTCTTCGCCGCCGCCAATGCCCCCGTGCCAGTTTGTGACGACGGCATCACGCTGATGGGGGTGCCGGTCGGCACTGAGGACTTCGTGCGCGCACACGTAGCGGCGACCCTTCGTGCCCCCGGCACCGGCCGCCTGGTGGCAGAGCTGATGCAGATGGAGGATGTGCAGGCTGTCTTCTCCATTCTGCGTCTTGCCGTCCCCGCCCGCGCAGGACATGTCGCGCGCAACACGGCGCCGTCCCTCATGCACGAGGAGCGCTTCGACGCCATCACACTAGCGGCTGTGGCCGCGCTGGCGCAGGAGCCATCGGCGGGTCTTACGCCGCCGGCCCACGAGGGCGTGCCGGCGGCTGGTGATGCTTGCCGCGGCCCGCCGGCGGTTACGGCGGCGGCGGCGCCGCCCTCTCTGTGGGCGGCGGCAGTGGCATGGGTACGCAGCGCCGACTGGGGTGGCGAGGCCCCAGTGACGTTACCAGCACATCAGCAGGTACGCGTGCATCTGCGGCTGGGGAGCGGTGGCTTTGGCCGGGCGTGCTGGGCGCGGCGCCGCGTGCATGTGGCGCATTCGCTGCACGTACTACGGCGTACCCTTGAGTGCATGGGACCGGCCACTGGCGGCGTTTCCAGTCGCGGCGCGCAGCCGCGGCCTGGAGCACGCCCGCTACGGCTTCACCTTCACACAGATAGCTACGTGCCTGCAGCAGCTGCGCAGCGGCAGCGCTGATGCCGCAGCGGCCCTCGCACTGCTCCTGCCTTCGGTCTGGTACCGGGACTGGCGCCAGGACGACGGCGCATGGCGGGCGCTGCGCGATCTGCTGCAACGGGCAGGCGGAGCTACGGGGCTCGGCATGCGGACTCGCGCCGGCGCGCGCCGCGCTGCGCCAGCGGTGGCGCGCGAGCCAGGCTCTGCCCAGGCCCCGCTGGCCGCCGTGCTGCCGCAGCGTCAAGCGGCGCTATCACGGGTGCTAGACGCAGCGCTCGCCGCCACGCAGCTGCGCCGGCTTGAAGCAGCAAATGCGTTGGAAGCAGTCGCCGCGTGGCGCAGCGGCGCCTCTAAGGGGGCCATGAATTACTTGGCGCAATTGCCGAGCACTGACCCAGCAGAGACCATGTCGCCGCCAGAATTCCGTGAGACGCTGCGGCGCCACCTGGGCGTGGAGCGCCCCGCCCCCGCTGCGGCGCGGTGCCCCAAGTGCCATAAACCAGTGGACTCAGGCGCCCACCTGCGCCGCTGCACACAAGGGCTTAACGTCACGCGACACAACTTGCTTGCAGACGCGCTCTTTCAGCTACTCAAGCAGGTGGCCCACCTCCGCGGTCTCGACCGGGACACCCATTGCCCCCTTCCGCCGCTACGCGGCGCGCCACGGGTTCCACAAGTTCATGGACATCGTCTTCGGCAGCAACCAGTTTTGCCTTCCAGTCCCTAGAGTGCAGCCGAGCGCAGACGCGGTAGCGGCAGGCCGGTGCACTAAACTGCGCGGCGGCTTTAAAGTAGCTTGTTGCATAGACGCCACCATACGTGACAGCTCATGCCCCTCCCGCCTCCGTCAGGCTCAGGGGGGCGCGCGAGATGTGCAGCGCGTGCTTGAATCGGCTTCGCAGGAAAAGATAGACACATACGTAGTCTCAGGGGCCCTGGACCCCACTACACACACCCTATTTTCCGCAGCCTTCAAAGTTTGACCACTTCAGCGCTATGTCAAGCGACACCCAAGCGCTGCTACACGCATGCGCGCTCGCCGAGCAGAGCTCGCAGGGCAGCTACCATCTCGTGCAGCGCGTTGCCTTCTGGCGCCGCCGCACCTCCCTCGCGCTACAGCGCGCGCTCCCACGTGTCATGATCGAAAACTGGAACGCAGTCATTGCCCCTGATGGCGACGTCAGCGCTTACCGATGCATCGCACTGTTGCAAGTGCCGCGGCCCTCGCCGGCCAGCGCCGAACCGCCGGCCCCTCCGTAGATTTAGTTATTGCAAGCCCGATTTATCGTGTGCTCAGCCCATGCGGTCCAGGACATAATTTGCAACTTCTGCCATCCAGATCTTGGCGGGCGTCACACAGATGTCAGCTGCAAGCTCCTTCCATTCTGTGGTTTTCCACGTCGCAGAGTATGCACCTGGCAGATGTTTTAGTTCTTGTGGTCTCCAGGGCTATGCATGTGCCTCGACTCTTGACTCAGAGTCTCACGTCTCATTGGCTTACATCAGTCCCCCGCACACAAGAAAAACGTTGGCTGCGTGTCGGCTTCCGAGTTGACAGTGCAGTGTTGTATGCATAGAAGTACATTTTGATGAAATGTATGTGCTTCAACTTGAACTATACTAATGTGAACACGAGTGTTCACACTTACTGATGGCATACACTCTCATCACGCGTCTGTGAGTGCGACAACAATATTCACTTAAAACACACACTTGGGCGATACACTAGCAGGGGACTACAGTAGGTAAGCAAACCGCGCCATGAAGGTCGTCGCAGTTAATGGCTGAAGCCGCATGTGAGTCATGCCATGAAGTTAATGATGGTCTGCACATCATCGGTCTCTCATGGCCACAGACGTATGTGCCACTCAGATAGCGTTACAGCAGTCAGTGCAAGCCATCGAGCAAGGACACAGAGAAGGCCCTTCAGATTTTAAGAGCAAAGTTGCATTGATTTTTCTGGTTCGTGCAACAGAGCAGATTTCGGTGCTGCAACATGCACATGCCCCGCCGTGGCAGGTTGACAATTGTCGTTCACATCAAAGAATTGCTTCAAAACGAGGTCTAAGCTTGAGAGCTCACTGGCCGCATCGTACTTCTCAGCAGACTGCTCTTGTTCAGCAGCGCACAATGCGTGCAACATCAGCTGCTGATAGAACTGTCACTTCATGTGCAAGTCGACGACTGATGTGAACACACAGTGGTGTGATTTCGGAGGCACTAGACTAAAGGGGCAATGGAATGTATGCCCAGAACTTGGCACTTGCACTTTCGAATTCATGCCTTGGCTTCAGCAGCGCATGACAGTTCATGCTGGGCGAGATCACATGTATTTCCAAAATCTGCAGCACGCAATGCTCTCACTCGGAATTGAAACACACACTGACTCAGAGCACGCAGCCGTCGCTGCCACTGGCGCCAGCGTCGCTAATCCCTGCTGCCGGAGACCGAAGCCACAGTGATTGCCAGAACGGCTGAAGGAGTCGTCAGCAAGCACATTCGCCGATTGATGCAGTGCCACGCTGCCGGCACCTGCACTGGCAAGCCCTGTGGTATCACTGTCACCGCCGCCGCCGCTTCTGACGCCGCCGCCGCCGCCGCCACAGTCAGCGCTGTCGCTGCTCGGGGCATTGCTGCTGCCGGCGGCACCGCCGCTGCTGCCGCCGCTCCCAGCGTTGCAAGTTCGCTCTGCGCAGACCTCCGGGCTGCTGAGGCGTCTGCCGGAGGCAAGCGTCAGCTATGTAGCGCGGCGTCAAAACTTCAAGTTGCGCTGCTGCCGTGTGATGCTGCTGCTGCTGCTACAGCTGTGGCAGCGGCTGTGGAGGCACCGCCAGCGGTGCTGCTAGTGGCGACGTGGGGGCCTGACAGTGCGCGCTTCCGCTGCTGCGGACGCAGCGACGGTGGCGGCGGCGGCAAGGCAGCGGCGGCGGCGGGGGGGGGGGGGGGGGGGGGGCAGCCTATGGCGCCAGACACGCCGTGGTCATGTCGAAAAGCGCATCATCGCTCAGGTGTTCCACGAGCTGAGCGAGCAGCGCCTCATCAACTTCAATGTCATCACCAACTTCAAGTACAGTGTCCTCGACGACCTTGCTGGCCTCATCGCCGATCACTGCGCAGGCGCTGCAGGCGGGCGCGGCGGCGGCGGCGGCCGCAGCAGCGTCGGCGGAGGAGCCACGAAAGTACATGTATGGCGGCGGCGGCGCCTCGGCGGCGGGGGCGTTGTGCAGCGCGTGTTCAAGTTGAAGTTGCTGGGGCGCTTGAAGGTGATTGTTGAATCAGGGGGCGGCACAGTCGTCATCGGCAGAGGCGTCGAAGCTCGGCGTGCGCTGAAGTGGCGCATCATGCGCGAGCGGCGCATCTAGGAAGACGTGCTGCTGCTGCTGCTGCTGCTGCTGCTGCTGACATTGCTGCTGATATTGCTGCTGCTGATATTGCTGCTGCTGGTGGTGGTGCTGCTGTTGCCGCTGGTTGTGAGGATGCTGATATTGCTGCTGCTGGTGCTGCTGCTGCTGCGGCTGGTGCTGCTGATGTTGCAGCAGCAGCTGCTGATGCTGTCGTGCAGCACCAGCGGCGGCAGTCTGCGGGACAGCCAATGTGCCCCCGCCAAGACCACCTGACAGCAGCAAACAGCACACAATTTCAAGGTGTCAGACTGCGATAGCGGGTGCTGCTGCTGCTGCTGCTGTGAGCAATGCTGAGCCTGCCAAAGCACCCAACAAGTTCTGGAGCGTGATGCACAGCAGCTACAAGAATAATCACCAGCACTCACGCTTCTACAGCAGGTGCCGCCACCGCCTCACAAGACAACCATGCGCACAGATATGGCAGCAGCGCAGGCGCAGACGCGCGCGCATCAGTGCTCTTACATACCTGCATGCTGAGCGCTGTAGCTGCTGCCGCAGCTGCTGCTTCTGCCGCTGCTGCTGCCGCTGCTGCTGCTTCTGCCGCTGCCGCTGCCGCCGCTGCCACCATCGCTGCTGCAGCTGCTGCCTTCGCCGCTGCCGCTGCCACCGCTTGTGCCGCTGCTGCCGCCGCTGCCGCCGCTGCCGCTGCCGCTGCCGCTGCACGGCGCCACGGCAGCACCGCCGTCGGCGCCGCCCCCGCCGCCGCCGTCCTCTTCCCCTTTGTGGAGTCCTATCCAGCCCTTCTGGAAGACCTCCACGGGGGCTTCGCACTTGACGCTCACGTACATGGGCGCTGGCGGCAGCGACAGGTCTATCGCGTCCACCCTGGCACGTTTGACGTGCAGCAGCGTGTAGGCGATGAAGATGTAGGCGGCGCCGCGCGCGAGGTTGTCAGCGACGACGCGCGCCGTCGCTGCGCAGCGGAAGTGACTGGCAGCATGGGGGGAGAGGGGGGGGTGGGGGTGGGGGGGGGGGGGGGCATAGGTCAATAGCCTAATAATGTAGTAATACATATACTTGGTAGTATAGTATTTCAACGAACTTGCACGCGAGGTTGTCGGCGACGACGCGCGCCGTCGCCGCGCAGCGGAAGTGGCTGGCAGAGGAGGAGGGGGGGGTAGGGGGGCATACATTGATTGCACTATATAAAGATAGGATTTCAAATAAGTTGTGCACTGTTGGAGGTGACGCGCGCCGTCGGTGCGCAGTGGAAGTGGCTGAGGGGGGGGGGGAAATGGGGGGAGGGGGGGGGGGGGGGCAAATGCACATTGCCCTATCAATGAAGGTACAGCAAAGAGGTCTCTTGCGGAGGTTGTCGGACGCTTGCTATTGCCACGCAGCGGAAGTAAAACACAGAGCGGAGGGAAGGGGGGTGTTATGAACCACGCTTTTCTGCTGGCAACCGATTGTCAAGGCTGCTGCTACAATGCTACTGTACTGACCATGGCGTCTCAGTTGCTTGATAAATTTTGCGCAACGGAGAGTGCACGCCAAGATCAGTGCAAATACCTACCTCCTGCCTATGTGCAAGCTTGTACGTACTATACCTGCGCACATGGCTACAGCAGCGCAAGTCCAGAGGCGCGTGTGGGCAGCAAATAACACTGCCTACCCTAAACTCTTGTTCGAAGCATATACGTCCTGGAGCAGCACAGGCGTGTCTTGTGTAGCGTGGTCGTCGGTGGGCAGGACGTCGAAGTACCATACCTACCTACCCTATACTACCATACATACCTGCAGCAGCACATGCGCGTCTTGGCGTGGTCGTCAGTATGCAGCACGTCTTGGCGTGGTCGTCAGTATGCAGCACATTACATTACACCCTAGACTACCACATGCAACCAAGAGTATTCTTGAGAATACCTACCTACCCTTGGCAACATGCAATACATACCTGCAGCAGCACAGGTGCGTCTTAGCGTCATCATCAGTGGGCAGCATGTCACGGCCGCCCGCAAAACCGATCCCATTGTACGCAGCCGCAAGCGACGCATACGCCGCGTGCATGTTGGCGCTGGCCAGCAGCGCCGCGATCCAGTGCACCTGAGTACAAAGCAGGACACGGCAGTACACGGCAGTCCAGCAGCAGGCAGCCAGTCGGTGAACTCTTTCCGTCAGATTGCAGAACAACTGATTGCCATTCAAGTTGAAGTACAGGCACAGGCACCCTATGCTCTGCCAGCAACTATATGCATTCTGCATGGTGGTGCACAAATTTGCGCTGCGCCTCCGCGGCGTGGGCGCATGCAGCACGCGAGCGCCGCGCCCGCGATAGCTGTGCGAGAGTTCAGCTTGAAGTTGCACTCACTTTGTGGCGCCAGGCGACGCGCAGCAAGCCCGTCGCGCCGCAGACTCCTCACCGATACTGTGATACTTCAGAGTACAGTGCTTCAAGTGCAAGCATGCTGTGCTATCGCTGGCTGTATATCTCCTCCAGCGCGTGCAAGTCACGGCACGCTGGCGGCGCAACCTGTGGGGGGTACTCCCAGCATAAGTTTAACTTGATGTTCAACTTGAAGTTCAACTTGAAGTTCCACTCACGTTGTGACGCCAGGCAACGCGCAGCAGGCCCGTCGCGCCGCAGATCATGCGCACCACGTGCTGCACCATCTGCATGCAGCCCTCCTGCGGCGAGCATGTGCAGTGTGAGCAGCAGGGCAGACGCGGTTGAGACATGGTGCATGGTGCACGATGCGTTCAGGGCTAGAGTTAGGGTTAGGGTGGTACGCGTACGCATGTGCGCACATGCTGCGCCGCCTGCATGCAGCCCTCCTGCGGCGAGAGAGCAGGGCAGGTCCGGTGGGCGCGAGCAGCGGGGCAGACGCGGATCGAACGCGGCATATTGCGATTAGGGCTAGGGTAAGTAAGGGTTACGTTGGTACGCGTACGCATATGTGCACGTGCTGCACTGCCTGCATACAGCCCCCTCCCCAGATGCGCTGCACTGTCGTGATCTGTGTGCAGCCTCTGGCAGAGAGCTGGTACAGTACAAGTCCTTAAGTGCAGTGGGCGTGCAGCAGGGCAGCCTTGGATGAGACGAGCGGCGCAATGCGTTTCGGGCTAGGGTTAGGGCTAGGTCAGTACGCACACGCATGTGTACACACGTCTGCATGCGGCCCCCTCCCCAGATGCGCCATCACGGCCTGCATGCAGCCCCTCTGCAGAGAGCAGGTACAGTGTGCGCGCAGCCGGGCAGCTGCGGATGAGACATGGCACAGTGCATACGCGTATGTATGCAGGTGCTGCACCGTCTGCATGCAGCCCCCTCCTGCAAAGCGCAGTCGGGAATTGAGCACTGTCACACGCAAGTGCTCGGAGGACCAGAACATGAAGTACTTGGCTGTACCAGGGGCTGAACATCACACTATGTTACAAAGTAGACGCGCGTGTCTCCACCAGTACCTCACTGCAGCACTTGCGGTGGATTCACCCTCTATGTCAGCTGCGTAGTGTGCAACGCTCAGCTCCCGACCGACGAACCGCAACAACCGTCGGACTTCAAGATGAGACGCTCTCCCTCAGTACCCGATGATGAGCCTCCCCCATTCAGTCTTTGTGATACATGCCTACCCTCAGCACCCAGCAGCGCCAGCACGGGAACATTGATACATGCCCACCTGATCAGCGCACAGCAGCCGCAGGAATACGATACATGCCTACCCCTACGCACCTGATCAGCGCCCTGATACATGCCTACCCTACCCACCTCGTCAGCGCTCAGCAGCCGCAGGAAGATGACCGTGTTTGCCAGCGCAAAGTGCGAGATGGTCGGCCGCTGCCAGAAGTCAGCGCCAAAGGCCGCCAGGAGACGCTCCAGGGTGCACTGCAGGCGCGCGCCTGCCAGTCGTGCTGCGGCAAGGCTGCCCAGGAACTCGGTGGTGTTGACGATGTGCATGATCTGCAGAACAGACACAGATGACAGAAGGACATGATTGGTGTGATAAAACTTCAAGAGGAGATGCTCCACGATGCACTGCAGGCGCGCGCCTGCGAGTCGCGCTGCGGCGAGGCTGCCCAGGAACTCTGTCGTGTTCACAATGTGCACGATCTGTGGCCAGGGATACAGATAAGCTACATACAGACCACGAATTGTGTGATGAAACTTCATGAAGGGACGCTCTACGATGCACTGCAGACGCATTTTGGCAAGGCTCCAGCAACTCTGTGGCAATCACAGCGTGCATGTGGGTTGTTGGTTGGAGACTTGTCGTGATGTATTCGTATTTCAAAACCATGTGTTTACTCTAGTGCACCGCGTGACCGCGGTCGCAAACGAACAAACGCGCAGGGGCTGGACTCCGTGCTCAGCTTTGGCGCGCATGCAGCGGCCCAGTACACGCCTGTGAAGAGCAATGTGATGTAACGTAGCGGGCCTGAGCAGTGCGTACAGATGTGACGTTAGTGACATTACATGAAGATTCCGCTGCGAAAGCGTCACAGGGAGCGATTGCAAGGGCGTTGTCACGCCCTGAGCACCGGGCAGAGACGTATACTTCAAGTATGTGGCCTACATACAGTGCACACCTGCGTAAGACGGTGGCACGTCGATGGCATGCGCGTTTCGCGCACGTCATAAGAGTGCATTAGCAGAATACAAAGCCCCTGCGTGCTGAGCTCTGGGCACGTGCATCACATACTTCTTCAACTTGAAGTACACACGTACCTGCATGAGGCGGTGGTCCAGGCTCATGATCACAGCGACCAACCGCATGCATGCACCCCCTGGTGCAGATGCGGACCATGCGGTTGAGCTGCGCTGCTCACAGCGCGTCGCCGCAGCGCACACATCGCCAACCACACGCTACTGCTGCTTCTTCAAGTTGAAGTACATGCGCGCACCTGCATGAGGCGGTGGTCCAGGCTCACGATGACAGCGACCAGACGCGTATGGCCATTGGTGCAGATGTCTACCAGGCCGTTCACGTTCACCGCATCTGGCCTGGCCAGCTCCTGGAGGGCCCACGAAACTGTCTGCGGGCGCGCCAGGTACGCGGCCTGCGGGGGTAGGCAGGTATGTGCATGCTCTGTGTGAAATTCGAGGCGTTTTTTTGAGGCGTTCTTGCGTTCTGAGCAAACAATGGATAAGAACGGCATGCGCTGAAGCGCGTTGTGGATGTAGCAGCAGTCTGGTGTGGAGGCAGCGCGGCTGGAATGAATGGGCGAGCAGGTGTGTATGCAGAGCAACATTTGGCTGAGAGTGAACCGAGCTTTGGGCTCCACTCGGCCATGACCCAAAGCTTTACTCGACCATGAACAGCAAGCAGGGGTCCGGTGGTCTGCTCACTTCTGGGGGAAGCGCGGCTCGATTGAACGCTGCTGCTGGTGGCGCCGGAGCAGCTCGTGACTTGTGAGGCATAACTTCAACTCTGGGGCACGACTTCAATAGCAGGAGCTGCCCTGTGATGTGCCTCAAGTGCGCGCCGTGGCCTGTCAAGTTCTGTCTGCCCTGCGCCTCTGGGACGAATCATCTGCAGCAGCACTTGCTGCACAGAATTGCAGACATCGAATCCTAACTCCGCATACCATGCTTCACGCACACGTGCATACGTGTATACGTACCTGCCCTGTGTTGAAGGCCGCTGAGCACTGATGCTGGCGCTGAGTGCCCTCCCCCCCCCCCCCGCCCTACCACCCTACCACACAGTGCTCAACAGTGCATACATGGGAAACGCATCAAAATATCAAAGAGCTCCAGGTGACAAGATGCAGTTAGCCGCAGATGCCTTCCACCAATCACCGCGGTCGCCGCTGCTGCGGCAACCGGCCACACGTCAAACAGTGCCACCATATACATGCACACCTGTAAAGAGAAATCTTTGTATAGGTTGCTGAAGCTATGTAGTTGTTTTTGACTGTTCACATTGTGCTCCCCGTAGGAATTGGACTCGCGTTCAAACCATTGTCAGCCCCACAAGTGCGCAGCTTTACAACCACTCAGCTGTCAGACGTACATACCTCCTCTGCGTCGGTGGCCGTTGGGCGCTGATGCTGGTGCTGAGCGCTGCCAGTACCCCGCACCAACAGGTTGGGCAGCCCCTCTATCGCCGGTGCAAAGCGGACGAACAGCGCGCCGGGCGGGCTCTTGCTGCCGCGGCCCGCTTCCTGGGGGCTCGGCAGGGGCCTGCGGGGGGAGAGTCACCAAGAGGTAGAAGTTGCACAAGAAGATGACGTTGAACTTGCTCTCAGAGAGAGGAGTAGCGCGCTGCCCATTAGCTCAGGGTTAAGGTAAGGTTTAAGTTTAACGATTAGGGCCGCTTCCTGGGCGCTCGGCGGGGCCTGCGGGGGAGAGTCACCAAGAAGTTGAAGTTGTATATCATGTCGTGGACCGCATGGGCTGCGCACACGATAAAATGGGATTTGCGATAACTATATCTATGGGGGCGGCGGCGGTTCGGCGCTGGCCGGCGAGGGCCGCGGCACCTACAACAGTGCGATGCGGCGATAGGCGCCGACGTCGCCATCAGGGGCCGTGAGCTGAAGTTGAGCGCAGGTCTCAGAGTGGCGCATTAGCTGCCATGAACCTCACAAGCACCGTCATCTGGTGTGCACGCATGACTGCATCTCAAGAGGCGACATTCCTGCAGCCTTGCAGCAGTACTACAGGCTGGTGGGTGGTGAGCATATGTTGGGTATGACTTTTGGCTCAGTGGTTGAAGTTGGGTTAGCTTCAAAGGGTTAGGGTCAGGTGGCGCGTCGGCGTGACTGTTACGGCAGCCGCCGTGACCACTTACATAGTATGGGGTGTGTGCGGGGGTGCGCGAGAATGTCATTGAAGCAGGCGAGTGCATCGACTTGAACAGTGCTCCTGCCGCCAGGTAGGCACGCACGCTTCAGCTGCGTGCACGCAACTGCCAAGCCAGTCACTCGAGGAACCACTAGTCACTTGAGGGACCACTAGTGTAAGTGTACAACGTGCAGACCCTTACTCTAACTCTTAACCCCGAACTTCGCAGATGCACTTTTCTCCCCTGTCCTCGGCAGCAGGACCTATGTACGTACTAGGTAGACGTCAGTGCTCAGCAGCCAGTAGCAGGCGCATGGGTCCCCCCGAACTGCAGCTCACACATGAATCAAGAATTGGGCCTGATCAGGTATGCGCGAGGCCTTCAAATGGAAGATGCAGCAACGCTTGCACCAGCATTCATTCGTGTACTTCATGTTTTCAACTTCAAGTACGCAGCCACATATAAATGAAGCATACATTGCAGTACTCGCTCACTGCTGGAACTCCGAGCTGAGCCGCCGCTGGCGCTGCCGCTTCACGTACACATTTGCCACACTGTGAAGTACACACTTGAAGTTCACACTCACTGCCGGAACTCCGAGCTGAGCCGCTGCTGGAACTGCCGCTTGGCGTCGGGGTTGCTCTCGATGAAGGGCGTGGAGAACGCGTTGCCAACCTTCAGCACCTGCATTCCATGATCAAGCCACACTTAACAATCAGAACTCGAAGCTACACTTGTTAGTTAGAATGCGGGTAGGCACGTATGCATCGCCGACCTTGAGCACCTGCGTTCCGTGATCAAAGCCACACTTAATGATTAAAACCTGGGTAGGCATGAATGCGTGGCCGACCTTGAGCACTTGCGTTCCATGATCAAAGCCATACTTATTAATTATGGTTCGGGTAGGCATGTATGCGTTGCCGACCTTCAGCACCTGCGTTCCACGATCGAAGCGACACTAGTTCGTGAAGGACTGAGGGTAGGCATGTATGCGTTGCTCTTTCCACGGCAGCTGCAGCCCGCTGCCAAAGCTGCCTGGCGGGTGCGCACTCATGCCATGCGCATGTGTTTGAGGTCTGCCATGAGGTGCAGCGGCGGGGTCCTGCTGCTGTGACAGCGCTCAGCAGGCCAGTCATGAGTCTTGAGTCATGACGCCATCAAATCCCATCGCAGGACTGCGCTGCAACGACGGCAAGGCCATTGACAACACTGACTTACAGAGAATGTAGCCATAGAGAGCGTGAAACAAGCGCTTCGCTGTCAAAGCCACACCTGTGACAGACGAGGTAGGTAGGTAGGCATGCATGCGCCACAATGCCGTCCACTCTCATCACAGATGGTCAAGCCGATGTATCCAGCACTGCAACTGCGCACCCCAAATATGAACAAATGCGGCAATGCAATGGGACGGAACACACCAATCTACCCAGTACTTCAAGTACGTACTTCAAGAAAACCCCACGCACAGAATCAAATTGTTTGCCGACGATCAGTTTGGAATCAGCAGTTTAAGACAACGCTACTCCCGTAACGAAAGGTTGGATGCTGGAGTGGCCCGTTAGAGCTCTGCCATGACAGAGCATTGCGCAGCACTCCCACGAGCACCGCCAGCAGCACCACAGCCACAACCATCACTGACCTCATAGACGGGGCATGAAAATTGCGGCACTGGAATGGGGCATCACGCCGATGTATCCAGTGCGTCAGCACAATAATGGGGCGTCACAGCGATCTACCCAGTGCTTCAAGGACGCACTTCATATAGCACCCACGCGTCCTCGTCGACTTCGGGGGCTCCCCAGCCCTCCCCCTCCCCCTGCGCGCCCGAAGGACCAAAACCAACACCCCTGAGCGCCTTCGCCTGCCTGGTGAGCACTGCCTTGATGACCGCCATAGCGCGGCGGGTGTATACCAAACGCCTGCGTGCAGGGGGGGGGGGGGAGCGGCAGGAGCGTCGCGGCTTGAAGTGAGAGATGACGGCAGGGGGAACGCGCACCCACCGACGTCGCAACTCCACGTGAGATTACAGCAGGACCCCCCAATTGATGCCATAGCTACATAACAGGAGGGAACCTGTTGACGCGGCCCGTCCGGGGGGTAGGTATGTAGCCAAGCAGATTGACCACCACACATCACCAGCAGCCACCTCCCTCAACGGGGCAGCAAGCGCTGGCGCTTGCTGCAGGAGTTCAGCTGTTTCTCATGCATGGGTACGGCGGGGCCACGTCTGCGTTACGTTCCTGAGCGCTGCTGTGTTTCGCTGCCACGGCGCGGCGGTAGTAGAGCGCGCAAAGCGGCGGCAGCGGCGGCGGAGGCGGCGGCGGCGGTGGCGATGGACTTCGCACGCCGCCGCCACGCAGAAGCACCGCACCACGTGGACGATGCGGGACGTGTCGCCGCAGCGGAGAGTGGCATGATCTGGCACACCTGCCGCTTGGCACGCGGGAATGAGTGGTGGCTTCAGTGCCTGGTCTTGTAACCCCCTGAGCACTGCTTCAATCGCTGCCACAACTCTTTGCAGAGCGCACGATGCGGCAGCGGCGACGCCTCTGTGCAACGCCTCTGTGCAACGCCGCCCTGCGCCCCGCACAATCACATCATCCGCCAGTGTTGCGTGCTGTACTGACGATACATCTCAACGCGGCACACGCGCACAGCACGACGCGTGCGCGCGCTCACCCCGCAAAGTCCTCGAACATGCCGTGCACCCACGCCAGCAGCAGGTACGCGCGCATCAGCGCCGCGCATGGCTCCGCGCCGCAGGCGCGCAGCGCCGCCGCCGCGCACGCCAGGTAGCGCGGCACGTCCCCCCCGCCCTGCGCCGCCGGCCGCAGCGCCGCGCCGCACGCAACCGCTGCCCACACAAGGCCCTCGCTGCCCGCCGCCGCGATGGCGCGGGCCCTGCCGCCGCCGCCGCCGCCGCCTCCACCGCCGCCGCCGCCGCCGCTGCCGCCGCCGCTGCCGCTGCTGCCGCCGCCGCTGTGCACAGCAGCAGCGCTCAACGCCACGCTGGCGGCGGCGCCCGGCGTCGCAGCGGCGGCGGCGCTCAGAGCGTCGGCAGCGGTGCTGCAGCCGAACGTGAGGAGCGCCGCGGCGGTGCGCTGCAGTTCGGCCTCCGGCGCGAACCCCGTGCCCGCGTACGCCAACAGGTAGTGCTCCAGAAACCGGCGCTCGCGAGCGCCGAACAGCGCGCGCGGCGGCAGCGGCGGGTGCGCGCATGGCTGCGGTGGCAGCGGCGGGAACGCCGCCTCCGCCGCCGCGTTGTGGCAGCGCTGATCCGGCGGCAGCGGCCGCCGCTGCTGCTGCAGCTGCCGCAGCTGCTGCTCCTGCCACTGCCGCAGCAGCCGCTGCGCGGCCTGCCGGCTGCGTGTAGGTCGCTGCGCTGCCTTGCGGACGAGCGGCGCGCCGCCGCCGCCGCGCGCGCCGCCGGCGCCGGCGGCGGCGGGGGCGGCAGCGGCAGCGGCGGGGCGCCCGCTGCCGGCAGCAGCATCGGCGGCGTCAGCGGCAGCAGCAGCGCTCGGTGTGGCGGCGCGGCGCGCCTTGGGCTTGGGGCCGCGCTTCTCTGCGACGCTGAAGACGCAGGCGCGGCCGTGCTCGAGGCAGCGCGCGCAGGGCGCCTGGCCGGAGCACGCGCGCTTCCTGCGGAAGGGCGGCGAAGTGGCGCGGCGCGGGGCGGCGCAGCGCAGGCAGTGGGTGCATGCACGCTGAGCACTGCCCTGAGCAGCAGCGTGAGGTGGAATCTGGTGGGACGACAGTTGCTGGCAGCGGCGTGACGCGGGGCACGCTGGCCCGCAGTTGAAGTTGCGAAAAGTGTGTGCTGATGAGTAGTCAGCGCTGCAGCGTGATCATTTCGCAGAAACGTTGCTCTCAGACTGCCAGTCTAGGTTAAGCTGCTGGGTCAACTGTTACAAGGGCTTCAGGGCTTCAGTTACTAGACGTTTTACTGACTGCCTCAAACAAACAGTGAGTACATTATCATATATGCGCGGCTAACTATGCGGACTCAAACAGTGATGGCAGTCAGTCCATTGGCGTCTACACACACAGACATATTACTCCGCAGCAATGGATGGCTGATGATGATGCCACTGTTTGCTGGTGGTGCCGTCAAGAAGAAACACGATGGACGTGACCCAGACCCAGGTGTAAACTGGTAATGCACATCATGCTGCATGGTCGTCGAGGAACAGCAGAGTGACGCAACCTGTAGCAATTGCTGTGGCACCTGAGTGCGCAGAAATCGCAGGAGGCCCGGAAGACCCTGCGAGTTATGGGCTGGGACATCTTGGCGGTGGCGTAGTCGTATATATTTATCGAATTGGCGCTGCCGCTGGCGTCGTCCCTGCGCTGGGTGTGTGTGTCGTCCCGGCGGAGTAGTACACACACACAGACCGCTGGGCTTTCAAACTTCACGGGGGCGCTCTGAATCTCCGCCAGCTGCGCTCAGCACATCAACTGATGCACTTGATGTGGCACTTCATTTGGCATCATCCCTCTCCGTTTTTTGTGCGCAGCTGCACCAATGACTTCATGAATGTCAGGCCCTTTCAGCAGCTACTTGCTCACTGAAGCGCCGCCGGCGAACAGCCTGAGGCGTGAGCCAGAGCAAGAGAGAGCAAGCAGCCATTTTGGAGTGCAAGTTGACTGTGCCTGTTGCTAAAGCCTGCCCACATCTTGCAAGTGGTGGAGCCTTGCGCAATCCATCTTCGACCGCCGTTTAGCCAACAACTGACACTGTTGGGGTCTTGACGACCGTCTTGTCGGCACTCGTTGTCACGGCTTGCCATGAACAATGTGGCAGGCCATGAACAATGTGGCAGACCGCGATCGCCATCAGCAAGGACATTTATTTCAACTTAGAAAGTCCACACACAACTGAGGTCCTGTAAATAGCGTGCTGAAGCCCTTCACATCCGATGGCAACAAGTAGACATTTGAAACGGCATGCACCAAGGCATACAGCAGTACTGGTAGCTCTTGATCATGAGGTGTAGCATGTAAACGCAGATGTTTTCGTAGTACAGTAATAATACAGTAATACTGTTCAGGCTGTGCCCTCAAGCCTTCAAAACATGAAACAATGTGCCCACGATGCCATTTGCTGCCCAGCCTGAGTGGGATGTGCCATCCAGGATGTCATGTAGCGTCACTATGTGCCTCACCAGGACTGCGCAAAGGGACCGCATCAGTTGGCGGTCCGGGCGGAGGGGGGAAGGCGCCCAGGTTGGGCGGTACTGGTGTATATGAAACCACGTGGCAAAGTGACAGCATATTTTGCGAGCAACGCTGCGGCACAGACTAAAAACGCGTGATGACACATGTATGCATACGGTCACAAGGGAGTACATTGCATGGTCGTCCCCGACGTCGACCACCCACCCCTTTTCTGTACAACTGCCCTTGACGACCCCCATGCACAAACCCCAGCCTGCCGCGCATTGTTCGCTACCGTGCGTCAGTTGTGTTGACGTGCAGTGTGCCAGCAATGAAGTACCTGTGGCGCTGTGCTCAACACGCCAGTACTCCCACAACACCATCATATGAGCGATTGCTACGTCTCTGGCGAGTCACGCTGGCAGTTGCGCTGAACTGAAAGCTGACTGTGCCGCGAAATACGTGTGCATTAAAGCACAGCACGCAGCACTACAAAGCAATACACACAGAGTTGACCTGGCACCAGCGCTCCATCATCATGTTGACCCACAGCGCAGGAGTGTATGCGGGACTGGCATTCGCGCCACCAGCGCCACTGCTGAGGTCAGCGTTCCTGCAGCCCGTGCTGCCAGCAAGGTGAGTGCACTATAATAGCTGATTGAACCATATGGTGCAGCAATACTAGTTTGATGGAAGCCTCATATTGCAGCCACCGTGTTCTCAGAAAGCTGGCTGTCTTAGCTTCCGGGTGATTCCAGACATCCTGTGCCCTCTGACACTTTTCACAGAAATCGTTGCGTGCGAGGCCAGCAATCCTTGACAAAGCGTATTTCCAGCAAGAACGGAATTTCATCAGCGAGTGCACCACACAGCGACACGAGCGCGGTGTGGCTCACCACCCGTCGCTTTCTAGCAGCAGCCCAGCTGGTTCATATACGCTCAGCAGTGAATTTCGTGCGTGTTGCTAATTCTCGCTGAATTGTGTTGCCCTGTTCTGTCCTGACGCCAGAGTGAGACAGCGGACTGGTCGGGTAGCGATGATGGCGATAGATGCTGAGACACAGAAGCTGCTTGATCAGGTGCAGCCCCTGCCGCCTGCCTCTTTGTGAGCTTGCTGCATGTTCACTTCCTCATGTGAGACCACATGAGTGCGGACATGCAAGCGCGAGCGTTGTTGAAGTTTGCCGGTTCTGTGTTCATGTACAATTCTTTTATGAGATGCTGGCACTTGATGAAATGCAAGTTCAAGAGGGGTAGGGGCTGGCATATGATCACCCGGGAGTGCGCTGCACCAGCAACTGCTGCAAATGCGCAGCAAAATGCAAAGCAAGTATCATCCACATTACAGAGCTGTGATCACATTAGAACTGCACAGCAGGTGCTTTCCACATTGCAGAACTGCAGTCGTACGACAGCCGACATTATGCGTGCTGTTTTGCCGTTTTGTCTGCTTGCTGTTTCAGGCCGCCCAGGCGAGGGCAGAAGCAGCAGTGCTCGAGGCAAGTAACTGAGAAACATGCAGGATGGTGGTGGTGACTTATAGTAAAGTCTTTGGTTAGAATCCATGACTTTCATCTGCACTCATGCCTGAATTGCTGCCCGTCCTCTTATATCATAGTCAATGCAACTGCTGGAGATTCACACAGGCAAGGGATGACAAGTTTTACTGCTCCACAATCTGGACTGGCGATGCAGTCGTGTTTGTTCACATTCAGCAGAAAGTTGCAGTGTTTTTTTGTTGTTTTTCTCTTGCATAGGTGCCCTCAGGAGTGCCTCGCAGCCACCGCAGGCTGAACAGTGCAGACGCGGTATCAAATTCACCTCAGCGTCACGACTAAATAGGCACCTTGTTGCTGATGCGACGTGTTCTGCGTGCCACAACGTGAAGCCTACCCCCGGCGCCTGGTGTACCCGCCACGTAACTGCCACGTAACCGCCATCAAAACTGTGCCTGTATAACTGTCATGGTTTCCACAGGCAGAGCTGGCAAAATCGCGGCCAACGCCGCCGCCGGCAAAGCATACCCTGGCGCCTCGGTGTAACTGTCAAGTAACTGTCACATAACTGTCATCGAAACTGTGCGCCTGTGTGACTGTCGCGGTGTCTACAGGCAGAGCTGGCAAAATCGCGGCCAACACCGCCGCCGGCAAAAGTGGAGGCGGCGGAGGAGGCTGCGCCACGGAGAGTGGTGCCTGACGCGGTAGAGGTATGTATGAGTTATGAAGTATGACTTGAAGTACTTGAAAGGATGGAGGAGGCTGCGCCGCAGAGAGTGGTGCCTGACGCGGTAGAGGTGTGTATGTATGTACTTTGAAGTATAAGTTGAAGTACCTAGAAGTATTATTTCTGTACAAGAGCTGGCTGTCACACCAGCAACTATGCGCTACCCGCGCTTCTCAAGACGCCGCTGTAGTCTGATGCAAGCGTACTATTTGTGTAGAAAGAGCTGACAGTCACATCTGCGATTATATGCCACCCTTGCTTGTTTAGGCCCTGCTGCAGTCTGATGCAAGAGCTGGTGAGCTGGCATCTACCCCCTGTTTTGCTGCTTTCACAGTATGATTGCTACCTACTTGCAGTGAATGGGCAGTGCCTTAAGCCTAAACCTAACTCTAACCCTAACCCATGGGTCAACAGCGGAAGCGCATAGCGGCAAGACTATCGACCAATCAGCTCACTTGTGCCCTTGTCTTCTTGCTCCCACCCGCTGCTTATCAGCGTAAGAGCATCAGCGCAGCGCAGCTCGCGGCGAGGCTGTCGGCCATGAACTTTGATGACGCAGCAGGAGCGGCAGCAACGCTCAACACACTGAGGGTGGAGGGCTTCTGCACCAGGTGACTGCACGACCGTTGTGTCTTCGGTATGTTGGTCTAATGCAGAAATATATCACGCCGTCGCTTGCATTTTAGTTGCGTGCATTTGATGGCAACTGGGGGTATGTGTGTATGGGTGATTAAAAGTGGCAGCACCGCGCAGCTCGTGCAGCGCCGGTTGCACTAGCTGTGTGCATACGATGGCATGGGCTTGCCACACCACCGTATTAACACCAGGGGACTCTGTGCCATACCGTAGGTATGCCATCAAGGTTCACTCCCTACCCCGTCCTATGCAACTGCAGACCAGGGCGTCTTCGTGCTCACCTGCCCTGTCGCCCCCCCCATAACCCTTCCTGAACTACCCTAATAACAGGTGGAACTCTGCGGAGCTGGGGGAGGTGTGGGCGGTGACGCAGGGGCAACTGAAGAACCAGGCGGGCATTGACGGAAAGAACCTCAACATTGAGATGAACTTGGACGACTTGAAGTACGCGCTGGGGGCGGTGGTGGCGTTCTCGGCGATCAGCGCAGTGGCAAGCGGCGTAATCGGTGAGCTTTCAATACCACTACATACATGGGAAACAAAAGGCAGGCTTGTCACCACGTGAGCGGCGTAATCGGTGAGCTTTTAGCATCACTACATGGAAATAAGTAGGCAAGCCTTGTCATAATGTGAGCTCTTAATAGTCTATTACTACATGGTCAGGATAGGCAGATAGACGCAGTGGCGAGCGGCGTAATCGGTGAGCTCTCAACATCACTATGTACATGGTAAAACTAGGCAAACCTTGTCATCATGTGAGCTCTCAACATGACCACAGGCTTGTGGTCATGTGAGCTCGCAGCACCACTACCCTACGTGTCAAAAAAATAGGCAAGCGTTTCGTGGTGCGGCATGGGTCATGTGATGACAAGGGCTTGGAAATAGCCGGGCTTCGCCACCTTGCGGCGTCGTCGTGATACATGCGCTGTCACCAAGTCACGTTTTTTTATTCATTAATTGCGGTGACTCCCCGAGATGGCACCACCACTACTTTTTGAGGTACAGTACATGATGCTTGGACTCCAGCCTTGTCATCATGCGCCAACGCATGTCAGAGTATGCACGACGGGTGCTTGGAGTGTCGTAGCGTCACTGCGTCAGAACAGAGGTTGAAGTTGTGCTTGAAGTTCGCGGTGCGATCGTCAAAGCAGTCGCACCAAAGACACTGGAGATGCCACTGCTTCAGGTCTTTGGTGTGCGCAACTACAGTGCTCAGGTCCTGGAGACTGTGAAAAACCTTTACTGAGCTCACTTGCCACCTTCAGTTGTCTCCAATGTGTTGCACTCGCAAACCATTGATTACTTCAATCCTTATTTTTGAACGACCGCTTTAATGAAAGGGCAGCGGCAACCTCACACACTTCAAAGTAATACAGAAGGAAGGGGCAGAAATCGTCTTTGCCGGCTGTCAACACAGATGTGTGTCACCTTCGCACGACTTCTTCAACTTGAAGATGGAGAGTCACGTCTGCAAGACCGCTCTGGCAGCACGCGTTTGGCCCTCGGCTGGAACCAAAACGCCGGTGTCTCATGAGCGCCACAGTCTCCTACTCCCAGCATTCAAATTGTCTTGCTCTGGCAGCATCGTAGTCTGTCTGTCCGCACATGACGTAGCGATTCGATTTGATGCTCAGCGCTATCTTCTCAATAACTTCACAACTGAAGTTCACGGCTGGGCAGCTACACTACGTGGCGTTGACGCGCCTCGTTGTCACCCTGTCGATCCCAGTTTTTCAAGCACTTCAAGTACTTTACGTACCCGTTTCTCGCAGTGATCTGATTCACAGTCACTCACTCATTGCCGTCGTTGCGCACCCTCCGCAGTCCGCAGCAACACGGGCGCGACCCTTACGTACCTGTGAAGTACTTTAAGTACTTGAGTTATGCATTTCTGTCAGCGATCTTAATCGCCCTCACTTACTTACCGCCTGTCTTCGCTCGTTTTCTACAGTCGGCGGCAGCACGAGAGCGACCCTTACATACCTGTCAGTAGCACTTCAAGTACTTAAAATATACATTGAAGTATACATTTATCTGTGATCTGATTCATAATCACTTACTCATCGCTGTCTTCGCTCGCTTCCGCAGTCAGCGGCAACACGGGGACCATCCTCGCGTACCTTGTAAGTAATACTTCAGAAGTACTTCAAATACTCGAAGTATACATCGAAGTATACATTTATCTGAGTGAT
Organism: Tribonema minus; assembly: GCA_017506865.1. Taxonomy (NCBI): domain Eukaryota; class Xanthophyceae; order Tribonematales; family Tribonemataceae; genus Tribonema; species Tribonema minus. The sequence goes on from JAFCMP010000033.1 coordinate 419,236, forward strand.
CTGATTCACACTCACTTACGTACCGCCTTTCTTCACGCGTTTTCTGCAGTCGGCGGCAACACGGGGGCAAGCCTTACGTACCTGTTTGCCATCATCCCGATTCTGTTTCTGGGCATCGGGTCCTCGTCGCCGGGCATCATTGTGGCAGCGATCAACCTGTTCAAGATCCGCTTCGACTCGGAGTTCCAGAGCCGACGCGTGCACCACGAGGCTGCGCACTTCCTTGCGGGGTATCTGTGCGGGCTGCCGATCAAGAGCTACACGGTGGGTGCACTGTATTGTATGTACATGAGTACAATAGACTATCAGTACAGAAGTGGATAAAAGCTCAGGGAAAAAACTCAAGTACTTCAAGCGTGTACTCTGTGTGCACCACGAGGCTGCGCACTTCCTGGCAGGGTATCTGTGCGGGCTGCCGATCACGAGCTACACGGTGGGTGTACTGTATGTATCCTCGGAAGAAGAAGTATCCTCAAGTGTGTACTTCAAGATAATGCTTTGCACCACGAGGATGCGTACTCGCTGGCGGGTTATCTGTGCGTGCTGCCTATCAAGAGCTACATGGTGGGTGTATTGTACGTACATGAAGTACTTCGAAGTACATGTATGTTCTAAAAAAGCTTTGAACTAAGGACTTCCCAAGTTTGTACTCTGTGTGCATGAGGCTGCTTTTGGCGGGGTATCTGTGCAGGCTGCCAACCAAGAGCTACATGCTGGGTAGAGGTTGTGCACATGGAATATAGTACTATGATATAACTATAACTACTTCAAGTCTTTACAAAAATCATGCCTATAGACTCTACATCGCGCCTCAGGAAAAAAGTGGACATAAGTGCTTCAAGCGTACACCCTGCGTGCATTTTCTGGGGCACCTGTGTGGGCCGCAGATTAGGAGCAACAGGTGTGACCTCAGACAAAACAATGCACCTGTCTATGGACTTGAGGTCTATATGCCGCGTGCACCTGGAGGCTGCGCACGTCCTGGCGGAGTACCCCGTGAGGGCTGCCACTCAAGAGCTACACGGTGGGTGACGCTATGAATGGTGAGGTCTCAGTGCTCATTGCGTCTCAGACCTCACCATCCATAGCGTCTCAGGTGGAGAGTGCGACAACGCAGTCAAGTTGAAGTGACCATGTGGTGCCCTGCCATGAAAAACAGCAACAACTCATCTGAAAACCTGAGGTTACACCGCTGATTTTCCTCTCTCATGACCGTGCCATTCTTCAACTCAGGTGGACGGCGCAACAACCCAGATCGAGTTCTTTGACACAGCGGAGGGGGATCAGGCTGTCATTGGCCGCCAGCTCACGCGGCCGGAGATTGACCCGGTGTCTGTCGTGGCGCTCGCTGGCGCAGTCGCTGAGGTGCGTCTACTTCAATTTTGAAGTTTTGTGTACCTTAAGTTTGTTGAAGGTTTCCATCCCTTGTCGTGGCACTCACGGACGCAGTTGCGAGGTTTGTGTACCTCAAACTTGAAGTTTACAATCCCTCGTCTTGGCGCTCGCCGGCGCAGTCGCTGAGGTGCGTGTACTTCAAGTTATAAGTTTTCAATCCTGAGGGCGAAGTTGCGCGCTTAAAGATAGACACAGCGTCTGTCGTTGTCATCGCTGGTGCAGTCGCTGAGATGTGTTTGCGCATACATGCTGTGTATCATAACACCTGTACACTGTAAGAGCAGCATGTGCCAGCAAAATGTGCCTGCAGGGCCAAACAACTTGAAACAAGCACAAGAAGTGCCACACACGACGCGCAAACTCTCTGTAACTGCGAATTGTGGGCATGCTGAATATGGTAATCACACCAGGAGCTCACGGGCACAATACGTCAGACCAAGCACATTGTGTGTACAGCCGGAGACTGTGCAGGCCAATGTTAGTTGAAGTTGAAGTTATGGCGGCATTCCCGTTTTTCAATTCCGTGTTGCAGTTTCTGCTGCTGATTTGTTCAGGGTTCACAAGGCAAGGTCAAAAGATGAGCACTTGCTCTGCACTCTCACTGATATCGGTTTTCGATTGGTCCATGGTGTACATAGTGAAGGTTGGCTTTCCACGTGAATCTCCCTGACAGTTTCACTTGATTTTATGATTTCAGGTGAAGAAGTTTGGTTCAGCAACGGGCAGTGCTCAGGACTTGGACAGCCTGGGGCGCCTCATGAACCGCACCTCGCCCCCCATGCGAGATCAGGCGCAGGTCAGTGCTCATCCGCCACCTCAAGCATTGAAGTAACACTTCAAGTGTTGCTATACTGTAAAGTTCTGCACCATGAAGGTGGCAGTTGATGGTAGGTCAGTCAAGCGCTCAAGCAAAGAAACGGCGAATCATGGGTGGAGTTGGTGGAAGTGCAAGTGATTTGAACAGCGACCGTCTTGGTTGTGCTAGCTAGGCCTGTTCACTTGCTTGTGCCATCAATGGTTACATAGAGGCTCTGCAGAGTGTTTCCTCCCGATGCGCATTGAGCCTGGTGCATACGGTCTGCATCATCAGCAATTCACATGTACTTTTGCGAGTTCCAGAGGCCCCTGAGCAACGCTGACTGATATGATGGTGCTTAATGCTTATGCGCGATTGGCGGTCATGCCTGAGTGAACTCACTGTGATCGCCGTCGGTTGCCAGCGTTGCGAGCACTGCGCACGTCAAACCTGCAAGCCATAAAAAGTGTAGAGCTCGTCGATTGTATTCTGAAAGGCTGGCGTGATACTGCATTCAAGTCTTCCACCGCCTCACTTAACCTAGCCCAAGCCCTAACCCTAAAACTGCCCCCAAACCCTAACCTCAACCCTAATAACAGGAGGACCAGACGCGGTGGGCAGCGCTGACGGCGCACAAGCTGCTGGGCCGCTATGAGAAGGAATTTTCCGCGCTGGTGACAGCATTTTCCGAGAAAAAGTCGGTTGCGGAGTGCATCGCCGCGTTGGAAACGGTCTCCGACTAGGCCTTGGAGTGGTGAATTGATGCCAGCAGCCTATGAGGTTTTGCTGTGCAGCAGACTTGAAGTTATTTGTCAGGAAACAAGTAGAGCAATCATGAGTAGGTCTGATTAGAGCAGTGCACGCTTGGCATCACGGCTGGGAGCTCCTGTTGCGGCAATTGTGGTGCAAGACACCTGCACGGGCGCCCGTATGTTCATTCACAGAGAGCCTCCTTTGAATGTTATCAATAAACTTCAACTGCGGCAGCAACTCTCCCACACGCGCTGTCGTGCTCTTGTGTTTTCTTCAACTCTCTGCAGTTGAGGGGCACCTCACCCGCTTGCGCTTTTTTGTGACATCCAGTTTTGAAGTTAATGCGCGTCCGTACTCATCGCAATTGACAGTCAGTGGCAAAGGGCCACGAGACAGAGACAAGGGTGTGAATGCTGCTGACTGCTGGTGTGCCACAAACGCATCCTCATCATCATCATGTCGCCTTGGGAGTGCACTGGCGTTTGTCACCGAGCATGCCAGTACCTTTTGCGGTGAAAGCACTGGTGCCGTAGGCACGTTCCACACATCTTGGCAGAATGGAGCTGCGGTTTGTGAATGCTTGCATTGCGCTGGTCCGGCGGGCACGGGCGTATGCATTGCACCAGCGCCTGAGTTGCGCGCGCCGAGTGGCACCTCAAGTGACTCACTTTGCCTGTGCCAGTAGTGCTCACCAGGTCAACCAATGCACACATTGGCGATCAGCAGAATGGCATGTGCGCGCAAGCGCGCCACATGGTAACATGCTGCAGTGCGGATGCATGCGCCGCTCTGCTGTGCCCGGTGCATACCAAGCCATTTATGTTGCATAGATTTGCATGTATGCAACATGCAGCGCAATCTTACAGCCCGCCTCATGTGCAACTACCTGACATAAAACTCGAGTGCATGATTGCTTCACAAGGTGTACGAGCCTGTTGAGCCAAAGTTGGCATCACTTCACATGATTTGGCACAATGAACGCGCAAGTAGGCTTATCTCGAGGTCTCCACAAATACGTGTCGTCATTTGAGTGCTTCACACAGTCTTCTCTCTCAGGATGCCGCTCCATGCATGCGCCCTCCAATCGACAAGTACGTGAACTGCCCTTCCCGGCGCGCCATCGTCCAAGATACACAAGAGATGCTGGCACAGACACCGCGGCGTGCGTGCGCACGCAGCGTTGTTGAGCGTTGCTGTATCCGTGGCAGCCTCACCCACCGCTTAGAAACAACACACGTTGCACTATGTAAACCGGCTGATGAGATGGGTGGGGGGCCGCGATCGCGCCACCACACATACATACCCATGCACATACGCCTTTCGATCACTATGACCACATGCATGCTGACATGCGCCATCCTATGCGCGTAGTACTACACCCCAGTCATGATGCTCACATGCATGCTGACTTGTACCGTACGTCCAAGCGTCACCTTCACAAGCAGGGGCGCACTGTACCGCGCCACATGCGCTCTAGAGAAGACCACCGCACCCACTTTCCAATACACACACAAGTGCTGCTGTCACTGGAGAGCCACCCTCAGCGCTGCTCTCAGCGCGCAGAGCACAATACATAAAGCGCCAATACGGCACTGCCGTCCCACTTCAACCTCCCGTCACAGACAGCATTGACCGCGCTTCAAGCCTGTACAAGCGTCCCTACCCCTCAGTGAGAAATGTGCTCAGCGGTCACTTGTACGACGTCGAATGCGCGGACGCGGTGCTGCTGCTGTACAGCCTCCGCGCCATGGCCTCCCGCAGCAGGACGTCGCCGCCGTCATCGTCGCTCGACGCGTAAAAGTCAGCATCCCTGCTGTCATGATCACTGCCGCCACCGCCGCTACCGCCGCCGCCACCGCCGCTGCCGCAGCCCCCACTGCCGCCGCCGTTGCCGCCGCCGCCGCAGCAGCCATCGCTGACGCTGCCCGCATCGCCGTACTCGCTGCCGCCACCGCCGCCGCTGCTGCTGCCGCGGCAGCGCGCGCGCGCGGAGCGCGGCGGCGACGACTCCAGCCAGCTCACAGACAGGTCCGTGAGGCTGCACGCGAGGCTGTACTCGCTGGGCGAGACCTGCGCCGCGCGCGCCGCCGCGATGGCCTCCGCGTTGACCCAGACGTCGATGGCGCGGCGCTTGCTCGCGCCGCCGCCGCTGCCGCCGCCGCCGCTGCCGCCGGCGCTGAAGGCGCTGCTGCCGCTGCTGCCGTCGCCGCCGCTGCTGCTGAGTGGTGCTGCAGGCGAGGCGGAAGAGGTGCAGCAGCGCGCCGCCGCCGCTGCAGTCTCGTACACATCCGCGTCGCCGCAGGTGAGAGGCGGCGGCAGAGGGCTCATCTCCATGGGGTGCGCGCTGCTGCGCGCCGCCGCCGCTGCTGGCGCGCCGCAGTACTGCTCCAGTCGATTGACACCATACTCTGCGGCGAGCACTGATGCAGTGAGGGGCGGCGCTGCCGGGCTACCTGCGTAGCGCAGCTCGCCGCTCGTATTTGTAATCTGAGCAGCAACGGGCGCTCGCACGGCGCCTTCGAGCGGTGGTGGCGGCGGCGGCGGCGGCGGCGGCGACGGCGGCGGCGATGCACGAAACAGGCGCGTGAGCACCGACACGCCACGCTGCCGATGGTCCGCCGCCGCCGCCGCTACCGCTACTGCTGCTGCCGCTGCGCTGTGCGGCTGCTGCTGCTGCTGCGGCTGCTGCTGCTGCGCAGGCGGAGGACTGGCGGGCGCCGCGCAGTTGATATGCTTGATGTCGTGCTGAGCGCTGATGGGGGGCGGTGTGTAGTAGTGCGCGCTGCTGCTGCGGTGGGGGGGGGAGTGGCAGGGGGTGGGGGGGGGAGTGGCAGGGGGTGGGGGGGGGGAGGGGGAAGGTAGGGGGCAGCAACGATCAGTTATCAAGTTAAGAGTGATGAGATATTGGTGGAGGCTGTGAGGTGCAGCAGGCATCAGCAGCCACAGCAGGCCCTTTGCCAGCGCAACAATCCCGCTGTTGCTGCGCCAAACTGATTTAACTCTGCTTATGCTGCATGTTATTAGCATCAACGACCTTGTCTGTTTGGTCACTGCCGCAAGCATGTGCTTTTCCGGTGCACTGCACTCACCATCTGTCAGGTGATGCAGCCAGCGAGGCGCGCGGACTCCAGCTGAAGAAGTCTGCAGTCAACACAAGATGAATATCACACATCCAGAGCAGGATAGAGTCAACACAAAGTGAAGATCACAAATCAGGGCAGGATAGAGTCAACTTGACAACTTAGACGCTGCACTGCCGGCAGGGGGGTGGATACAGTAGGTATACGCACCCTGGTGTTGTCAATGCAAAGGCTTTTGGTGCCCACACCACTGTGCGGAGATGCGTTGTGTTGACCACCGCTGGGCACACAGATGATACTGTGAAGTGTTTGCAAGGAAATGAGCCTCTGAAAGCTGAGTCACCATGCTGAAACGATGCAACATTACGCATACGCAAGCATGTGGGCACGGTGTCAACCGTAACCAGCAATAAAGCATCGGCAGACAGTGACGCTAGCCAGGCTGCCTTGACACGTTGCGTTTCAACAACCAACGCATGTGCTTCTGAAGGAGTGGGCGTGCTGCAGTCCAGTACGCTCTGTGAACTATGGCTGTACCCTTTGAGTACAGGTCAGTACACTCTGTGGAGTACATCGAGAGGCGAGCATCAGGCGTTCCAAGCCTCTGCCAGCGCGAGCACCACCCTCTGGACAACAACGCAGCAGGCGCAATGTGTCGCTGCACATGAGTATCGCGACAGTATACTTCAAGTAAATAGAGCAAGCGCACCCACCTTGCATCACGGAAACGCTCTCCTGCGCCTGCTGCGGCTGCGTCCACGCATCACCGCTCAACCGAGCGCGGCCGGCGCCCACAGCCATCTGCGGCGGCGGCGGCGGAGGCGGCAGCGCTGCGGCCTCCTGCGCGCACTGCCAGTGTGCGCCATCGCTGCCGCGCTGCCTCGCTGCGTACACTCGCATCTCACTGAAGGTGCTGCGCGCGGCAGCGCTGCTGCTGTTGCCGCTGCTAGTGCTACTGCTTGTGGTGCTGCCGGTGCCGTCGCCGCTGTCGCCATCGGCGCCGCCGCTGCCGCCATACACGCCGCCGCTGCCGCCATACGCGCCGCCGCTACCGCCGCCGCTGCTGCGCGGGTGCGGCGGCGCCGCCGGGTGCGCAGCACCGCCCCGCGCCGCTCTACCATATGACCGAGCACTGTCATCGTCATCCAGCGAGTGCAGCCCGATCTCAGCTAGGGGCAGCGCTGACATGACGTCACGATCGCAGGCGAACAGCGCACGCGCGTCGTCACAGTGCTCAGCGCATGCTGCCCAGGGCTGCGCCGCGGCAGCTGCCGGGGCAGGCGGCGGCGGTGGCGCTGCCGCAGCGCCCGGGTACGCGTGCCAGCGGCCAGCGATGCTGTGCGCGTCAGCTAACTCATTTGCGGCGCCGCTGAGGACGCTCCTGTCGGCACCTACGCCGCTGCCGCTGCTGCCGCCGCCGCCGCCACCGCCGCCGCCGCCGCCGCCGCCACCGCCGCCGCCGCCGTTGCTGACGCCACTGCCGTCGGCGCAGCGGTTGACTGCGCTGCGGGCGCCGCCGTCGCTGCTGCTAGCGCCGCCGTCTGCGCCCCGCGCATGCTCCCAGGTGCCGCCGCAGCGTTGCGCCGCCGCCGCCAGCGCAAAAGAACGGTCCTCGGGCGCGTTCCCCGCCCACAGCGCCGCGTCCGCGCGGCTGCACGCCGCGCGCCACTGCGGCAGCTCCGTCCGCGCGCGCGGCGCGTCGAGCGCTGCCTCAGCGCGTGCCGCTGCCGCCGCTGCTGCCGATGCGTATGGCGGCGGCGGCGGCGGCGCAGCAGCGCGTTCCGCGGACCGTTCGGAGTGCCGCGGCGCGAAGCCGGGGGGTACCGTGCAGCGGCGCGAGCCTGCGTGCGCAGCGGCGGCTGCGGCTGCGGCGGCGGCGGCGTGGAGCGTGGGCGTCTGGTACTGCAAGTTGAAGTTGAGTGGCGGAGCGCTGCAACCGTCCCAGGGAGCGCTGCAATTGCTGGTTGAAGTGTGGCGCTGCGTGTCTGAAGGCTGCGCTGCGTGCGTTTGCGTAGCGATTGTCTGTTGAGCGTCCGGCGCCTGCACGGAGGCGGCAGCACAGTGCATGTTGCTGATGAGCTTGACAAAGATGACAATTGGTCAGTGATCTCTTACGCAAGTTGAGGTCACTGGCTGGCCCATGTTGAGCGTTGTCTTGCTTTCAAAGTGACAGGGCTGAGGGGCTGCTGGGATGCTGCCGGTTCATGTACCTCAACTTCAACAAGCGATGCTACATTAGCATTGTTGCCAGCTGCTTTTCGTCATTGTTTCATCAATAAGAGATCAAGCAGCATAGAGTCATTGTTCCGTCTCGATGGTCAACAAGATCACCGTTTGCATTTCACAAACGCGACAGCTCAACTTTGGTTCCTCGCAGCATGATCAAATGACAACGGTTTCCTGCGGTTTCTGCAGACAAACGACACACCATTTCTGGCAGTCCTGAGCGCTGAGCACGCACCTGCAGGGCCGCCACTTGCTGTGTGAGCGTCACCAGTTGCCTTTCCAGCTCCCTCACGCTGCGCATGTGCGCCTGCTGCAGCTCCGACAGCTCCCGCCGCTGCGCCTTCTGCAGCCTCGCCACCAGATCCCTCTCGCGCGCTTCCTGTGAGCGCCGGCGATGCGTGGGAAGCGGACCAGCAGCGGGTTGCGTGGCATAAGGGGCAACGTTCGGGACAGGATTAGACTGAGAGCTGGAGTTAGGTTTAGGGTTAGGGTTAGCGTTGGCAAAAGAAGTCGTGCCTCGCAGAGCAGCGACGTGCAGCAGTTATGGCAGTTACGGCCCTTTTTGCCGCAGGCGAGTGGTGTGCTTGCCGCCAGCTCCCTGTTAACATGCGCGTTACGTGAGGCCGGTAGCGCCCTGCTGCTTGTGACAGAGTCCCGTCAGTGACGGCAGTTGAGCGTTGTGCACCTCATTAAATCTCGCTTACGGCGCGAAACAGCTGAGGTGAGTTGTGTCGAGCTGGCTACCAGGGCCTACATTGGCCCATGTGACAGGTGTCTCGGTGCTTGTTGACGATCGCTCTAAATGGCATCGCCAAACGGCGTTGTACTTACGTGCCGCCAACTCTTTGCTACTGAGCTTTTCGCATGTACACAGCCTGTCAGCACTCAGGAAAGTGCGCATGAGGCACAGTTTAAGACATGCTCAAAGTTGAAGTTGAGGCATCTACACCACGGTGCTCTGCTGCAATACCTGGCGCAATGCCATCCTTCGTGCTTTGCTCTGATGCATAAATTCATTTACCATGAATACATATATATACATTCATATCCGATATCAACACCAAAAGAGCGCAAGTCAGTGGCACGAATGTGGTTGCATGTTGCAAGGAAGTGGCTGCTGCTTGGCCTGTAATGTGCGCTCAACAGAATCAGGTTCAGGTGGTGACAGCTGACATTTGCACAAGCCACAAGGGTCGCACATCACGCCCAACCTGTGAGTCGAGCACTCTGCATTGCTACAACTGCGCAGATGGAAGTGAGCGCAGACACGAAACTCTTGTTTGCTCACGCCTTGCATTCCGCAATCGGTCAGCCACCTTCGCTGCCAGATTCGCCAGCTGCAAAGGGAAAGACTTTAGTGCTTGAAGTCATATTTTGGCCAGAAGCATTGCTTGCAAAGCTGATCATTTCTTACCTGTGCAGCATGCACGTGTTCTACCACCTCCATCTGCTGATCTCGCACGCTGTGCGTGGGGGCCCTTTCCTGTCCTCGAGTCCCGCTGCAGCCATTGCCCCACTTGTCCGCGCGGCAGCACCTGCACTCCTGCAACCGTCTGCCCAGTGCCTGTTTCGCCAAGCACTTGATCTCAAGCTTCAAAACTGCAGTCAGTCTGGCGGCTGACCGGGCGCCATACTCGGGCCCTCGACCCTCAGCATCAGCGAAAGCATTTGCCACGTGGCTGGCCACTCTGGACTCTAGTGCATCCGTGTCCGAACGCAGATAGCCAGTGACAGCCTCGCAGACAGCCATTGTCGATGGCAGCAAGGTGTGACTCCACCCATCGCCATCTCTCCTCTGCACTCTGCCAATGTCGCGAGCTCGTCTCGGGATTGGGTTGTCAATGTCAGCCCTGCAGCGGCGGCGGAAGGTCTCGTAGCCAGGGCTGCACCACCTGAACGAGGACGTACTCTCCATATTGCTGGCTAGGCAAGGTCACGGCATGCAGCAGACGAAATCCTTTGCAGTCACCACTCAGCAGTTTCGGCACGGCACGTTCCCGGGAAAACTGAGTTCCTGGGATCCGCGAACTCTCGTTCTTGCTGGAGATCGGCAAGCAAAAAAAAAAAGATATCACTGACTTCATGGTGAGTGCAATGTGTATTCACCTTTGTTACAGCGTGTGCGTCAACATGAACTAGCAGCATTCGGTGTGACTGTGTGCATCTGTCTACAGCTTGTGCACAAGTAGCCGAAACACTGCTGTCAGCAGGCTCCAAAATCGCCCGTCGCAGCAAACTCGCATGCGAAAGAAGGCACAGCGGTGCCTCTTTTGTACACAGTGCCTGTGAAGCGGGCACCTTGAAAGGGTCACAAACAGTAACAAAATCAGCCGCTGCAGCTCCCCGCTATCGTGGCTGCATTGCACTGGAAGCGGCAGCAAAATGTGTGCCATGCAGCAGCAAGGCGGCGACCCTACTGCTAGCATCTCTGCCGCATCTCTGCCATGTGCGTGCCGTCCAAACGTCCTCACCGCCGCCATCGGGGGCGCCGCAGTTGTGAGCACTGCCACACAGTTGCGGTCAGCCCATTGTGATCCGGCTGGCGTTCGCACTACAAGCTGCTGATCCCCCTTCTCAAAGCTTGCAACACGTGCACCACGCTCGCAGTGACGCGCATGCGCAAGACCTTTCGACAGCTGCGCTGCGCGCGCGCTGCAGCACTGTTGGAGCGTCGCCGCTGAGCTGAGCGCTGATGGCAGCAGCTGCTTGCTCGCGCCGCCATCCGTGCGCTGGGCAGTTACACCGACAGTTACACTGACGCCCATTTGTGCACTGGATGTCACGGGCGCGGCGGCAGCAGCGCAAGCGGCGACCGATGCACCGCGACGCACGCGATTACACGCGCGGCAGCGGCTTTTGCGCGCAGATGATGTAGTTGACGTCGAGGTCATCAGCGCTCAGCTCCCAGGAACGGCGCAGGGGATTGAAGACCATTCCCGCGGAGCGGCGGATCTGCAGGTTGCCCGTGCGCATGCGCGCCATGAGCTCGCGCGGCGTGACAAACTTGTCCCAGTCGTGCGTGCCGACGGGGAGGAGGCCGGCGATTACCTCCGCGCCGATGATGGCCAACGCGTACGCCTGGTAGTGTAAACACATGATTTACACAAAAAAAAACTCGATTTAAATTAATGTAGCGATAACCTCAGCTCCGATGATGGCCAGTGCATATGCCTGGTGTGAACACAGTGTATACAAAAGCCCTCATGTATGGGTATGCATGAGCGCCAGCGACCAGCGATGAGATGAGCTGCAGCAGCGAATTGGGCGGCAATGGCCATCGACATTCACAAGGAGCAGGTCGGCAGTGACGTCGGCGCCCCTCATTGCCAGCGCATGTGCCTCTTGTTTTGTGTGACGTGATGTGAGAGTGCCCAAGGTTAGTGATGAAAGGGGCACTGCAGCAATAGGAGATCATGAAGGTACACAACTGGTTCCATAATTGAAGGTAGTGTCATCGCTGCTTGTGTGAGGCAGGCTTGCGACGACCTGAGCTTCCATGGTCGCCACTGAACAGCAGTACTTTGAAGTACATGTTATGTACCAAGAGCCATTGCGGTGATGGTCACAGTTTGCCATCGAACTTGTGTGCCACCCTCTGGTCTACTTCCCGCCACACCATGAACAAAACATCAAGGTGACGTGAGCTGCGTCGCGCAGCGGCGTTCACATCTGCAATAGCACAATAAAGGGGTCGGTTTGTCGCAGTGCGCGATGGGCGTTGCTGGCTTCCGAATCAGATTGGTTTAAGTTTGGGGTTAGGGTTGAGGCATTAAACTATCACTTAGAGGTTGTGAGTAGGGTTTGGCGCAACAGAGGATTGCAGCCATCTCCATGCTGAACGCTGATCACACCCACTTGCATAGGCTGCAGTAATTAAATGAATGACGCAGCTGCCACGAAGCAAGTGCTCTGCAAGAGTAGAGCAACTGACCTGCAAAGAAGCTCAGGTAGAACGGGTCTTTGACCTTTGATGCCCACCCTGCCTATGACACTGCGTATCAATGATGTAGGATGCGATTCCATCAGCAAGGACGTGTGATAAACGCGGATTGATACGTGCTGCAATCATCACCTTTGGGGTCCTGTTTATGGTGCTCATGACCAGATGCCCTCCGGGCTTCACCAGCGCCGCCAGGCTTCCTATAAAGGCGCTCACGTCCGTGACGTGCTCCACCACCTCCAGCGCGCACACCAGATCGTAGGCGCCGCTCTCCCCTCGATCCACCAGATCCTCTGCTGCAGCAGCTTCGTAGGCGATGCCTCGTGTGAGGGGATCGCCGAGAGCATGCTCCGCCGCCACGGCGACGTTCTCCGGCGATGGGTCAATGCCCTTCACGTTTCCGCCCAGGCGCGCTAGGGACTCGCTGAGCAGTCCGCCTCCGCAGCCTACGTCCAGGCAGGTGCGTCCTGCCAAAGGCTTGAAAGCACTGCCGCTGTGCTGCGCATCGCCTGCTGTGGCTTCTGCTATGAATCGGGTTCTGACTGGATTCATGGCGTGCAGGGGACCAGTGCCAGCGGCGGACGCTGCATCCCACCACCCCTCATGCACGTCTCGAAACTTGCCTACCTCTGCATCGCTCACTGTGCTGAGGCATCTTCCCTTGCTGGCAGCGCTTGCTGCTTCAGGAATGCAGCAGCAAGATGGGCGGCTGCGCAGCGGTGCTGACGCGATGGCACACCTCCGCAGCAGCATGATACCAGTTGACTGCAAAGCACAGTTGGATCCGACACAAAGTTCAACGAGGCGAGTCCTCTCTTGAGGTGAGGTTTGGTTTGAAGCGTTCGAACCGACAAAGAGATGAGCCAAGCTGAAGCAGACAGGTCGCTGATAGCGAACGATGCAGCGGCGCTTCAGCGATGATGAAAATGTAGTCATTTTCGACAGCGAGCATCATCAGCGAGAAAAGGCCTGAAGCGCTGACGCCTCCCGTGCAATGTACAAGTACCGAGGAAGCTGCGACTACTGTACGCTGAGGTACAGATTTTCTTACAGTATCCGCACAGCGCACAGCTCCTACTGAGCAGCGCCGCAATGCGGCGCTCACACCATGCGCACTCTGCCTTTTGGCGCACCTTTTCCATGCTCAGCCTCGCGCTATCCATCGAAGACTTGTCAGGGCGTGATAGTAACAAGAAAACATATGGTGTCTTGTCTCGGCGGCTTAACCTCAGTACGATGAATGCTCGCGCGGTGCCGCGCTGCCGCTTGCCGCCACGCAGAAAGCGGCACTGCTCCGGACAGGCGCCGTGCAAACTATGCGTCAAGAAGGGTCAGCTCTGCATCTTCAGCGTCGCCATGAAGCGCGGGCCCAAGCCCAAGGAGCGCCCCGCTGCAGCGCCGAGCACTGCTGCGGCCGCTGATGGCAGCGCCAATGCAGCAGCGGCGGCAGCAGCGGCAGCGGCGGCGCACGCAAACGCGTCTGCCCTTCGTGCACGCAGCCGCCCGCAGGCGCAGCTGCTGCAGCAGCGGCGGCAGCAGCACCAGCAACAGCGCGCAGCAGCAGCAGCGGCGGCGGCGGCGGCGCTGTTGCCGCAGCAGCCGTGCGCGTACCCCGCGCAGGCGCTGCTGGGCGCGTGCGAGCGCCGCCATCTGGAGGCGTACCTGCTGGCGTATGCGGGCGGCGGGTTTGCGCCGGAGGGCGAGCTGCAGCGCGCTACCTGGTGTGCGCAGCAGCGGCGCTGCACGCGTGCGGCGCGGCAGCAGCGGCGCCGCCATCCGCGGCGCTGCTGCGCGCGTACCTGATGCTGTCGTGGGTGCACGGCACGCTGGAGGACTTTGCGGGGTACGTATGCATTGTGCTGTTGCTGTTGCGCTCACCATGCATGCTGCCTGGGTGCCTGGAACACGGTGTTTGTGGTGCTTCTAAAAGCTGCGCGAGCCGCCGCCGCGTGCTCGGTTTCTGCTGCGCGGGATCTGAGTCGGAGTCGCCAGCGCGCATCCGTACCTACTGAGCATACTACGGTCTCCCAAGCTAACTTCACGTTGTTGTCAGCAAGCCCACCCCTATCGCGACGGTCATTGAGACACACTGAAGCGGACGAGCTCGCCCCGACTGCGCACGTCCCCACAGGTGCTTTGCGTACTACCGGCGCGCAGCAGCGCTCGTCACAGCACTGCTCAGGGGGCAGGGGGATGCGACGAGCGGAGCGGACGCGCGCGCGGGAGAGCAGGGCAGCTGGGGGGGGGGCGAAATAGATGACGACGCGTTGATCATGCTTGAGGTACGGAGTTGAAGTTTGGGTCGTCGCATGCAAATGCGCCTTGTGTAACGGCCGCGCTCAAGGAATTCGGGGGATGGGAGGTACCTACCCGCTGCACGGCTAACCCTAAACCTAACCCTCCTACGTCGCAGGCGAGGCCCGCAGCGTGACCTCGTGCATGTCAGGTCCAACCTGCTGCAGCAGCCACAGGGTTTGCTCTCTCTTTTTGTTTATCGCACCAAGGCAGTGGCTCATGATCATGATTGGTGATCACAACCCCATGTGTCAGGGTGAATTGGTACTAGCGGCTCCCAATCATGATTGCTGATCATGACTTCTTGTGTCAGGGTGAGTAGGTACCCCATTGTCTGAGCTCTGCAGGACAGCACGCTGCACCCTGGTGCGCGCGTGGCTCTGCATTGTAGGTCTGATGTCTGTTTTTCACGGGGCTTGAACCTAGGGCTAGGGTTAGGAATAGGGTCAGCCTAATCCTAACCGAGGGCAATGATCGCCTCCGCATTTGACAATGTAGGTCTCGCAGATGCTGACGACAGACGTTTTGCGTGTGACGTTTGCTGTCGGTTTCACAAGGAAGCGCTGCTACTGACACGTGTTTGCGTTCCACATGTGATGCGCGTTTCATGGTGTGCAGGTGCTGAAGGTGGGCAATGCGTTCTCCCATGACTTCCTGGAGAGTGACCCGGCCGCCAAGCGCGTTTTCCGGCACAGGTTGAGCACTGCATTTCAGCGGTGAGTCTGCACTTCAAGTACATAGAAGTACTTCCTTCAAGTTCACCGGCAATCGTTTAAGTGCAGGGGCAGTCAACTATGCTGGGGGCGTAACACACAGGCAACGGCGGGCAGGTAGTAGATGTCGCGGATGGGTAGTTTTAAAAAATTAAAGTTTTGGCGAGGTTGACAGCAGCTGCTTGCGTGATGACCGCAAATAGCCTACAGCATGTATGCGCAGCGGTTCTGTGCTGATGTGCAGAAGGGGCCCGGATGTTGAGGCGAGCTGCGAGGCAGAGCCCGAGCGTGCTCGAGTGGAGCGTCAGCCTTGACTGTAACCTCAAGCGCAGGAACGCTGCCCCTTCTGCAATGCATAAGCCAAACACCTCGCTCCGCGGTGCGAGCGTCAACCTCAACTGTAACCTCAAGTGCTGCAACGTTGCCCGTTCTGTGCATTTCTTAGCCCGCAAGTCACCAGCGGGCCTCTGTGCACCCTATGATGATCCCCCTCGCCTCAACTTCAAGTTGTCGTGCACCGCCTCAGGGTTCTGCCGAGCACCGAGGAACTTCAAGTGAGTGGCACCACCGGCGACGCCCCCCCCGGACTGCTGTTTGTCAGCTTCTCGCCGGCCATAGAGGGGCTACCCGATCTGCCAGGACAGGCAGGGGACAATGCTCAGCAACCGACAGCACCCGACACAGGGCAGGTACTCTCTATGTATGCACTGTCCAGTCGACAGAGGGGGCAGAGGGTAACGCGTAGCACCAGCGTGGGTACCAGTTCTTCATGGTATCTCTACGGCCTCTGACATCGGGCAAGTATGCATGCACTCTCTGAGCGCTGAGCAGGCGAGGCAGCGATCAACAGTATCATGGGGGGTTATCACGTAATGGGGCAGGTGTGTATGCAGGCGGGGGGCAGCGTTCAGCAGCAGCATCAGCGCTCAACGGTTTCGGCTGGGGGCAGGCATGCACGCACTTCTCGAGCACTTGCGCGGGGAGCTGTTAATTTTCACGATGGCACGCTGTGGGCCTCGCCTGCGACTTAGGGTTGGATTTAGGGGGTCAGGGTAAGGCGAAATGTTAGGATTAAGGGCGAGGGCGAATGTTAGATTTAGGGTTAGGCATGCGCGGTTGCGAAGTTCATCGAACCAGGTGGGGAAGCATGAAGATCCCTTCGATGCATGGTTTAGGGTTAGGATTAGGGTCAGCATGAGCGTTATCAATTGTGAAGTCAGAAACCGTGAAATGATCAGAACTTAATTCATGCACACATACAACGTGCTCTCTGCGCGCATGGCCGCTTCGTTATCAACGATGAAAACGAAGGCCGTAGTTGCACTTGAACATCGACCAAGTAGGTTACCCGTGCACAGGACGTCCTGACTTGACCTTGACAACTGTTCCCTGCTGCGCACCCCGCGCAACCGCCATGACCGCCTTGATCGCACAACAGCGGCCGATGGCGCGCGTCCTGCAGAAGCTGGCCAAGCCTAGTTGAACTTGAACTTTCAACAGAATGGCGGCTTTGCTTTGCGTTAGATGTGCACAGGATTCCTCCAGACACGATCGTGGCGATATGTCCTCACTGCATGGCTGCATGCAAACCGCCATCATGGCCAAATCGCTCCTGTGAATATGCGGCACCGGCCGGCGCCGCACGCCGTGCAGAAGCTGGCCCAAGCCTAGTTGAACTGGCGGCCTCATTTGTGTTACATTTGCACAGGAACCCTCCAGAGCTGACCCTGTGAATTTTAACTTTGCTGCGCACCTCGTGCAACCACCGTAATTGCCTTCATCGCACGGCAGCGGCCGGTGGCATGGGCCCTGGCGGAGCTGGCCAACACTAGTTGAATGTGAGCATCAACCAAAGCAATAATACTGAAGTATTCGATTTTCATATTTATCCTTGCTGCGCACCCCGCGCAACCGCTGTAACTGCCTTGATTGCACGCGCGGCAGCGGCCGGTGGCGTGGGCCCTGGCGGAGCTGGCCAAACCGCATGCGACGGGCATCGACGCCCTTGTGAACGTCTGCACGCGCGGGCGCACACGCCTGGTGCCCGTGTTGATGAGCCTGGACCACCGCCTCATGCAGGTGCGCTACTGGCGGGACTTCAATGTTGAGCTAAAGCTTCAACACAGGTGGAAAACGTGGGCAATGACTGCCATTGGCTACTTGTTGTTCATGTCATCCAGGCGGTGTGACAGACCCAGATTTGCAGGCCTTGGTGCAGCGGCACATGATGAGCCTACTGAGCTTTTGCGCTGGTGGTTCAGTTGCTCAGGGTCAGGGTTAGGTTTAAGTGCGACCGCATGGTCGCAAGGAGAGTGGCCGAGTACTAGGCAGCGTGTGGTGCGGGGAACGCGGAGCGCTGCTGCCCTAACCCTATCCCTAATTCTAGCGCTTAACCTAACCGAAACTCTATTTCTAAACACTGCTCCTAACCCTAAGCCCGGCTGCAAGAGAGTTCAAGCGCCCGCATGCATACCCATGTAGTCTACAATGGTTCGCTGCGGGGGATCCCTGACTGCCCCAAATGAGCCCCCAACCCCCCAGCGCAGTCAATTACGACTACTGTGAGGTACTTTCAAATCAAAGGTCACGTCATGCTCACCCTGCAAACCACTGAG
Source organism: Tribonema minus (assembly GCA_017506865.1). Lineage (NCBI taxonomy): Eukaryota > Xanthophyceae > Tribonematales > Tribonemataceae > Tribonema > Tribonema minus. The sequence continues at coordinate 437,049 of JAFCMP010000033.1, forward strand.
TGCAAGGGGGGGGGGGGGCGCTTAGGTGCACACAGCGGATGCAAGAATAGCGTGGATCGCCATGCCCTGAAGATTGGGGCTTATCCAGAAGATTGACTAATCACAGCAAGATTCGACTTGCCCCAAATGAGCCCCCCCCCATCCCCCCTGGCGCGTTCACTTCAGACTACTTCAATGTATTTGAAAACAGGTCAGGTCGTGCTCACCCTGTAAAAGCACTGCATGCGATGGGAGCTGCGCCTGGGTGCACACTGCTGGTGCAGGTGCCCGTGTAGAGAACAGTGTGGATAGCCATGCCCTGAAGTTCTGGTTTTATAGACAAAGTAAATGGACTATGTGGTCACAGCAACAAGTGACTTCAAAGTAGTAGGTCATCGTTGTGCGCCCCCGCGGATCATGCACATTGTGAGCACCACCGAAATTCCTGGGGAGCCGCGCCACACCGCGACTGGCAGCCGCACGTACACAGCGCAGCGTGGAGCGTCCTTTGAAGTTTAATTACACCAATCACATGTCCTTGATGTATATTTCTTTTTTTTTCACGGCTGCAGAATATATGCAAATTGTGAACATGACTGAGTTCCTGGGCAACCGACGTGCATCTTGGAGCGTCCTCTCTTGAAGTTTCATCAGACACTTTCTTGTGTTCGCGGCTGCAGATCATGCACATTGTCAACACCACCGAGTTCCTGGGCAGCCTCGCAACGGCACGATTGGCAGGCGCGCGCCTGCGGTGCATCGTGGAGCGTCTCCTCTTGAAGTTCCATCACACCAACATGCCCTTTGATGTAAATGTCTGTCTGTCATGCAGATCATGCACATTGTGAACACGACCGAGTTCCTGGGCAGCCTCGCTGCAGCGCGACTTGCAGGCGCTCGCCTCCAGTGCATCGTGGAGCGCCTCATAGCATCGTTCGGTGCGGACTTCTGGCAGAGTCCAAGCGTGCTGCAGATAGCGCTCGCCTACATGGCCATCTTCCTGCGGCTGCTGAGCGCTGATGAGGTGGGTAGGGTAGGCATGTATCACCTTCCTGCGGCTGCTGAGCGCTGAAGAGTGTGCAGGGTAGGCATGTATCAACTTCGGCTGCTGAGTGCTGCCGAGGTGTGCAGGGTGTATCATCTCCCTGCGGCTGCTGAGCGCTGGTGAGGTGCGTAGGTAGGTATCTCCGCCGCTTGTGCCAGCAGTACACTGCTGATGACGTAAATTGATTTTGCACACTTGACTGCTCTCATACTTCTATAACAAGCCCTCTAAGCCAGCGGCTAAGACGGTGATAGTCACACACGATAGCTGGATGTTGAGAGGCTTTGGATCATTGCATAGGCCTGCCTATGAAGCAGCCCTGCAGTGAGAGATATCTAGTCAACGTTCACTTTCTTGTGCACACGTGCTTGTGTGTAGAATTGTTGTAAATGACAAAAACACAGCAAGCCCGGGCATGCCAGCTCAGCAGTTGAACATTTGGAATGTCTCTGTAGTTCACGTACTTCTTAAAGGAAAACGCAATGGCCATGCGGCAGTGGCAGAGCATGGCAACAAACCGTTGTGAGCTGCACAGGCGTTGTTTTCTCCGCGCTGCATGCCAACTCCTGTGTGAAGTAATCATAAGCCAAACCCTATTAGCGTCCGTGCTCACTCACTTGACCCTACATGTGTCCGTGCTCACTCGCTTGTGGACATGACTGCGCTGACTCGTGACTCGTGAGTTGACTCGCTATCCAAAAGCATTTGACAAAGCGTGCTGCTTGTGTTCTGGCCCACCGCACTTGCATTTGCGCCCTATTCGGCGTGAGCACTCTCTCCGTCACTGCGCACACGTTCGTCGATCAATTATGGGGAACCGCATGGGTATGCAAATTCAGGTGCTGCTGCTCATATACATGCATACCTACCTGCACGTGCGACTTGCGCGGCACGCCTCAACAACGGCTGCCACAGCGGTGTTGCCAAGCGGCACTCGGGAACAACGATTGCCATGACAAAGCGTAGGGGTAGGGTTAGGGTTAGGGTTGAAGTTAGGGTTAGGGTTAGGGTTGCGGTTAAGCATCCGTGCTGCATCCATTCAGCACGTGCATACACGACGACATGTTTTTTGGGTATGTGCGCGTCATGACCGCCATGCCCAAACAGCACATGCCAGCACATCGTGCAGCATCTGACGCACCTGGTGGTGTTAAATTTTACGGTTAGGGTTAGGCTAACCCTAATTCTAACCCTAACCCTAACCCTAACCCGGTGTGCAGGACAGCTGCATGCACATTGTGCCTCTGACGCGCGCTGCCACTCCTGGATGGCTTGCGGTTCACGGCACGGCTGCATGCAGGTGGTGCAGCACATGCATACTTGGAAGTACATACATTCGCACCTGCATCGGGCCGCACGTCTCAGCCGCGGCTGCCCTGATGCGCACCCCCCGAACCTGTTCTCTGCAGGAGGGCTGCATGCAGATGGTGCAGCACGTCGTGCGCACGATCTGCAACGCGCCGGGCCTGCTGCGCGTGCCCTCTTGGCGCCACAGCGTAAGTGGAACTTCAAGTTGAACTTCCACCGCGCAGCCTGCACAGCCTGCGCAGCCAGCGTATCATAACATGCGCACACTTGAAGAAATATGCAGCCAGCACAGCACGGCATGCTCGTACTTGAAGCAAGTCATTGAATTATTGTTGAGAAGTCTGCGAGACGCCGGGCCTGCTGCGCGTGCCCGCTTGGCGGCACAGTGTGAGTGGCTTTCCCGCCGCGTATGCAGTAGCTTGCATAGCTTATGCAGCCAGCAAAGCATGGCGCGCATGTGCTTTTGCCGCGTGGCAGCTCAGTGCGAAGGCGTTCACCGGCGTACAGCATGCGTAGCTTGTATAGCCAGCGTAGGCACAGCATGCAAGTTTCTGGGGTGCAAGGCGTTCGTGTGCAAGTGTGTTGTCCCGCCTTTTTGCTACTTTTGTGTGCGTAGCCTGCGCAGCCAGTGTAGCATCGCATGCATGCACTTGTGGTGCAGGGCAGGCGTCCTTCCACTGCGCAGCGTGCATTGGGGATGCTGCCTGTTGCGCTTGTACCAAAGTTGAAGTTGCAACAAGTTCACTGCGTGCACCATATATTTGCCACAACGTCACTCTATCACTCGTTCTCATGCCATCAAAGCTCAACTCGACGATCAGCACCCTAACTCACAATCGAGCGCTGTGCCCTGCCTACGTGACACGCTCCAGATTCACTGGATAGCGGCGCTGCTTGCGAGCGCCGGAATGCACGCAGCGTACGCGTCACTTGCGGCTGCGTATAACACGCTCGGCTTTGCAGGCGGCCGTGACGCTCTGCACACCGATGAGCACACCAAGGCGCACCTGTGCTGCTGCAGGTAGGTATGGGTATCCCGAGGTGTGTGGGCATGTAGTATAGAAGTACAAGGTCTTGTGTAGGTGGGTAGGTAAGTGATGTGCTTCCTAACCAACTTCAAGCACGTGGGCCGTCATGCAGGTGGGGGGGGGGGGGCTATCTGTAAACATGTGCGAGAATGGGGGTCAACGCTTGCGTGTGTATGTATGTATGCAGGCATAAGGGTAGGTATGCCTCGCATGCAAAGCACGTCAGTAGGTATATGCTCTTTGAGAATCTGCGCTCATGATGTTGCGCCTGCTCACCGCGCAATGTCACTGCATGCGCAGCACATCACACAGATCGTTAGAGATCGTGAGCGTGCTTCTGCGCAGGTGAGCACCAGTGCTGCTGCAGGCACGTCCGTGCGTATACGCCTTTGCAAGGGAGGCATGTGCGCCGTTTTGAACATGGGTATGTATGTATGCTCTCATGCAGGTGGGCACGCCAACGCGCTCCCGTGTCCCTGCAGCGATGTATCACTGCGCGATCTTCACCGTGGTTAGTCTGAGGGGGGGGGGGGGGCGGCGCGGCATATACCACTAATTATGCGCGGCATATACCGCTAATCATATGTATTGATAGGGCCATATGCACCCCCCCCCCTCCCCTGGGCCCGCCCCTGTTGGCCACTTCCGCTGCGCTGCGACTGTGCGCTTCTAGATTGTATGTCTACAACAATCAATCATATGTTTCCAAGTAACCACCAGTTCGGAGGACATTATTGTGCAGTTGACAAGGACAAGTGCGTGTGCATGTGTGCTCCCTCCACCCCCGTTCCCCCCCCCCTCAGTCACTTCCTCTGTGCCGCGACGGCGCGTGTCGTGGCCGACAACCTCGCGCGCAACTTATCTGCAGTACTATCTATAGATAGGGCTACTGACGTATGCTCCCCCCCCCCCCCTCCCCCCCATGCTGCCAGCCACTTCCGCTGCGCAGCGACAGCGCGCGCCGTGGCCGACAACCTCGCGCGCGGCGCCGCCAGCATCTTCACCGCCTACACGCTGCTGCACGTCGAACGTGCCAGGGTGGACGCGATAGACCTGTCCTCGCCGCCTGCGCCCATGTACGTGAGCATGGGGCGCGCCATGTCGGTGAAGTTATACAGAAGGGAGCGTCGCCGCGGCAGCGGCACTCGTGAAGTTGAAGATGAGGGTGGGGCGCACGAGGGGGGGCCCATCAACATTGCGGGTGCAACAATCATCATCAGCAGCAGCGGCGGCGGTGGCGGCGGCAGCAGCAGCAGTGCTCACAACACAGGTTTGGAGAAACCACCTCAAAGACGTGTGTGGAACTCTGGTAATGAAGTGGCAAAATGACATCTTTTCGTGCAGGCGTCTGAGGTAGGGGGGGGAGGTGTGGTGCTAGAGGCTAGGGTTAGTACTGCTGAGCAGTGGCATCATTTCCAGCAGATGCAGATACAGCGCTCAGCAACATGATTATGTGTGCTCCTTGTTGCTCGCATGCAGACGCACGGCGCTCATGACGGTTTCAGAAGCTATGAGCACTTGCTTCTATTGGCCTGATGCCACTCATGGCCTGCAGCCATTCACATGAGTTGTCAACTGCTACCACAGTCAGGGCCACAATGGGTTTGCTGACGCTCGAGCTCAAGGGCTAGCGAAGGACTGGCCAGACACTCTTGCATGCCCTTGCTCATCTCTAACCCCATGATCAATGATGCACTATGTCAATCACATCATGCACTGCTGTTCTGCGCCTTTTTGCTCGCAGCAGAGGGATTGGCAGATTCCAGATTTAAAACTGCTGCTGCCGATGTGGTGCAGCAGCACCGGCAGCAGCAGCAGCAGCAGCATCACCTTCACCACTACCAGCAGCAGCAGCAGCAGCACCGCCACCAGCAGCCACAGTGGCATTGGCAGCAGCAGCCGCAGCAGCAGTTTGTAAATGCACACGAGGCACTTGATGCGGCGTCAGTGCACGCGCAGGGCTCCGAGTCGGATGTCGCAAGCGCAGATAGCCCTGCGTATGGCTTCAGCACACACGCCCATGCAGAGCTGCAGCACCTCCCGTGCTACGCCACCAGCACTCCCAAAGCGGCGCTGCACAGCTGTAGCGGCGGTTTGGCTGGCACTACCATATGCGCCCCCCCCTGTGCGCTGATCGACGACACAGATGTTGAAGTTGACGAGGCACTGCTTGCGCAGCTTGCTGATGATCTGAGCGACGATGCCCTGCTTGACATGGCGAACGCGTGCCTCCCGCTGCTGGACGCGCCCGCTGCTGCCGTGCCGCTGTTGCCGCCGCCGCCGCCACACGCACCGCCGCTGCTGCAACAGCCGCCTCTGCTGCAACAGCCGTATCTGCCGCTGGTCCCGCCCGCTGCTGCCGTGCCACCGCCACCGCACGCGCCGCTGCTGCTGCGCCAGCCACCTCTGCCGCTGCCAGAAGCGCGGCAGCGGGGTTTGCCAGGCAATTCTGGTACAGGCACTGGTGGCGCTGGCAGCGGCAGCACCGGCGTGGGTGGGTTTGCCTCTGTGAAAGCAAAGACAGAACGCGTGGGATCCTTACAGGCGTACAGCAGCAGCAGCATGGTGAGCAGCGGCGGCACACCTGCTAGTTTTGCAGCGCATTTGGCAGCGTCAGCGTCAGCAGCAGCAGCAGCAGCAGCAGCCACTGCGGCAGCAGCAGCAGCGGCGGCGGCGGCAGCTGCAGCCGCGGCAGCAGGCGTCCGTCCATCAGTGCCACTGGTACATGATGGCCGCACTCGTGATGATCACAGTGACGTCCTAGGCATCGCCGCACCGGTACCATGCGAGTCCAGTGCAGGCTTCGCCGTTCCACGTTCTGCCGCCGCCCTCATGCTGCCGCAACGGGGCCCTGAAACTTTTGCTGCTGGAAATGGCAACAACGGTGGCGGCATCAGCGATGATCATGCAGTGTCTGTGCACAACGCCCAGTCTACCCGGTCGTTGGCGCTCAAAGAAGACGCCTCCGGCTTTGCAGCCGACACTTTCATTGGCAGTGGCGGCAGTTGTAGTGGCAGCGGCGGCCAAAGCAGCGGCAGCGGCGGTGGCGGCAGCAGCAGCGGCATCCATGCTGGTGGCAACGGCGGCAATGGAATGCCATCGCTGGGTGCGCCGCTTGTTGTGGAGGACAGCTGCCTTTTGGACCCGAGTTTCGTTGAGCTGATGTTTGAAGATATCGTGTAGACGATAGGTTTTGAGCTCTTGTATTGTCACCAAAAGTTTTCACTGGTTTGAAATGCCATCATGCATGTTCCAGTGGATGTCAGCACAGCTCTTCTGGTTTACTCACAGTCAACGACAGGCCAAAGAGTGCATGCACTTGCCCTATGGCACTGTAACTGAGGCATCTAGGCTGCCGATGCCTAACAAGGTATGAGTGTCTGCCGTCCACGACGTGCTGTTGAGTCACAGCACATCGAACTGAAACTGTTTGAATTGCGAGCCTGTTCTTCGGGTGTGAAATACACCCCAAAGTGCACTTCGCTGAATACATTTATGCTGCTCTACACACGTGCTTACTGTTGCCTTTTGTCACTCTACCCGTCTGCAGCAAGACATGTAGCCTGCTATAAGAAGACACACACAGAGATGGACGACGTAGACTTGATGACGCATGCATGTGTCACTGCTCAGCAGCTGGTCGCTCCATTCATGTCTGTTTCAGTTGCATTGCTGTGTTTGCCTGGCTCCTTTTCTTGATTCTTGCTCAGAGCGCGACAAAACTCAGATGGTGAAAGTCAAGCTTGTACCATATTGACATGTACTTTTATTGATTTCGCTTCGCAAGGGGCGCGAAAAGCCCTCTCTTTGGATGTGCACTCAATGCAACATTCCTTCTCCGAAGAGATACTCAAACGCAAACAGGCTCCCCCTCTTCACACTACCACCAACACCCCACAACCAAACCCTACTTAGGGTTGCCCAGCCGTGAGGCACACTTGTCCCGTCTTCAAAAAGATTTATGCAGGCCTGGGTCGCCTTTGACAGCGCCCAGAACTGAGGACCATGCTGACACGTCTGAATCACGCCTCTAGGCAAAATGATCACTGGGCACCAGGCACTGGTGCTAAGGGTATCAATGCTGTTGCTACGAAGAGTCCAACCCAACCCCAACAAACCCCACCCGAACCCCGATCGGTCCCCACTATCATGCTGCACCAAAGTGCCTAAGCTACTGCCTCTACACGACCAGACCCACTTTGAGGCCTCCCGTGTCTCTGCCAAAATGCTCCTAACCTGAACAGCTTTGTGCAGGCCTGGGCTACTGGTAGCAGCGCCCAGAACTGAGGACAATGGTCATGGATCACTAAGTGCCAGGCACTGGTGCTGCAAAGGCTGATGCTGTCACTCCAGCAAGCATATCTACTAAAACCCGCCCTTCTATTTGCTAGTGTTACCCCCCCCGGTGTCCCCGGCCGCACACTGGAACCCCTGCTGCGAATTCCTTCCTCCTGCTGCTCCTGCTCCTGCTCCTCCGCGCCGCTCCCGCCAAGCAGCTGCCGCCGCCTGCCCCGTCGCCGCGCACAGGCGCCGCTCTCTAACCACATGCCTTGGACAACACTCCGCAGAGTTGTATGACTTACAATCAAGGGTGCCGCGAGGCCCCAAGATAAGTGTCCTTATGTCGGTTGTGGGTTGAAGGCGTGCGCCATCGCCGGCGGCAGGGACGGCGGCGGATAGGCTCCGGTCTTCGACGGTGTGGTTGCAGGTGTTGGTGTTCGCGTTGATGATCTTGGCGCAGCAGGCAGCAGGCTTGACACTCGGTCGCTGCGTCGGCGTAGGCCACCAAGCAGGCGAAGCCGCCACCTGCCTGCGCCGTCGCCGCATCGCTGACCCTCCCCACGGACAAGACTCTGGTACCCTTCATGTGACAGATGTGACAAAGTGTCCCAATTTGCATCGACGATCACTTCTGAGCTTAGTAATACATGTAGATTCCTTACAGCTAGATGCCAATCATCTGGGCTTTTTCGCGCCCTGAGCGAGAATTAATAAAAAGTACATACGCCAAGTTGAGTACAGCCTGCACGAGATGCGGATAGGTATGTAGCTGTAGCATGTAGCACCATGGCGTAGCAGAGATCATGAAAAGAATATCATGGCGGCGGCGGGAGGCCCGTATTGCCAACTCTGAATCAGCGCAGAAATGCAAGGAATCCGATCTAGCGTGCGCACAAGCGCAGGATATTAGCACCAGTGCTGCAGATGGCAATGGCGCTTGTCAACAGGACGATGGCACGAGTGGCAGCAGCAGAGCAACTGGAGACGGACGCGCAGCGCACAAACGCAAGAGGGTACAGAATGACGGTTGGTCAATTTCCGATCAAACAGGCGAAGGGAGGCACACGGGCGGGCAAAGTGCAGTCAAGCGCTCTAGAACAGGTCATAACAGTCTGGAACAGCAACGTCTGATGCTAGACGACGAAGCTGGAGGTGGAGGCAGTGCGGACCCGGAGTACAAGTGCAACTTATGCGACCTCGTGGTGAAGAAGGCCAGTCGCTGCTCTCGTTACAGCAGAGGTTAAACGCCCACATCGCGGCGAAGCACCAGCGCGAACACCACAGTGGGACAGCAACAACGTTCCTGGAGCGCTCCGACCTCAGCACCTCGCACTTGCAAACCATCTACACCGAGTGTGCCTTGTGCAAAAACCTGTTTCATGCCAACAAGACATTCAGAGTGGACAGCAGCGATGCCAGCGCGGGCAAGCACTGCCGCAACTGCAGGCCTATCACTTCACCCGCTGCAGTGGCGGCAACATTGTCAACAATAGCATCAGCAGCACCGCTAGCACCTGATGCATCGACGGCAACAGCTACCACGTCGCTGCCACAGCAGCAACGGCGTGCACGCCCATCGGCAACCCCTACGCAAAGGGACCAGCGCACGCGCAGCAGGCACCTGCTGCTCAGGCTGGTGGCAGCAGCTCCTCCGGCAGCTCAAAGAGGCCGGAACGCGGGGGCAGCAGTGCTACACGAGGGGGTCGGGGTCGCAGTGGAGGGCGCGGACGTGGCAATGGAGGACGCGTTCGCAGCGGCAGCAATGATGCAGACATCAGCAGTAGCAGAGCGACTAGCGGCAGCAGAACCGGAGGCGGCAGCAGTTGCGGTGCCGGCGGCGGCAGTGCAGCCGGTACTAAGGACAGCGGCGCTGGCAACGGCCGCAGCAGTGATGCCAGCAGCCGCAGCGGCGGTGCTAGCAACAGCGGCAGTGGCGCGCGAACTCAAAACGGCCGCGGTGGCCGTGGCAGCGGTCGCAGCAGCGACAGCGGCGGACGAGGCTGTGGTCGTGGCGGCCGCGGCGGCGGCGGAGGCGGCCCCAGAGCGGCAGGTGCGGCGACAGCAGCGGCAGCGCCAGGCCCTGCAGGCGCAGCAGGTGGGGGGCAGGTGGGCTTTTCACGTGGACCATCTCAACCCCCGCAGTCGCAGCAGTGCTTGACAGCATCAGCCTCGATGAGCTGTGCAAGCTGCAGTTCGCGACAACTAGAAGCCTTGCTAGACCACGCAATCGTCGCTATGTGGGAGCTGCACTGGAGAACGCAGCAACACATCTGTTGGCACACACAATGACGATGTTCGTCAATGCGGCGCGGGAGCCAGATTCCGCAGGGCGGGTGCAGCGACTGCAAAGATCCACGATTCTACACCACCTCATGCCATCACTCATCACCTCCACCGATGGCGCACCTGGCATCACTCGCTCCGACAGAATCAGAATGTTGGCACGCGGTGAGCTTGACCGGTTGGTGCCAGCGCTCCTCGCACACGCGCGTGCGCACCGGCGCTGGCGCGCGCGCCAGCAAACGGAGGCAGCGATCAACGCCTACGTCCTACAGTGCATGGGCACACGGGGGGGCTACAGCAGGCAGCGCGTTTCCTTCAGCCCAAAACGGTGGCGATACCTGATGATGACTGCTTTGCCGCCATGCAGTCCAAACACCCCCCCGCTGCGCCAGGGGAACAACTCCATGAGCTATCCGGCATGGTTGATCAGCTTGTGGCGAAAGCAGCCGACATGCCAGCAGAACTCAGCCTGTTACAGGGGGAGGAATTGAGCCAGAGACGGTTGCCAAGCTCATCCAGCGAGCAAGCCCTTACAGTGGAGCAGGCCCATCGGGCTGCGCTACAGCCACCTGCAGGATGCGCTACGCACAAGCTGGGGACGGCATGAGTTTGCTGCTGTCCTCACACGGTGGCTTCAGACCGTTATGCGGGAGGCTGCGCGGCTGCCGGATGCCTTCTGGCAGTTGCATGGCGCGGGGCGCCTGACGCCACTTGCAGAACAACAGGAAGATGGTACAGCTAAGCAGCGGCCCATCGTTTGCGGCGAGGTGCTGCAGCGACTATGCACTTCGGTGTACGTGGCAGACCGCAAAGACTTCCTGGCGGAGCTCCTTGAGCCAGACGGGCAGTATGGGGTAGCCGTCTCAGCAGGAGCGGAGAAAGCGGCCATGGCCGGCAAACTCGCGTATGAGCTCGGTCACTGGCAGTTCATGCTGGACCTCAAGAATGCCTTCAACATGGTGTTCGTCCTGGCGGCAGCGGAATGGGTAGCAGCACAGCTGCCGGACTTCCTCGACTACTTCATCGGCACATACGTTCGCACTCGGCCACGCCTGCTGTTCCAGCACGTCGACGGCTCCACGCGCATCATCATGTCTCAGCGCGGGTTTAAGCAGGGGGACCCCGCGCACCGATGCTCTTCTGCGGCGCCATTGCTCAGTGCTTGAAACGGTTCAATGAGGCGGCGGCCGCGCAGCGCGCGCGGAGGCGGATGGGCGCCTACATGGACGATGCCAACGTCCGAACAGGCGCTTGCACGCTGACTCTCAGG